>OZ057405.1:42629529-42748421 GCA_964056735.1 Allodiplogaster pararmata
CGACATGAAAGTTTATAAGTCTTTTTCTAAAACAGACTCTCATACAACACTGCAACACTCGATTGATACCATAGTGGAGTGGTGCGACGCTTGGCAATTGCCTTTATCTCTACCAAAATGTGCTGTGTTAAGAATTGGTACCCAGAGTTCCCCTCATTCTACATATTCTATAAATAGTCACTCCCTACCCTACCTCAACGAGATTCGTGATGTGGGATTTATTGTAGACAACAAGTTGACTTTTTCTGCTCATTGCTCAACAATAGCTCAGAAAGCAAAGCGTAAATGTCATCTTATTCTTAAAGTTCTCAAGAGTCGTAAACCGGATGTACTTGTTAACGCTTACAAGATATACATTAAATCTATTGTAGAACACTGTACAACTGTTTACTCCCCACATTTCGCTAAGGACATAGCTGTACTAGAGAAGGTTCAGAATTATTTTACGCGTCGCGTTTTTCGCCGGTGCTTTGGTTGTTCGTTTAATAATATGCCAAGTAGTCAGACGAGAAACAATCAACTAGGCCTAGTATCTCTTCTCTCTGTTAGAGAATCTAACGACCTCAAACTACTTCTGAAACTGATATTTGGGAAAAAAGTACTCTCTGACAGGACGCACCACAACTTTGAAATAAGAGCGTCCAACACTAGAGGCGCACTTTTCAAAATAATCCACCCTGCTCCAAGAACTATTTGCAGAAGAAATGCCTTCTCTATACGATCAGCTCGTATATTCACCGAAATTAATGGAGTTGATGAATGATATATTTTTGCCTGGATGTAATCTGCATTGTTTCACCTGTTTATGTAATTCAAACAATTCAATTGTTTAATCTCTCGTACCACGTGATTAATTTATGCGTTGCTGCATGTAATGTTTTCACCTAATAAAATTGAAATTAAAATTGAACTTGTATATATATATATATATATATATATATATATATATATATATATATATATATATATATATATATATATATATATATATATATATATATGGTGCGGCAAAAGTGCACGCGGACAGTAGTTTTTTTTCCGATAAAAACTTAACGGGTTCAGAAAATCAAACGAAATTCTCTTCATTTTTTTCAAATAGTTTGAGATATAATGGCACTTTCAAATTTCAAACAGCCCTCCTTTCTCCTTAGGCGCGGAGTCGCTTGTGGAAGGCACCCACCGTTGTGGACAGGTAAGCGACGTCAAGATCATCGAGTGTCTTTTGTTGGGCGTGGTTCAGACTTTCCAAAATCTTTCCGTGAAAAGCACAGGTCTTGATCTCAAGGACTGACCTCATAGAGAAGTCTATGGGATTCAAATCAGGCGAGTATGGAGGCGATTCGGAGGAGGTGATCATGGAGGGGAAATTGGTCTTGCACCAGTCTTGCACCACTTTAGCCTTGTGGGCAGGCACAGAGTCCTGCTGGAAGGTCCAGTTGCGTCCACGAAGTGAGCCTGGCTCCAGGAAAGTACTTCCTTAACGAGAATGTCGTTCAGGTAGTTATTGGCATTCACTTCGACTCCCTGCTCGACGAAAACGAGTTTAGTCTTGTCAGTCGCGCAAATCTCTGCCCAGACCATGACAGAAGCGGAATGGCCCTTTCTCGAGTTGTAGCGGCCACTCTTATTGGCCTTGTTGACCGATTTCGACCAAATCCTATCGTTCTGGTGGTTGAAGGACTGCTCAATATTGAACAACTTACCATCGGTGAAGAGAATATCCAAAAAGTCTACCGGCTTGAACCGCTTTGACCGTTCACAACATCTCAGAAGACGGGTCGCCTTCATGTGGTTCGTCAATGCGTGAGTCTTTTGCAGCTTGATGAGGCGAAGTCCCATGCAAGATTTGACGATCCTACGAACAGATATATCAGAGAAATTCAGCTTCTTTGTGACTTTTCTGAGACTCCACTTGGGGTTATATCGAATCTTGTCTCGGATGCTTCTCACGTTGAATCAAGTGGTCGCGGTCGCTGGTCTGACGCTCTTCAGACGGACATTCGTCGTACCAGTTCCACGAAAACGACATATGGTGTCCTCAATGGTCCTGCGTTAAAATCCGGTGATTCTGGCGATGTGCTTCTGAGTTTGCCAGTACTGGCTCAAGCGCAGAATACAACCTCGGTCAAAGTCAGAGACCATTACCTAAGAACGATAAGAGATATCACTTTAATTTTCTCAGGGTGTGTTTTTTTAACGTTATGACTAAGATAAAAGCAAAAAATCAAACGAACACTACACCAAACAAAAAAGATAAAAAGTGACAAATTCGTCCACGTGATCTTTTGTATACTATAATCTAACGACTACTGATTACATTACATGAACTACCTAGGCCACTAACACGTGGATTTTTGATGTTCTGAAAAGATCCCAGTATTACATATAAGAATAGTAAAAAACTCTCCAAGCTAATGAACTATTCTTCGAGATATTTTACTCAAACGGTTTTGATGCGCTAACCGTAAAAATAAAAACGATGATGGCTGTTGATAGAACACTAAAGCGAAGTTGCAGATTGTGCCGAGGAATGAAGAGAGAGAACCAGGGAAGAGAAGCCGACAGAATTGCGGGCAGAAAGATCCGGAAGAAGAGGGGAAGAAGAGGATTTCTCATCAGGAGTCGCGCCACAATGCAACAATGGCGAGCTGCAAACCTTAATATTGTCTCACTGAAACAGATCCGTTTCACTTTTAGCGAGATAATTGGCTTATAGTATTCCTTTTCCAACCACTTCAGCAAGAGTCTGATGGAGTTTGTAGACTTGGAATCAAATTGTTTAAACGATATTTGATCTTCAGTAAAACCCTGAATGTATAATAATAAGTTACGGCACTACTGAAATAGGTCCCCATTGTCCTTCACTGGTCAATGAGTAGGTTTCGCTGAAAAAAGACGATCGGTGATTCCTCCGGACTTCTCACTAAGCTATTTCAAAAAATTCTCAAGAAGGGCCTTCTGTGCAAAGCTAACAACTTGATGCAATCAAAACTATGATTTTGCGTAATTCCCTTACTTTTGTTTGTTCATTGGTATTGATGATCGTGATTCTTACCTTTTATCAGGGAATCTCGCGTGATAGCGTAAAGGGCATCGAAGGTGCAAGTGACAGGAGTCACCTTCAATAACTCAACGTCTGAGAAAGTTATCCCGTCGCTCACCTGAACTTTTATCGTAAACATTGACATCTTTATTACTTATTCATCATCCAACACATTAGACCTGTCATAAACTACATAGGTAAGGTAGGCAAGCTGCTCAAAAAGAATATGAAGAGAAACTGCATAATTCCACTTGACAGGATATCAAAGTTTTACTCCTGGAATTAGCCAACTTTACTTCGGATTGATGGAACTTTGATATTTTTCGTATATATATATATATATATATATATATATATCTTATATATAGGCGTAGAATTCTTTGGCATATATATATATATATATATCTTATATATAGGCGTAGAATATAGGTATAAGCTTCATCTTATATATAGGCATAGAATATAGGTATAAGCTTCATCTTATATATAGGTATAGAATATAGGTATAGAATATAGGTATAAGCTTGAAAATTCCAAAAATTTTGAATGCAGTAATTAATGAATGCATGTACAATATACATAAATTACTCAGTAAAATCAATACATGTCTGAATCAAGAAACTGACGTACAATGAGACAGAATTTTTTTAGTAAATTTTAAAGATAACAATTTCTATTGAAGAGAACCGTAATGGGTGTTGGTGAAAGATGCCAGTTAAGGAGAAGAGATGAAACTGGCTGTTTTGCTGCAAAATTCCGGAAACCTTTATTTCGCCGCAAACTTCGAAAACCACAAAGAAAAACTATAGGAAACAGTATTTAAAAAGTTCAAGTGTTCACAGTTTCGACGGTCAACGCTGAAAATTTTTTTGAGATTTTTAAGAGAAAAATAACAACAAAAACAAACCATTAGAAAAGTTTAGAAAAATAGATTGAACTAAAGTTAAAACTGAATGCACCTATCACCTGAGACTATTCTGAGATCACAAATGCGATCTCCGAAAGGAAAGCGTTGCGGGAGAGAACATGATGTCGTGAGCCGGAAGCTGAAGACAGTCTTTATAGAAAACTGGCCTTCTTTCTCTTCATTTTGCTTGTCCTATTTCTCATTTTCTCTTTCTTGTCTTTTTCTGACGTCTAAAACTCGTGTGTTTAGAAATATATAGAATTAGAAATAATAACCACAATATCATGTTACTCGGACGCAGCGGTTGAATTCAGTATCCGATCATTTTTTATCTAAATTTCTTTGACGAACTTTGAATGTTAAGACCAGTTTCGAGTTTGCGATACACTATGACTGGTCAGAAAGCACCCCATCTTTCCAATCCTTGGTCAGAAAGCACCCATTCTTTCCAATCCTTGGTCAGAAAGCACCCCATCTTTCCAATCCTTCGTGGCAAAGTCTTAAACAAGTTTGTTTTTCACATTATATGTCTATGTAGCGTCTTCAAATTGTTAGCCCTTTTTCATATTAGTCAAAGTTCCCTATCGCATTCTGAAAAGTTTTGGATTGAAGAAGAGAAAATTTGTTGAATATTGACAATTTTACCATACAAAAAGTTCTTTCATTTACAAAAGGACATACATTTTTTGTGTTTATTGTCCTCATTATCATTATTGTCCTCATTATTACTCAGTCAAATGACTCATTCGAATTTTCAGTGCTGGTAAGTCAAGAAAGAAACCGCTGGCGAATGCCGACGACTTGTCCGTTCGCCTTCATGACACTCCGCACCCCTCCGATGATTGACTGCGTCTCGGCCGTGAAGAGTATGTCCGTAAAAGGATGAACTTCCACCGCCTCTGGGTACAATAAACTTTCCACCGACCCAATGGTGAGTTCCTTCTGGACAGAGGCCACCATCAGCTCCACTATCGCCTCTAGAACCTGACATGGAATTCAGATTAGATTGGGCTTCCGCTACCACAAAGGTAGTCCAAGGCGCTGTAATGAACTCAACCGTCTCTGTTTTATTTTGAGCGGACGCGTTACCAATACACTAACTAAAACATGGCTAATATGGGCTTTAGTGCTATATAAAATTATCATTTTTCTTGTTCTCTTAGTCACGCATTTTTATTTATTTATTTTTTATCTTTTGCGGAATTCTATTCCCAAGTTTAATCTCGCCTATATGTGATGTATGAAAGACGAGCAAAAAAAATCAATTATTTAAAATAAAAAAAACTACTCGAGGAGGTTTGAGTTTGAAAATGGCCTCTGAAAAGTGGGAGGTCTTCGGTACATCGTTTGATATTTCTTTTTTTTTTCAGTTCTCGCACAAACCCACGACCTTCGCTTGACCCCCCCCCTTTTTTTTCAACCGGAGTCTTTTTTTCTATAACATCACAAATTCTTTAGCGATAGGCTGTCTTCTCATCACGAAGTTTTTATTTATGCGCTTGGTAGATATACGGACTTTATAGGAACAAGAGCAGTTAAAATTAGGAAAAATAAGAGGAAAGGAAAAAATCAGTCGAAAGATCGGATTCAAAAACCAGAACAATTCAATAAAAAGTTTTCACTGAAACGGAAGTGAAATTAAGCTCAAGGTAAAAACTGGAGGAAATAAAAATAAGAAAACTAAGAAATTTGACTTTTAGAAATTAATTCTGAATATTTTCATTTCTATGTTACATTCTTGCTCCCTCCAATGAGAGAAATGGTAAAGTTCGAATTCTCTTCAGGTTTTTGTGGCTTTAGTGCGCCTAATAGATTAAAAAATTCAAGGAATAATGAAAAGAAGACTCACCCCATTTCTCAGTTCTGCTTCTTCTATGTGGAGGCGAGCGTTCAACGTGACAGATGTAACTTCTGTAGAAAAAAGATTCTGATCTAGATGATTTGAGTCAACAAAAAAAATTTCAAATAACAAATTCAAAATAAGATTAAGTTAATTCTTTAAAAAAATTTGAAAGACATAGTGGAATAGAAAACTTGAATACAGTGAGCAGATGGAGGGGAAATGTCTAACCAGATTCATTTGCAAGTGCTGTTACTGTATTCGTGAAGATTAGGAAAAACAGAAATGGCGACGTCATTGAAGTCTTAATTCTCATAATTTCATGTTTGAAGTCGCCTTTCTAGCCTTCCTCCACCGAGCCGCATCTCAAACAATACGGTCAAAAAACATCTCCTCTTCTTACATCCTCGACGAAAATTTAGGATAAAGCTAAGAAATTTTCAAATAAATTCAATTAAAACGCTTCATTTTCGATGTCATGGGACATGAATCGCCATTGATTGGAAAAACTCTATCTTATTCTCGGTTTCTTGAAGTTGAAGATGAGAACGTAGAATGTAAACTATAGTGTTGATTATGGTTTGGACGTCAAAAAACATGTATATATACTGTTTTAAAAAAAAGATGAAGAGAACGAGATGTCGTGCTAAATTCAGTTAACTGAGCGCTTTGGAACCCTAGAACTGCAACAGTAAAACTACCAAAAACTGGCGTTTTTTTTCTTCTAGAAACTAAAAATCAAAAACAAGGTAATTTTAATTTACGTCCCTTCTGCTGCGCTTCAGCCGGACCTTCAACATCTGGATGAAACTTACTATAATTTGGAAGTTTCATGAGTAGACGAGTGATTCAATCTTGAATACATGGAGAAAGATATTCTTATTCAATATCTTAACACAAAAAAACACTCATTATTTCTTTATTACTCTTCGTTTTAATTTTTTGATTTTTTAAAGAAAGCATACATGAGATCTCGTTATCAAGTTCGGTTTTATTAAAACGCCCCTTGGCAATATGTAGCAGGGTCCTGATTCGTTATTAACAAAACTTCTTCTGAATTTGATTGCGATAGGGTAAAACTTTCAAGACCTTATGAACGAGACAGGTTCAAAATTCCAAAAACTGCTAGGAGCAGCGTTCTTTCTTGTCGATCAGAATAAAAAAAGCAAATCAGAGGGAGAAAACCAAGCGAATATTTCAAGGGATTATGGACAAGATTAAAATCGCCATGTTTATAAACCTCACTTCTATTATAAGTTTCAGTCTCTGTCATGCTTTATGTTAGTAGGTTTTCATCATTCATTTACTAAAATCTTTTGCAAACTTAGGAAAACATGGATTGCTTTACAGAGAGTTCCGAACCTTGGATTGACCTATGTTTATTCATAATAAGTTTTCTGCATTCGTTAGCTTTCGTTTCTCTACTCGATAAAATTAAGCTGTTAATATTGCACATTGCTGTTATTAAGAACCCTCTAAACTGCGTGATTATGAGGGCAAAAATTGAGGGAAGAAAAAAATTTTAGAAAGAGATGTCTTGCGAGTAAGAAAGGGCTGAGCTAGACTTTGAAGCTTTTCCCTTCCCGAATAACGAAGAACAAAAAAAAACAGGTTGGCGCAATAGAGAATTAGAGAGAAAAGGAAAAAAGAAAAAGATTTTTCCCAACAACTGTTTATAATAAAACTCTCGCCTCAGGAGTTCGCATCGGAACGCATAAAAACACATGTGAGATAATTTGTTTCCGAAGGTTGGCCCTGCCTCAGAAAAGAGATTGGCGATATTTCATCGGATGGGCGATTCCTAATCTATTGTCATTATAACAAACATCTCTAATTTCGTGACGCCATTGAACGCAGTACCTCCGCTCTTAAGTCCAACAAAATCATAGGAGGACCCGGTTACTAGCTGAAGATGGAAACTTTGAGAGCGTATCGTCTAGATCATGCATGGCGTTTTCGCAGACACAACACCTTTCCACTTCTATTTGAATCGTTAAGAACCAAAACACTCAATGCCCCATTACATGAGATATTAAGAGCCGCAATCCCAATTTGCTAAAAACTTAGTATCTAAGTCAAATATAATACTATTATACTCATATAATTTTCCACCAATTGTCACAAATTTTTTTAATGAATATTTGCAGTTTTCTGTGAACTTTATACAAGCTAAGAACATGTTTATCGCGCAACACTCAGTTCTTAGCTTGAGTTAGTCTTTAGTATAGGATTGCATTTCTTCAAGAAAACGAAGTTAAAACTCAATGATGATTTTTTCAACTTTTGAAAATTTAATTGACTTCTCTAAGAAATTCTGGAATGAATTAAACGATTTTACAGAATGACGAATAGGCTAATGTTCAGCATGTTCGACTATACACGCTTCTCATACATATAGCCTAAGCAGGTGTTTCGTATTGAGGGAATCCATATGATATATCTCGCTTCTTTGAGGGTTAACATGTGTATTCAGAGACAGAGAGAACACTCCAAGAAAAAAGAGTTGTATAATACAAGGTATTGAATTTCAACTTTCGTTCAAACTCCTTACACTTCCTGATTGTCGCCTGGGTACGCAGTAGGTTTTTTTCTGATTTAAACCAAAAACCCAGAAAGATGCATAGATTTAAAAATAGAACGAGGTTTAGATGTTTCCAAATACCTAAACTGAAACAGGAAAAAAACAGTGCAGAAACAGGTGATTTCCGGACTGAGCGAGAACTTTTGTTTAACTAGCAACCTGCAGAAATTTTTTTTAGAGGAACATTCCAGCCAGCCTACAGTTCAAACTTATTGGTTCATTCATTCATTCATTCATTCTTTATTCCAAGCATGTAGGTATTTAAGACAAAAGCAAATTACATACATATGAACAGAGGTATGCATGGACTACATTACACATGAAGCTTAGTGGCGGTGTGTAAAGGGAAAAAAAGGGGGGCTGTGATAATGATGAAAAATAACAAGTCTTAATTTTTTTTTGGTTGAAAAAATTATCTTCATAGGTTGAAAGCAAAGCATTCAACCAATAAAAAACATATTAAACATGAATGAATTCATCAAACTAAACTTATAACAACAACCCATTACATATTAACTGAGATTTGGGGCCAAATCCATTAACATAAATCAAAAGCACTGCCACTTTCCCGCACAGTTCAAGTTACTGCTCCGGTTGGTGTTCAACCAATTGAAATGTGGTGCATTCGTTCATGTATGTTTTTTTGTTGTTGTTCTCCGAAAACTCCTAATCGGTGAGACAAACAACAAGCACTAGGAAGCAGAACTTGGTCCCGATACAATCGAAGGCTTCGCCTCGTTTTGAACGAATGAAAGCGCTAGAAGTTGAAAATATCTGAATGTGTAGGCATGAGAAGCAACAGGTAAGAAAAATTTAGATTTTTTGAGTCGACACGGCTTCCATGCGAGCAGATCCTTCCGAAAACCGGGTTTATTCTTGTCAATCAGAAGCAAAGAAAAAAGAAAAAAAATTACCCACTTTAAAAGTCGCTAAGCAGGATTAGTAAAATAAGGGAATCTCATTGAAACCATCCTGTCAAGATTACTAGAATACACTACTATGAAATACCGACTTTTTTCTTCCTGAAAAACAAGATTGCGAAAAAAAGCAACGCGAGAGAAACAAGCAGAAAAAGACTTAATGGAAGCGGAGAAAAACCCTTCTTTCCCGCTAAACTTCGTGTCTCCAGCAGTCCAAAGTTTCATAATCTTCTTTCAAACGATACAAGTTTCTTTCAACAAGCTTTGTCTCGACTAGGAATAAAAGAGAAACACCACCCTTTCCGAGCCCCTAATTATATACTCGACTAGGAATAAAAGAGAAACACCACCCTTTCCGAGCCCCTAATTATATACTCTCGACTAGGAATAAAAGAGAAACACCACCCTTTCCGAGCCCCTAATTATATACTCGACTAGGAATAAAAGAGAAACACCACCCTTTCCGAGCCCCTAATTATATACTTTAGACATTGCGACCCCTACGACTTTCGAATGAAAGGTCTATCGTATTGACTGAGAATTGAGAATCACAAGTCAATTGACTGGAAAATTATTAAAAAGCCCGAGGTTCCTTTCACTTATTCGTCGACGTAAACAGACCTCTATTTGTAGTTGTGTATTCCGAATTTGCAACGATATGACACTGAAGAAGCGTTTATGGCATAGTGTTATCTACACTCAATTTCGTCATAAGCAATAGCAATACGTAAAATAAGCCTTGGTAGCAAACAGCGAAAATGAAAAGGATGATCGACCATGGTTGAAACACTGGGAGCGGTGACGTTGGCAACTATCATCTGAGAGGATATTTCTTCCTTGGCTGTCAAAGTGGCACCTCAGTCATGAGATAAACGATATACTTTCAATGATGCAGTAAACGGATGGAAGTTGAATTGTGAGAATGCAGAAGAAGAGAGGGCCCAGAGTTGCGAAAAGACACCAAGGAAAGGGAAAAGAAGTAGAGGTTTAAAATGAGAATAAGAGAGGGGGAAAAAATTAGAGAGAGAGAGAAAAAGAGTGATTTAGAGACATAGCGAGAGAATCGCAGCAAGAGAGGAGAAAAGTACAGAAAAAGACTTGGAGAGAGAAAGACAAAGAGAAGGTTCTTCGAATAATCTGAGAAAAAGATGAGGAACTCGAGGAAGTTAGCATCAGCAGAAACAGAAAGGTGTAAAAACACCGGCTCTAAGGTCTTCCATTGAAGAATCGAGTCTCATACTGACAGTGACGGATGGGTAAAACATTCAAAGATGCGCCAGAACTTAGAACCTTGAAATAGGCTGAGAATAAGTATAGCTACCGGATAATCTTACCTTTCAACTATCGCAGCAAGAGCAGCACTCGTGCCTCGAGAATGATAAATCTATGAAATAGGCTGCCAGGTTCAATTATAGCTATTAGCTCCTCTAGCATGTTTAGGAATGAAGTAGCCAAATTGATTGTGAAGTTGCTTGTAAACCTCGCTCAGTTGAACAATCATCTAAAGACTCAATATGATAAGTAAACAGAATTAGTTAATTTAGACACAATTTGTCTACTGATTAATCCTCGCTTAAACGACTTTAACTTTCGTGTCGTTTTTTTGTTGAATTAGAACGGGCATCTTTTTTGCCCTTTTCTCTTCTTTTTTTAACACTGATCTCGCAAAGCGACAGATCCTCTTTGTGTGTGATTTTATGATACATAACTTCGCACACATGGAATAAAGAAAGGAAGAAGAAAAAATTTCCCATTCCTCCTTGCTGAGACTTTTTTCGCTAAGAGATTTTCGTTCTTTATTGACTCTTCAATGGATCATTTGACTAGAGCTATTACCCATACAAAGGTATGTTCTTGCTTAAATAAGCGATGAAGGTTTTGAATGAACCAGAAATTGACTACGTTTGATAACGGCATAGAAAAAATCATAGATGCTGACACATGTGAAAAGGAATTCAGGAAATGGATGCCAGGGGAAAAAAGAGAATTCTTGAAACATTCTCCATGAACAGGATAACTATACCCATATAGATAATAAACTCCTATTCTTTATATTGAATTCCTACGAGTTCTTTATATTTATGAAATCCTAGGCTCACATTCATAAATGAATGTATTCATGTTCAATTTATTGGACTGAGAATGACAGATAGGAGATGTTCTCTTCAGCAATCAGAAGAATTCGTTTTCAAAAGTAAGAATGTTTTTCTCGCACTAATTCAGAGTCGACAGAAAATTCAAAGTTACTAATTTTACTCGAGAGTTTCCTGTTTGAACTATTGAGGCTATCAGTCCGTAAAATCTCAAATCGCGAGTTTTGACACCATACTGATTGAGAATTAAGCATATGCTCTTCTTTTTAGTTTTTCATTTCTACTCCCGTCACCAAGGTTTACCTGGGTCTATAACAGGATTAGGACTGCCTTGACTCAACTACGCATTTCGTTCCAATACACTCCGCTCGATATTCGAACATACAGTACCGTTTGAAAGTATATCAACTTGTGGTTTTTTCAACACAACTTCTTTCAACCTCAACCAAAATTTATGAAACTTTCAGGGATGATTTTCGCACTCAATTAACACTCAAATTTATGCTCATAGCGTTGGAAAAGTTTGCAATTAGTGATTTAATACTTATTTATCGAAATGTGAGAAAATCACGATTTTTACCGCAACAACTAAAAAATTTATAACAAACCTGAACATACCAACTTCAGAAACAAAACTGCCTAATATTTCTTCGCACATCCGTTCGCATCTATTACTGCCTGACAGCGACGCGGCATCGAGTCAATTAGGTTGTCTATAAGGGACATGGGGATGCTCTTCCAAGCAGCCTCAATTTGCTGGAAACTTCACGGACAGATTCGATGCGTGCGCGGTCCTGAGCATCTTTTCGACCTCGTACCAGAGGTGCTCGATTTTTTTCAAGTCGGGACTCTGACTGAGCCAGTCAAGAACCTCGACTCGACGTCGAGCGAACCACTACGACACGAGGCGAGACGAGTTTTTTGGCTCGTTGTCCTGTTGGGGAATGAACGAACGACCCATCGACTGCAGTGCATAGGGTCTCATCGTGTTCTCAAGGATTTCTCGGTATGCGGCTGCGTCCATCCTAACTTGAATTCCAATCAGAGGTCCAGGATAGAAACACGAAGCCGCTGCCTTGTGTCACTGTTGGAAGCTGGTGCTGAGAATCGAAACGCTCGCCTGGAGGACGACGAATGAACTGTATACCGGAAATACCGAACAAATAGTAAAGTAATTCGTCACTCCAGAGTACTCTAAGCCACTGCATAGCCGTCCAGTTGAAATGAGACTTAGCCCAAGCTACACGAGCCTTCTTGTTTTTCGCGGAAACAAACGGCTTCCGCGCCGGTCGCCTTCCATTAAACCCAGCTTTCCGTAGACGGAGTTTTATGGTTCTCAGCAATGGCATGGACACTCCTGGAAATGATACAACCCTAGCGACGTCGGCAGCAGTTCGCCTTGGGTCGGCACGAGGAACCCGAAAGATGTTAAAGTCCCTAACGAGCGTTGTACAGCGAGAGCGGCCCGTCCTTGCTGGCTTCGAAATGCCTGAAAGTGCAAAATAGACAAACTGAAACTTAAGAAAAAATCTAGTATCACCTCCTAGGATACGTTTACGCTTCAATAGCCTCGAGACGGCTGATTTTGTAATGGAAAACTGCCTGGCGAGCTGTACTTGTGTTGAGCCCTGCTGGTGCTCCTTCACGATGGCATCCTGGATAGGCAACAACATGTCGCGCACTCTGAGACGTTTACCCATTATTCTGTAACATTTTTCCACAATAAAACCGAGATTCAACAGAAAAAGTAATGAAAATGAAAAGTTGCAAAAAATGCCAATTACGGCGAAAGATAAAATTTATGGTGTGCAATGGGAGACGTTCATTGAAATGCACCGTACTGTGAAATACACTTGCACACAAACTGATCTATCAAACCTGAAAGTTTCATAAATTTTGTTTGAGGTTGAAAGAAGTTGTGTTGAAAAAAACCAAAAGTTGATATACTTTTGAACGGTACTGTACATAAGTGACATTGTTAGTAGTGAAAGAATGGCAAATTCTCGCTTCATGTCTCTTAAGTGATCATTAAGTAAACAAATAACTAATGAACCGTTAGAATTCATTTTTTCACATTGTCAAAGTAATCATTCATGGAACATTCAAATTAGACTACTCTTCTCTTTTTATTATCAGTCCCTCACCGTACAGCCAAGGAGTATCTCATTCACTCAGGCTTATTTTGCCATATAAAATACAAGATTCGCATACAACGTGTGCCTCTCGAATGATAGATATTTGGAATTGTTTACCTAATAAAATCGTTGTCTTAGCATCTTCATATCAATTTAAAAAAGCTATTCTGTCTCTTCCCTGTGATAGCATTGTTCCATTTTCCAAAATTCATCATTAGTTCTCCACTACTCCTATCAGAACTCACAATCTACATACATATATATGTATGTATTAATTTCATGAAGAAAGTAAAGATATGTATATTAGCTATTTTCTGAATCGCGCATTCAAGATGATTTACTCTTTTAATTGCGTTTTATCAACTCACTCTGTTCTAAATTTACTGTGATCATTCAATGAATACCTAGAATGATTTACTTCTGTTTAACCACTGAAACCACTGGTCAGTCATCCGTTGTCATAACTATGCGAACATGTTCAACTGGAATAAACGAATTGAATCTCTGCGAAGAAATCTCGTTGAACGCTCCAATGTCACGAATTGCCGTAAGAAGGAAAATGGACTAGGGTATTTTCATATAGCTTTCACCGTTGGACGTAAATTTATATGAATATAAAATCACCAGTCATTTTTTTCTTTTCACGGCAATTCGTGGTGAGACATTGGAGCATTCAACAAGATCACTTTGCAGAGATTACTTCGACAAAGTGAAAAGTTGAATTCTGACGCTCGATAACATGTGTTTCAAAATTTTATTCTATGCATAAAAGTAGCTACACATTTCACACACATAAATTTTTAACCTTAAGATCAGCTCAAGGGTTAACATCAACAAGACCGTACAGCTTTTTACAAGACCTTATGAAACAACCAATCACATAATCAATGCTTACAAAAAGAAATAATGCGAATTCGGGTGCAAATTGAAGCGTTGTGAAATATTTGGCAACATGACACTTGTCCCCTATAGCAAGCTCCGAGTACAAGTACTTGCGTCTCGAGTCTCCCAGTCGTGATCTACGCTTGTTTCCCACATCTTGCAGAGGAATATGTAATTTTTACCAGTTACTTCTAGTTCTCGAGTTCAGCCTCGCTTGAAGTTTGAATTTTTTTAATCGGGGAGTCAAAGAGCTTTTTATTTTCAATATTCTCAAGAATCATCACACGAACTCAAAACTGGGTTTGAAAAGTTTTATATTGATTTATCAACAAACGGCCTCTAACCATGACAATGTTGCTTTCCATCGGTTTTTCCTTATCTAATTTTTATAGTCAGTTTTACTTTCAATTGTTTTCAACTGCTTAGCAACACTTTTCTGTATATGTGAGCATAAATATTTTTTTTATTAAGCGAGAGAAATATTAAATACTTTTCAACACTTTTTTTTTAAAACTTACAAATTTTTATATTAATTTCTATATCGCAAACTTGTATGAAAAAATCCCATGATTTCTTATAAAATACATAACGATCAAATCCGTTGCACAATCAAAAATCACAGTTATTTGATGGTCAACATTTCGAAACTCATTTAATTTACTCTGTGTCTCATCTGATCTGAATAACCTATTAGGTTCAGTCTCACAGTTATCACGATCTAATACTTTAATTTTTCACAATAACTCTTACGAAAGTTGGATATGAATGATGCTTTCTGAGAAAAAAATTTGAAAATAGTAAAATAGACCAAAGTGTTAACTTTGAACCAACATTATTCATGTTGTTAGGTTTTAAAATGAACTAGACGAAAAAGTTGAACTTTTAATACACAACCAAACATTATAAAATCTAGTTCTTCTACTTGCTCAAACTCTCTCCAAAGCAGAGAAGGGGCGGGGCTACCCTGATTTGGAATAAACACCCAACCTGATTGAACCAGTTTTTTGGCTGTTCCCTGGATACTCCTCAACTTTTACTCTTTTTTTTCCGTTACGTAGTTTTCTCCAACATGACTTTTCCGATGACAAATACCAATAAACAACTGATACGAATAAATTACCGAGAGGGCAAAAAATCTTTTCTAGAACGGATTTGAATCCGGGAACCTCCCTTTTACCGAAACCAAGAGCGTCACGACTACACTGTTGATCCGCATCGTTTAACTTCACAAAGGTGCTTTGTAAGTAAACCAATGTCATTTTTCTTATAGAAAAGTGCTTCTCCTTCAGAACTGCCGTATTTGATCGGCGATTCTTTTGGCGATTTCATCCGTTCTCTCTTGATTTTGAGCCTCCGCGTACACTCGGAGGATGTTCTCCGTTCCCGAGGGTCTGCAAAAAAACTCTCAATTCTGCTATTCTTCTTTTCGCTTTTCGTCAGCTCAATATTCTCCTTCCCGCTATTCAATTAGACTATTTTACTATTGAAGAAAAAAATGAATTTTAAACACAACAAAAATATTTATAAATGTAGCAGAGAGCAAAGCAAATAAAAAAAAATCATCTGTTTCCATGTTTAATAGGGCACGATGAAAATGTCGATTCCATAGGACAGTCGACAAATTTTCCGTACCCAAATACGTGTGTGGATCAAACATACTGTAAGTGAGAGCACGGCACATCAAACATACTGTAAGTGAGAGCACGGCACATCAAACATACTGTAAGTGAGAGCACGGCACATCAAACATACTGTAAGTGAGAGCACGGCACATCAAACATACTGTAAGTGAGAGCACGGCACATCAAACATACTGTAAGTGAGAGCACGGCACATCAAACATACTGTAAGTGAGAGCACGGCACATCAAACATACTGTAAGTGAGAGCACGGCACATCAAACATACTGTAAGTGAGAGCACGGCACATCAAACATACTGTAAGTGAGAGCACGGCACATCAAACATACTGTAAGTGAGAGCACGGCACATCAAACATACTGTAAGTGAGAGCACGGCACATCAAACATACTGTAAGTGAGAGCACGGCACATCAAACATACTGTAAGTGAGAGCACGGCACATCAAACATACTGTAAGTGAGAGCACGGCACATCAAACATACTGTAAGTGAGAGCACGGCACATCAAACATACTGTAAGTGAGAGCACGGCACATCAAACATACTGTAAGTGAGAGCACGGCACATCAAACATACTGTAAGTGAGAGCACGGCACATCAAACATACTGTAAGTGAGAGCACGGCACATCAAACATACTGTAAGTGAGAGCACGGCACATCAAACATACTGTAAGTGAGAGCACGGCACATCAAACATACTGTAAGTGAGAGCACGGCACATCAAACATACTGTAAGTGAGAGCACGGCACATCAAACATACTGTAAGTGAGAGCACGGCACATCAAACATACTGTAAGTGAGAGCACGGCACATCAAACATACTGTAAGTGAGAGCACGGCACATCAAACATACTGTAAGTGAGAGCACGGCACATCAAACATACTGTAAGTGAGAGCACGGCACATCAAACATACTGTAAGTGAGAGCACGGCACATCAAACATACTGTAAGTGAGAGCACGGCACATCAAACATACTGTAAGTGAGAGCACGGCACATCAAACATACTGTAAGTGAGAGCACGGCACATCAAACATACTGTAAGTGAGAGCACGGCACATCAAACATACTGTAAGTGAGAGCACGGCACATCAAACATACTGTAAGTGAGAGCACGGCACATCAAACATACTGTAAGTGAGAGCACGGCACATCAAACATACTGTAAGTGAGAGCACGGCACATCAAACATACTGTAAGTGAGAGCACGGCACATCAAACATACTGTAAGTGAGAGCACGGCACATCAAACATACTGTAAGTGAGAGCACGGCACATCAAACATACTGTAAGTGAGAGCACGGCACATCAAACATACTGTAAGTGAGAGCACGGCACATCAAACATACTGTAAGTGAGAGCACGGCACATCAAACATACTGTAAGTGAGAGCACGGCACATCAAACATACTGTAAGTGAGAGCACGGCACATCAAACATACTGTAAGTGAGAGCACGGCACATCAAACATACTGTAAGTGAGAGCACGGCACATCAAACATACTGTAAGTGAGAGCACGGCACATCAAACATACTGTAAGTGAGAGCACGGCACATCAAACATACTGTAAGTGAGAGCACGGCACATCAAACATACTGTAAGTGAGAGCACGGCACATCAAACATACTGTAAGTGAGAGCACGGCACATCAAACATACTGTAAGTGAGAGCACGGCACATCAAACATACTGTAAGTGAGAGCACGGCACATCAAACATACTGTAAGTGAGAGCACGGCACATCAAACATACTGTAAGTGAGAGCACGGCACATCAAACATACTGTAAGTGAGAGCACGGCACATCAAACATACTGTAAGTGAGAGCACGGCACGTTCAAAGACAAGAGACAGCCAGGGTGTTCCTCCTTAGCACCCGCACAACTTTTTTCGAGCGCAAAGATTTTCAAAATTTCAGAGCTCAAAATTAAATTTTTTACAATAATTTGAACTTTCCCTACAAAAAACCCGAGAAAAAATTTTTCCAGGCGCCTAGATTTCAATGTTTTTGGAGAGCGCATAGATTTTTTTACCCGCAGTGCGGAACAGAGAAACACCATGGAGACAGCGAATAAAAAGAGAATACCCAATGGAAACAATAATCCGTTTCTTCAGCTTCTTAGCAAGCCCATAAGTTCGCGCACAAATCGCACTAACCTAACGAAGGCCCTGACATTGTCCCCGGAGGCGGTTAGCTTGTCAATAAATTCCTGGAAAGAAAATACATTCCTATTTTTGAATTTTGCAGCAGCCCTTTCTTCCGCAAAACTTGTTCTTTTTTTCGCAAACTGCACAATTGTTGATCAGTCTAAGAAAATAAAACACTCAATGTTTGATGAACTATTGCCAGGGGTTAATTAGTTACCGGACCAGCTATGTTGGCGCATACATATTCGCGCCGAAAATGATCTACATTCTCTTCTCCACTTTTTCTGCCCTTCCTCATCCCTTTTTCAACTCGCTTGGCGCGTACAAACATGCATTAGATCGGTTTTATTCAACACCAAGTGTAGGTGGTAACCCATGAAGTGAGCAACGCATGAAAAAACTAATTTAACGAGGAATTATTTCGAGGAGAACAAAAAATTGTGTGATCTGCACCTGCAGAACCGGGGGTTCAATCAATCTTGTCTCATCCGGTGTAGTGCGGTAGATCGATCGATCCAACACCTCAGAAGAAAAACTTATATTTTTTGTTCTCATTAATCTTATATATTATAAACTAAAGAATCCATTCAGGTATAATATAGTGACCTGCCAATCCTTTCCGGCGGATACGTACATGCATAGTTAAATTTCCTGATTTCTCAATAGGTCGAAAAAAACGTCACTAAAAAGGAATGTTACTGGATGCTGGAGCAGAAGAGATAGCAACGAATATCACCGAGAGAACAATCTCGAGTTCTTTTTTTTTCGGGTTTAGTGGCGGATACGTACATACACCAATTTGGACCGAGACATAATATCCCTGAATCAATTCAACAAAAAAAATGAGGCTTCGCTTACCGGTACTTTGATCTGCCTCGACGGCAAATCTTCGTAGATTTTGGCCCAATCAGTAACGGACCACCCGAAGAACCTAAAACTGATCAGGACATCAAGCGGGATTACTAAAATAGAAAACTGAACCAGTGGCGGGGCAAGCTCATGTCTTCTTTTACCATATATAGCCGCCAGTTGCGGCTATATTTTACAGGGATAGTGACTGTAAAACAACTCTTAGAAATCTGCACACAGAAGCCGTTAGAAAATTTCTTAGAAACTGTGAACCAAACACAGTCCTAGGATTCAAACCACCCATGGTCCATAAGTCTACTAGGTTACTTGACAGGGAACAACAGGTTACCCTATCGCAACTTAGAAGTGGTTACTCTAGCACGTTAAATAGTTACCTTCATAGGATTGGTGCCACTGATTCTCCTCTCTGTCCTTCATGTAGAGAGGTAGATAATACTAGTGTACACCTGTTTAACTGCCGTTGTAACCCCACTAGACTTAAACCTCTAGACCTATGGTATAAACCTGTCGATGTTGCAGATTTCCTAGCCCAATGAATGATGTTTTCATTGCCAGTCTAAATAGTTATTTGCTGTTCTTGTTGTTGTCTGTGTAGGTTGGATTGTTGAATAATATGGATGGAAGGATGGAATCAGTTATTTGAAAAAAAAAAAAAAGCCAGAGCCCGAAACCAAAAAAAAAAAAAAAGGCGAAAAGAAAAGAGGCAAAAAAAAAAAAAGTGAATGAGAGAGAGAAAGACAGAAGTGAGTGAGTGTGACTGTGTGCTTGAGCTTTCACCGAGAGCTCGTGGACCCCCCTTTCAACGTCAAAGGAACCGCACGGGCAACAATCATCATCATCATATATGGTAGTAGGTGACAGATAATCTTGCTCTTCAAATAAACTCTAAATCTGTATTTGAACAACTTTTGATCCTTTTAAAAAAATAGAAATTCTAGAGAATTTAAAGACAAATTTGTGCACTCTTCAGAAACGACTTTTAGCAGACCTGGATTCAAAGCAAGTTTCTTTCTCATTCACATAAAATATTAGAACGATTCAATAGTGAGTTTAAGTTTCAAAAAATAGGTAGTTTTCGAAAAGAATTTGTCTAATTTCTTCAATATAGTTACCTCTTGGCCTTGAGATCAGCCAATGGTTCTACCAAGTTAGTTCTGATTCTCGAATGCCAAGTACAGGCTGTATCTTGAGTCAGGTCAGCGCGTATTCTTAACTCGAGGTAATATTAGAAGTCTGTTTCTTACCAGAAATATGCATTGAAACAACAACAAAAACCCATGATGGAACAGTGGACTTCGAAGAGACCGAGAAAAAAAAATACCAAAAGAGCATTCGTATCACTGCTCTTAGATTCAACCCGCAGCGCGGTTCAGAGCAACACCCTAATAGTGAGCGCAATATGAAAAAGAAATAACCTGAGAGAAAGCTCGACCGCAAATAAATCCGCGATGGCGTCTCCCACGATCTCATTGAGGAGTTTTGACATGAACATTAGGCGTCGGCCAGATGCTGCCGTTGTTCTTCAATGTCATCTTACACTTAAGAGGAGAAAGGGAGGAAGAATGGAAAAAAATTCACATCATCGATCCTTGTGCAATAAATATTTCTATGAAGAAAACTGAGGTATCTCTGAAAATGCACAATGTAGTTTACAAATGGAAAATACTCCCTGCTTTCCACATTTCACTGATTCTCCGTAATTGATGGAAAACTCAAAAACCGCTAATTTGAGCAATAGGGGAGCATGGCAAAAAAAGGAGGAGCGAGCAAATCTTTTATTGCTATATCATCCAATCTTTCTTTCTTCTCTAACAGTCTTCCCTTGCTTGCTTCTATCCACTCCACGTCTTCCCACTCGAATGACTGGTCGTTTTTATTATTTAAAATTACACTTTTTTGACAAACGGAGGTGAATTTTGCCCTCTATTCAGCCAACGCTCCTTAGGGCTGAGAAGAAGTTCATAGATACTCAGTTACTGATAAACATAAAAATGCTTCTGGCTGCCAAGTAATTAATCTTGTATTTTAGCTCCTTTTTCCCCACTTGGAGATCTTCCGCTTGAAGTTTTCGCTGGTGACGACTGTTCCGTGGCCGTTCGCCTCGAAATAGATGCCGATGTCATATTTGAGTGCTTCGTGATGGAGGTGCTTCACTCCTGTTGGGACGAACATCACCGGCAGGTTCTGTGCCAGCAATTTCATTGTTCTGGAAAGTAACTTTCGAAGTTAAGTACCGTCACCTCAAAGCGGGGGACGAGCCCAGGGTAGGCTTTGTCATCTATCTTATGTTAATATGAATGCATCTTATGCAGAGTACAATACGCGTCCCTAAGAACGAAGGCTCGTCTATCATGGTATAAGAACGGCTGAAACCTTTGCCTTATTGGTTAACTTGTTTTTATTTTTTTAATTTTCATGTGTTTTCTCACTAACCAAGATATCTCTAATGAAGTTCGTCGAATTGCCATTTGCATAAGCCGTTTGGACGACGGCCATGCTGAACTGACCAGTCAGACCAGCTTCTCGAATATTCTGCAATTTCAGCCTGTGCCCAAAAGATGGCTAGAACGCTCTTATTTATTTATTTATTTATTCATACATCAAGAAGATGTTACATCAATGTCGGAGAGAAAAAAAATGCGTGAATAATATTATTTATAAAAAGCAACAGTAAAGTTTAGAGGGAAAAAATGCTAAGATGGGGAGAAGGGGGGGAAGGCAAACCCTCCCCAGAAGGCAAACCAGCAGCAACCAGGCAGTGCATCTCACGCCAGGGAGGGACTGGCTCTCAGGAAGAGGACTGAGGATGTACCGGGAAGCGGACCGGTAGGCAACTGAGTCTGGTGCGCTGATCTGGATCTTGATCGTGCATGTTATTCGCTCTTTCTCTCTCTTGCACATCTCCATTTTGTCAAAGCTGAGGTAACCTCTCGGCTCTCTGAAGACCATATCATAGTCCCCATTCATTCATATGAGGCAGTAGAAATGAAAAGCAGAAGAGACTTAACTCAGCCTCGGCAAAATCAAGGGATGGTCATATTATATGCATTACAAAACGATGAAATACCATATCCAACAGCAATAGTTAAATGATGAAGTTCCACCCTCTCTTAGCGGGTGAGGTAGGATATCCGTACCACCTTATTACATTCAATCCTATTCCAGTTTCTTTAATTCTCATTACGATGACAGAACCTCACGTAAAACCCCTTTAATTATCAATAATAAAAAACAAAGTTTTGCCCCTCGCAGAATTCAGTTCAACCGTACCCAACACGCGAACCAACATCGATATAGAACTTGGCGATGAGACTCGCTATCTTGTCCCCGTCCAACAATTCAATGTCTCCCGATTTCTCGCGCGGTAGAAAATATACAAGTCTATCCGCGTCGCCGTCGAAGGATGCACATCTGAAAATATCCTGCTCGGTATAGTTAAGAGGGACGAAGGCAGGGTCAGTTTCAGAGATTTAAATCAGATGAAGCTTTTTCCTGTTGATTTCTTGGGAACAGCAGGACATTTTTTCGAATCCATGAAATTTTTAGGAGATTTCACTCGCCATTAGGCTTATTTGTTATTAAAGCAGAGAGAAGTGGATTCTATCTCATAAGAAAAATGATGAAAGTATTGCAGGGACCTAAGGTAGTTTACGTGGCGGAAACACTCACAGAATATCCGTACCACCTTATTACATTCAATCCTATTTCACTTTCTCTCGAAAATATGTGAAGAAGCATCTTATAACTGCCTACCTCAACAAATACAACCAGACAAACATGATGCAATTAAATTTCAACAAGAGTCACTTACTAATTCTATTTTACGTTTGCCAGACAAACCTTTTCCGTTTGTCGGACAATGAGAGAAAATTGGTCCGAACCTGGAGTTTGGCGGAACAGATTCAAATCCAACTGGAAGGACTTGATCTATCTTCACAAAGTCTGCGCCACACTGAAGAAAGGACGCATTCGAATTCTCATTCGCATTGCAAAAACGTCAAAATTAAAGAGGAAACATATTTTCCTACGAACATTTCCCCTTCTTTTCGTTGTAGGAAGTAGTAAGCAATAGGAGTCACAATCATCTTGAATCGTTATAATCTAATTTTATTTAGTATATAATAACCTCAATTTTGTGAGGCTTTGCTTGGTTCTCATAATTTAGAACCTCTTTTCCCCAATGAAGTTGCTTAGCTTAATGTCTTGACAAGAGCATGTGACCAATTGTGTCTTATGGACTTTACCATATAACCATTCTCCATCACCAACCCACATTAGCATTGAGTTCTCCGCCATCCTGGTAGTCGTTGTGGTACTGTATTTCGAGAACCCGCTCGCCGATCAACCTGGTACAGTATCTTAGCATCAACGCGCCGATACCATTCGCTGTGTCCAGATGGACTTCTATCGTGTAGTTACCCAATGGAACAGTTTTCATCGTCTGCAAATGTTCTTGAATGGAAAGGGTTCCGTGCTGATTTAAATATTTGGGATAGAAGATTGAGAGGGCGATCGAGCCAAGAATCAACCATACGAGGCAAAAGACCACGGAAGAATGATAATCTGCTCGTGACTTCTAACACTATTTTTTGGAGTTGATATGATATTCTTTATCGCCAGAGGACAACTGGTTCAGGGTCATCGCTAACATGGTTGACAATGAGAAAATGAAAAAGTATAAAATCTTCGGAAGAGGAATAAGCAACTGTAGCGTTGCACTGAAGAGTCTTGGTAGACCACTTAGCGTTTCAACCTCATACCGAAGAGATTCACGAAATCTTGTGTCCCAAGAAGACAGAAGAGATATCTCGTAATTCAATGAAGTAGAGACGAGTAGAAGTCAGTGTGAAGAGGAAATGATAGACCCGACCATCTCCGGGGTTTGAAAAAGAAAAGAATGTTGAATGATATGAGAAGGAACTGGTTAACCAGCCTCCAGAGCGCAATTGAAAGAGTCCCCAATGCGATCAGCGTATCCGTAGTGGGTGCTTAGACCGTAGGATGGATCGTTCCTCTGCCTGACGATGTAGTGCATCACCGGAGTGCTTACGCGACCTGTTCTTTCGAGGAAGACTCACATAAAGTATGCTATATGATTGAACTATCGCACGGATTGAGAGTTAATACCCGACAACACTCGCCATTTGCCAAAGCTCTAGGCCAACATCAAAAAGAAGACCTCTTATAATTCGTTACATAGTGTCAAGTCTTTTCATTGATTTTATTTTCTACTTCCCTGTACATTCGAATCAACGTAAAATTGAAAGATGAAAACCATTGAACATTAATTTTCATAGTTTATACACAGAAAACTGAGTGATCACAATAGTTCCTCTTAGAAGTTGGAGTCAAAAACTTAATCAAATTTTGTTTTTCTTATTGTGAATACTCGAAAAGCTCACCGACATAGTCAAAGCTGACGCGACCTAGCTGTGCGCCTGCTTCGACGGCGTCTCTCAGCCAATCTCCCGATTCTCGCGTGTCCACACCAACAACCACACACGCATTCCTTTGCAACGGCGGCGCCTCAATCTGTAAACTATTACTTCTAAGAGCTACTGATATCTCCAAATTCTGACATAAACAATTCAAGAGCAGTGACAACTGGTTAGGAATACAACTAGTTATACTTTTATGTATACTTTTTCATATACTCTAGTCCTATTTTTTCTGCAAAGCGTCTCATATTCAGAAGTTTTTTAGTAGGTCCGAAAACGGCAAAGATTCCCGCCGGAGGCGTAAAATTATTCCAACAGACACCAAAGGTGGATAAATTATTTAACCATTGATGAAAGAGAGAGAAACTCCGATTGGTCTCTGTTGAAAAACTTAAACTTAAATTAACTCAATCGAAAATCAATGGAAGAGCGCACGAAATGTTTTTTTAGAAATTTCAATGGAATCTTCACTCACTAAAAGCTCATAAAAAAGCGCACGAAACTTTACTGGAAAAAGTCACAAACTTCGTTTAAATTATTATTAAGGAGAAAAAACATCATTTGATACAATTCTGAATCGTATAAACTTAAATATAAACTAATGAGAAAAAAAAGGAAATTGTTTGATTACGTTGATAAAAATTGTCAACATTCTGTATTACAAACCTTTTTTTCTCAGTGATTTTCTACTTCACTTCTTCACTGAATAAGTTCGGAAATAGCTGGTTGCACTAAGGCATCAGCACTTCTTCACTGAATAAGTTCGGAAATAGCTGGTTGCACTAAGGCATCAGCACTTCTTCACTGAATAAGTTCGGAAATAGCTGGTTGCACTAAGGCATCAGCACTTCTTCACTGAATAAGTTCGGAAATAGCTGGTTGCACTAAGGCATCAGCACTTCTTCACTGAATAAGTTCGGAAATAGCTGGTTGCACTAAGGCATCAGCACTTCTTCACTGAATAAGTTCGGAAATAGCTGGTTGCACTAAGGCATCAGCACTTCTTCACTGAATAAGTTCGGAAATAGCTGGTTGCACTAAGGCATCAGCACTTCTTCACTGAATAAGTTCGGAAATAGCTGGTTGCACTAAGGCATCAGCACTTCTTCACTGAATAAGTTCGGAAATAGCTGGTTGCACTAAGGCATCAGCACTTCTTCACTGAATAAGTTCGGAAATAGCTGGTTGCACTAAGGCATCAGCACTTCTTCACTGAATAAGTTCGGAAATAGCTGGTTGCACTAAGGCATCAGCACTTCTTCACTGAATAAGTTCGGAAATAGCTGGTTGCACTAAGGCATCAGCACTTCTTCACTGAATAAGTTCGGAAATAGCTGGTTGCACTAAGGCATCAGCACTTCTTCACTGAATAAGTTCGGAAATAGCTGGTTGCACTAAGGCATCAGCACTTCTTCACTGAATAAGTTCGGAAATAGCTGGTTGCACTAAGGCATCAGCACTTCTTCACTGAATAAGTTCGGAAATAGCTGGTTGCACTAAGGCATCAGCACTTCTTCACTGAATAAGTTCGGAAATAGCTGGTTGCACTAAGGCATCAGCACTTCTTCACTGAATAAGTTCGGAAATAGCTGGTTGCACTAAGGCATCAGCACTTCTTCACTGAATAAGTTCGGAAATAGCTGGTTGCACTAAGGCATCAGCACTTCTTCACTGAATAAGTTCGGAAATAGCTGGTTGCACTAAGGCATCAGCACTTCTTCACTGAATAAGTTCGGAAATAGCTGGTTGCACTAAGGCATCAGCACTTCTTCACTGAATAAGTTCGGAAATAGCTGGTTGCACTAAGGCATCAGCACTTCTTCACTGAATAAGTTCGGAAATAGCTGGTTGCACTAAGGCATCAGCACTTCTTCACTGAATAAGTTCGGAAATAGCTGGTTGCACTAAGGCATCAGCACTTCTTCACTGAATAAGTTCGGAAATAGCTGGTTGCACTAAGGCATCAGCACTTCTTCACTGAATAAGTTCGGAAATAGCTGGTTGCACTAAGGCATCAGCACTTCTTCACTGAATAAGTTCGGAAATAGCTGGTTGCACTAAGGCATCAGCACCTACTTTTTAACACCACATAATTTTTTGTGTACATAATTTTTTGAAATGAAAAGTTAAAATACATGTTTTACAGTAAATCAAAAGTTTTAACGAACTTACTAATGTCAAGATTCTACATGAAGAACTTTAAAACCGAATCATATGTTTTAAAAAAAAAAGTTGTAAAATACTCTAATGTGTCAGAAAACAATTACTGACTTCAAAAAAATAAAATTTTGAATTTTATGAATCTTTTAGAATGAAAAATAGTTTTTTTGTTTTTCTGTTACCAGTCAGACTCTGCTCAGCAGTGGTGTTTCATCGCGTTATAGACAAATGATTGACAATTTATTTTTGCTAACCAAAATTTACTGAAAGTTCCGTGACTGGCTTGATTGGCCAGTTTCAAAACGGTGATTAAGTTTGTAGACAATTTTTTGGTGAAGGGTTGTTTTTATCTTCAAATTCCCCGTCATCAGTGTGGAAAGACTGTTTAGGCGCATAATTAATATCAATATCAGTAAAGGAAACTGTGAGCTTTGTCTTGAGAAGCTATTCAGGGATGAAGCCATTTTCTTTTTTTAAAAACAACTTTCTTTCTACATATGGGTTTCCCTTTTTTTATTGAAAAAACAGGGTTCCACTACGACAAAAAGTTTTCGAACACAAGGGTCCCCCTTATGATGAAAAAAAACAAACGCCCGCCAACATAGGGGCGGGCATAACCTTCTTCTTCTTCTTCTTCTTAGCGTTGTCCCGCGCCGGCCGAGGTTGTTGTTGTTGTAGCCGATAGATCTTCTATTCGGCATCGTCTTCGGTGATCGGTAGTTTTAGAAACCTTGCAGCTTCTACTGGGTCGGTCCAGAGAGACCAAGCCGTCAAACTAGTCGGCCTATCTGGACAGGAGAAAAGGTGAGTCGTTGTGTGTCCGGGTTCGTCGCAGTCCGGACATCTGTCCACGATTGTGGAAACAATTCTAGACATATAGCTTCGCAGAAATGGGCTGTATCCAGACCGTAGCTGGGCGAGTGTTCGTCTTGTAGATCTCGGAAGATTTCTCTCTTCTCTGGAGATAGGCGGTGGTGGGTATCCTCCTAGTACCACAGGCGGTGAGTATTTGTTTTTCACCACTGTGACTGTATCCGTGTGTATCTTCTTTATTTCTTCACGGTACGCTTCTTCTGTCTTCACTTCTTTATCTTCGTCAAGGAATGGAGTGATGCAGTTTTGGTGTTCACTGAAAAGGGATCTCGCCCTCTTCAACTGTCTGGGAGGAGGTGGCATCTTGGTTGTGTCGTGATCAATGTGGTCTCGTTTATGTAGCCGAAGGAGGAATTGCTTGCACAGCATGTCGTTGTGAGGCTTCACCGGGAGGACTTCGGATTCAATATGGAGATGATCTATCGGTGTCATCTTGACGCATCCTGTTGCCGCTCTCAGAGCAACATTTTGGGCAGCTTGAAGTTCTTTCCAATGGCTTTCGGAGAGATTCGGAGACCATATTGGCGCGGCGTAGTTGATAACTGGTCGGCCGACGACTTTGTAGGTAGTCAGCAAGAGTTCTTTTTCCTTTCCCCAGGAAGCTCCAGCAAGTGCACGTAATGCTGCATTCCGGTTTCGGAGTGTCGTCCTCGTTTTCTTCGCATGAGATCCGAAAGTGTACATCGTGTCGAATGTGACGCCTAGAATTTTGATGGAGCGGACAGTTGGAACAGTGATGTTGTCTATACGGATGTCGAGCTGCTGATTGACCTCCCTGCTATTCAGCGTGAATAGCATTGCCGCACCCGGCCGAGGTCGGAGTAGGGTCCGCTGTACGGCTTCTAGCTCTCCAGAAACATCTGTCCGTTGCGTCTTCCGAGTGGAGTCTTGCAAGGCGCAGGTCTTGGTTGAGCGTATTCATATATCATGTCTTTGGTTTGCCTCGCGGGCGTTTGCCTGGTACTTCCATGTCAAGGGCGTGTCTTGCGATGTTGGTCGCGTCTCTTCGCATCACGTGTCCATACCATCTAACTCTCCCTTCTCGCATCTTGTCTGGTATTGGAGCCACGCCGAGTCTTCCTCTCACAATCGTGTTACGCACACAATCTAGGCGAGTCAGTCGTAGTTTCCAGCGTAACATTTTCATCTCATTCGTGTGGATAATGTTCTTGGTTACACGCGTTGTAGGCCAGGTCTCCATCGAATAGAGAAGCACAGGACGGATCGCTGACATATACATCTTTCCGCGTATGCCAGCTGTCACAGAGGACACCTGTAGCTTCTCTCCATTTCATCCAAGCTGCATTTACTCTTTGGCGTGCCGCTGCATTTGTTGACGTGTCTGAGGAGATGACAGAACCAAGGTACTTGAACTCGGAGGTCTTCAGAGCGGTTCACCGCTGATGTGAACAGTTCCCGTCGTTTGCACTCCGATTTCCTGGTACTCAGTCTTCTTGATAAGCCATGGCTACTAAAAGCGTCATTCCATTCTTTGGTGCGTTTCTCGATTTCGGCACGTGTAGGAGCAGCAAGGAGAATGTCGTCGGCGTATGCGATGGTTGACAGAGCCGGAACCAGTAGAGGACGCGTGACGGTATCCATAACCAAAATGAAGAGAAGGGGTGACAAAGCACTCCAACGTTTACTGCGAATGGCTCTGTGATGCAGACCGGAGTTCTGACGGTACTCTTTGAATCATCGTACATCGCCATTGTCCATCGAATGTACTCTTCAGGAACCTGATGATCGCGCAATGCATATGAAGGGGCGGGCATAACCATTTAACTCATGCTCATATTTAATCGCATTAATCACTGTTTTTTGTGTTGTTGAATGTTTAAATTCTAGTGACTCACATGAAAAACACAGGGAAAAAGTTCAGAAAGTTACAACTTGGAAGTTATAAGTTCTTGAGGTAACACTGAAAGAGTAACAAAATTCTGAATGTTCAAGAATTGAAATCAAGAAAGAGTAACAAAGTCTAACCAGCGCTTCTAGTTCATGCATTACGAAGGCCAAATTCTCATCATCTGCATTGACGATACGCATCGCGTGTCTCTGAAACAAGCCGCCCCCTTCAAATTTTGATTCCCCATTTTCCGAAAGTATAATAAAAAAAATTTTTAAAAAGCCTCACAGCAATGATAAAGATGAATGTATCCGCCATGAAAGCTTCTGCACTCCACTTACTAGCAACTGTCAAACAAACTTGAAGTTCTGTATGAAAATTATCTTCTTTTTTTCTCTTCCGCAACACGAAAGGCACATTCTCCTAGACTTCCCAAACCTAAACATACAACTTAAAATTCGACTCCCACCCCGGACAGATCCACCCAAACCAAGGGGGTTGAGAAATGTTGGTAGTGCTCATGCACGAATCTGACTCTCCCCACTGCTGCTGTTCACACTAGCAGTGATCTAGCGGACAACCACTGGTTAGGTCTGTCCTGCATCTCATGGGCGTGCGTACCCTGCCGAAAGTCGGGAACAAGCGCGAGGAAGATTATCAATGAACCTCCCACGCGGGAATAATCATCTCTCCCATTGGGTCGATGATCTTCACTCCGTTGTCATCTTTGTGATTGTGAGATGCTGTTATCATTAGACCAATCTCCTTGTTCAGTTGTCTGGAATAAAAATTTCAGAAAAATTATTACATGATAATATTATCACAAGCATCATTATTTGATACCCCGTCATATTTTTGGTTTAATTAAAAAAATTTTGCATTCTGTTGGCATAGGTCCCATGCACTTGCCGGATATTGAATAACTAACTAACCTTCATGCAATTCTTCTCAGTTTTTTTTTTAAATCTCATATATTGGTCAAATTCTCTCCCTTTCTACTTTTTATTTCTCCATAGCTTTTCATTTCTCTTAGCTCGGCGTGTATAAAAACTTTTTTTGGCTCAAAATGAATGAGACGGTGAACTGTGGTGTTTGTATCAAGCTGTAGGTCGCCGTTTTTGTATCAAGCTGGAGGTCCCCGTGTTTGTATCAAGCTGGAGGTCCCCGTGTTTGTATCAAGCTGGAGGTCCCTATGTTTGTATCAAGCTAGAGGTCCCCGTGTTTGTATCAAGCTGGAGGTCCCCGTGTTTGTATCAAGCTGGGGGTCCCCGTGTTTGTATCAAGCTGGAGGTCTCCGTGTTTGTATCAAGCTGGAGGTCCCCGTGTTTGTATCAAGCTGGAGGTCCCCATGTTTGTATCAAGCTGTAGGTCGCCGTTTTTGTATCAAGCTGGAGGTCCCGTGTTTGTATCAAGCTGGAGGTCCCCATGTTTGTATCAAGCTGTAGGTCGCCGTGTTTGTATCAAGCTGGAGGTCCCCGTGTTTGTATCAAGCTGGAGGTCCCCGTGTTTGTATCAAGCTGGAGGTTCCCGTGTTTGTATCAAGCTGGAGGTCCCCATGTTTGTATCAAGCTAGAGGTTCCCGTGTTTGTATCAAGCTGGAGGTTCCCGTGTTTGTGTCAAGCTGGAGATCCCCGTGTTTGTATCAAGCTGGAAGTCCCCGTGTTTGTATCAAGCTGGAGAATCCCGTGTTGGTATCAAGCTGGAGGTCCCCGTGTTTGTATCAAGCTGGAGGTTCCCGTGTTTGTATCAAGCTGGAGAACCCCGTGTTGGTATCAAGCTGGAGGTCCCCGTGTTTGTATCAAGCTGGAGAACCCCGTGTTGGTATCAAGCTGGAGGTCCCCGTGTTTGTATCAAGCTGGAGGTTCCCGTGTTTGTATCAAGCTGGAGGTTCCCGTGTTTGTATCAAGCTGGAGGTCCCCGTGTTTGTATGAAGCTGGAGAACCCCGTGTTGGTATCAAGCTGGAGGTCCCCGTGTTTGTATCAAGCTGGAGGTCCCCGTGTTGTATCAAGCTGCTGGAGGTTTCCGTGTTTGTATCAAGCTGGAGGTCCCCATGTTTTTATCAAGCTGGAGGTCCCCGTGTTTGTATCAAGCTGTAGGTCCCCATGTTTGTATCAAGCTGTAGGTCGCCGTTTTTGTATCAAGCTGGAGGTCCCCGTGTTTGTATCAAGCTGGAGGTCCCCGTGTTTGTATCAAGCTGGAGGTCCCCGTGTTTGTATCAAGCTGGAGGTCCCGTGTTTGTATAAGGCTGAAGGTCTCCGTGTTTGTATCAAGCTGGAGGTCCCCGTGTTTGTATCAAGCTGGAGGTTCCCGCGTTTGTATCAAGCTGGAGGTCCCCGTGTTTGTATCAAGCTGGAGGTCCCCGTGTTTGTATCAAGCTGGAGGTCCCCGTGTTTGTATCAAGCTGGAGGTCCCCGTGTTTGTATCAAGCTGGAGGTCCCGTGTTTGTATCAAGCTGAAGGTCCCCGTGTTTGTATCAAGCTGGAGATCCCCGAGTTGTATCAAGCTGGAGGTTCCCGTGTTTGTATCAAGCTGGAGGTCCCCATGTTTGTATCAAGCTGGAGGTCCCCATGTTTGTATCAAGCTAGAGGTCCCCGTGTTTGTAGCAAGCTGGAGGTCCCCGTGTTTGTATCAAGCTGGAGGTTCCCGTGTTTGTATCAAGCTGGAGGTTCCCGTGTTTGTATCAAGCTGGAGGTCCCCGTGTTTGTATCAAGCTGGAGAACCCCATGTTGGTATCAAGCTGGAGGTTTCCGTGTTTGTATCAAGCTGGAGGTCCCCGTGTTGTATCAAGCTGGAGGTTCCCGTGTTTGTATCAAGCTGGAGGTCCCCATGTTTTTATCAAGCTGGAGGTCCCCGTGTTTGTATCAAGCTGTAGGTCCCCATGTTTGTATCAAGCTGTAGGTCGCCGTTTTTGTATCAAGCTGGAGGTCCCCGTGTTTGTATCAAGCTGGAGGTCCCCGTGTTTGTATCAAGCTGGAGAACCCCGTGTTGGTATCAAGCTGGAGGTCCCCGTGTTTGTATCAAGCTGGAGGTTCCCGTGTTTGTATCAAGCTGGAGGTTCCCGTGTTTGTATCAAGCTGGAGGTCCCCGTGTTTGTATCAAGCTGGAGAACCCCGTGTTGGTATCAAGCTGGAGGTCCCCGTGTTTGTATCAAGCTGGAGGTCCCCGTGTTGTATCAAGCTGGAGGTTCCCGTGTTTGTATCAAGCTGGAGGTCCCCATGTTTTTATCAAGCTGTAGGTCCCCGTGTTTGTATCAAACTGTAGGTCCCCATGTTTGTATCAAGCTGTAGGTCGCCGTTTTTGTATCAAGCTGGAGGTCCCCGTGTTTGTATCAAGCTGGAGGTCCCCGTGTTTGTATCAAGCTGGAGAACCCCGTGTTGGTATCAAGCTGGAGGTCCCCGTGTTTGTATCAAGCTGGAGGTCCCCGTGTTGTATCAAGCTGGAGGTCCCCGTGTTTGTATCAAGCTGGAGGTCCCCGTGTTTGTATCAAGCTGGAGGTCCCCGTGTTTGTATCAAGCTGGAGGTCCCGTGTTTGTATAAGGCTGAAGGTCTCCGTGTTTGTATCAAGCTGGAGGTCCCCGTGTTTGTATCAAGCTGGAGGTTCCCGCGTTTGTATCAAGCTGGAGGTCCCCGTGTTTGTATCAAGCTGGAGGTCCCCGTGTTTGTATCAAGCTGGAGGTCCCCGTGTTTGTATCAAGCTGGAGGTCCCCGTGTTTGTATCAAGCTGGAGGTCCCGTGTTTGTATCAAGCTGAAGGTCCCCGTGTTTGTATCAAGCTGGAGATCCCCGAGTTGTATCAAGCTGGAGGTTCCCGTGTTTGTATCAAGCTGGAGGTCCCCGTGTTTGTATCAAGCTGGAGGTCCCCATGTTTGTATCAAGCTAGAGGTCCCCGTGTTTGTAGCAAGCTGGAGGTCCCCGTGTTTGTATCAAGCTGGAGGTTCCCGTGTTTGTATCAAGCTGGAGGTTCCCGTGTTTGTATCAAGCTGGAGGTCCCCGTGTTTGTATCAAGCTGGAGGTCCCCGTGTTGTATCAAGCTGGAGGTTCCCGTGTTTGTATCAAGCTGGAGGTCCCCATGTTTTTATCAAGCTGGAGGTCCCCGTGTTTGTATCAAGCTGGAGGTCCCGTGTTTGTATCAAGCTGAAGGTCCCCGTGTTTGTATCAAGCTGGAGGTCCCCGTGTTTGTATCAAGCTGGAGGTCCCCGTGTTTGTATCAAGCTGGAGGTCCCGTGTTTGTATCAAGCTGAAGGTCCCCGTGTTTGTATCAAGCTGGAGGTCCCCGTGTTTGTATCAAGCTGGAGGTCCCCGTGTTTGTATCAAGCTAGAGGTCCCCGTGTTTGTATCAAGCTGGAGGTCCCCGTGTTTGTATCAAGCTGGAGGTCCCGTGTTTGTATCAAGCTGAAGGTCCCCGTGTTTGTATCAAGCTGGAGGTCCCCGTGTTGTATCAAGCTGGAGGTTCCCGTGTTTGTATCAAGCTGGAGGTCCCCATGATTTTATCAAGCTGGAGGTCCCCGTGTTTGTATCAAGCTGGAGGTCCCCATGTTTGTATCAAGCTGTAGGTCGCCGTTTTTGTATCAAGCTGGAGGTCCCCGTGTTTGTATCAAGCTGGAGGTCCCCGTGTTTGTATCAAGCTGGAGGTCCCCGTGTTTGTATCAAGCTGGAGGTCCCCGTGTTTTTATCAAGCTGGAGGTCCCCGTGTTTGTATCAAGCTGGGGGTCCCCGTGTTTGGAGGTCCCCGTGTTTGTATCAAGCTGGAGATTCCCGTGTTTGTATCAAGCTGGAGGTCCCTCCTGATCTATGGTTTAATTAAACTTTTCTGTAATTAAACTATGGTGAACCCCGTTCAAATGAGCGGTAGTTTTCTTTTCATAATTTAGTGTCGATTGCAGGTGACAAATGATTGGAGTTTACCTTTCCGGTAACACTTCGACTAATCTTCGGTCAAATTTAGGAACATGTGGCCGGAGTAGCTCATGTCGTTTTGTGCCGTACTTTTCATTCTTTAAATTATGGAGAGATTGCTGCGATGCAGCTTCAAGAGTAACACTTACTGCGCCAAAGGTAGATTCAGAAGTCTTCGCTATGAATTTGAACAAAAATTGTTTTCCTCTCTTGAAAACATAGCTAACCAGAACTTGTCAAAAAATTTAAAAATTACCGCTTTGCTGAGCGGAGGGCTTGAATAATCATAAGCAAGCCAGAGAAGAAGGGCAGTTAAATCAAAGAGTCATTTTTTCTTAGCCCCCCGCTCCGATGAACGGTAATTTTTACACTTTTTGACAAGTGCTGGTTAGCTATGCGCAAAAACCCAGAGGCACACAAAGAGTGAAAACATGATTTAGAGAGCGCTCGGTTGCAGAAATAAATGAGTTTGTTGAGTTAGAGAAAGAGAGTCACAGTCTGTGGGGTTTTTTAGTGTGACAGATTACGGGACAGACGCCCGCCAAAGGCGGGAAATTTTTTTTCACATAAGGGTCCCCCCTTACGATTTGGAAAAACAGAGGCCCGCCAAAAGCGGAAAAAAAATTTTCACATAAGGGTCCCCCCTTAGGGGTAAAAAATTTTTTGTTCTTTTTTTTCTTACATAAGGCTCCCCCGTACCTTTTTTCACATAAGGGTCCCCCCCTAAAAACTTGGAACACAGAGGCCCGCCGACTGAAAATCTGTCATGACTAAATAACCCCTGGTCACAGAGATACAGAGAGAGAGAGAGAGAGAGAGAGAGAGAGAGAGAGAGAGAGAGAGAGAGAGAGAGAGAGAAAGAGAGTACGAGAAAGCGAAAGGAAGAGAGAAAGTCAGAGAGTAAGACATGTAACAAGAGTTGAAAGGGAAAAGAAGAGAGGCTAGGACCATCCTTAGGATAAAAACAGAGACGTACTGATGCTATAAAAAGAAGTTCCGCCATATCACGGAAAAACTCGACCATTCAAATCTTGCCTAGAACGAAGTGAAGCCAGCCATCCAACACGATACATAATGAAGGGAAGATTATTAGCGTGATCCCGGAATCCCGCTGTTCCATAACTAAAGTGCCGGTCTTGAGGGACGCTCCTGAAACCCAGGGTGTAAACATTAAGTATGTTATCGATTATCGATACACATAAGAAACATTCAGAGGTTTCATGCAGGGCGTTTCTTACCACAGACCAGGGAATAAATAGTGACCGGATCGGTCCCGTCGGCGGATACATGTACACACACTATTGACAAAAACTCTCTTCTTACCCTTTACCTTCATCCCCTCTTCTTTTTTCCTCCAAACTTTGAGCGGCGGATACATGTAAACCCAATTTGGGCGGCTCCATTTAACCCCTGTCACAGACACAATTTTTTTTCCAAATTTCTAAAAATTCGAAGTTTTTTTCGCGATGAGTTATTAGATAACCTGAGGTAATAATAAACAAAAAGTTTCCAAGCGCACAGATTTTTTTCACCCGCAGTGCGGGTGAGAGAAACACCCTGGTTTTCATGTTGCGTCCGAAGAACAGAAGCTGTTTTTGTTGTTTTTGGAGAACTCCGGGCAAGGTTACGAGGTCTTTTGTTTAATATAATGCTCATTCTGAATCTATTTATCCTGCTTATTCTGAATTTATTAGATCAAAAATCTGGAAGCTGAATTGAGTTCAACCTCAAGATTAATGAAGTATCTTTGCAATTGAAGATGAAAACAAACAAAAAACTATTGGTGTTTTTCGCCGTAGGAAAACTAATACTGTTTCCTGGGAGACTAAAGTTAGGGTACGGTACGTTTACGGGAAACACCGAGTGATTTTAAAGAGAGAACACGGGATCTTCAAAACTATTTTTTCGGTCCAAAAGCAAACGGAAGAGCAACAAAATGCTGAAAAAGCTTACACAACTGAGCCATGGTGATTCGTGTTTCCCGCTCGCGTGAACTGAGTTGGAACGCTGCCTGAAGTCATAGAACCTGCAAATGGAAAAAAAAACTTGTTCAAATAAAACAACCTCTGAAATAATAAAAAAAAACATAACACAAGCAGAACAAATTATATGAAACCACGAATCGAAAAAAATTAAAACATCTTTTAATAGAAGAGATTAAATTTGGTCGATTTCAGGCCGTTACAGAATTACACCATGGGCACCATGGGCAATCTACACCATACAAATGTACACCATACACTACGGCCGTTACAGAATTACACCATGCAAAAAAAGCGTCTGCTAAGTCGATGTTTTTCTCTCTGAACTGGTAAAAGAACCCTTCTGGACCTTTCGCGTCGTACGGCCTTGTTAGCTAAGCCGTACGGCCTCGTTAGCTAAGCCGTACGGCCTCGTTAGCTAAGCCGTACGGCCTCGTTAGCTAAGCCGTACGGCCTCGTTAGCTAAGCCGTACGGCCTCGTTAGCTAAGCCGTACGGCCTCTTTATCGTAAACTTTTACTAAGCCTAAGCGTTTTTTAATGTAAAAATAACTTTTTTGATGTAAAATTAATGTTTAAAAAAAAGCAACGCGTTTGTCCGGTGAACGGAAAAAGTGCCCAAAAAATGCCCAAAAAAAATTTTTAAGTGTGCACGGTGTAATTCTGTAACGGCCGTAGTGTATGGTGTACATTTGTATGGTGTATAGTGCCCATGGTGCCCATGGTGCCCATGGTGTAATTCTGTAACGGCCCGATTTCATCGCAGTGTTTTAGTCCGCAAGAATAAAAGTTTTCTATTCCGTTGCTAACTTGCGGCCTGAAGTTCAGGTGGGAAACTATTGTGCTCTCTTCCCTAAATTTTTTTGTTATCTTGTTTATTATTTGTAAGACTAGTTTAATTTCCTACAGGAAACGAAATGGAGAGGAAGTAAGTCGAAGCCGATAGGAGACGGATACAAGCTGATATACCATGGCACGTCATCAACAAGAAATGGTGTTGGCATTATCCTCTCCTCGAAAATTGCTGATGATGTAACCGAAGTCATTCGCTCTACAGATCGAGTCATGGCCGTCCGAATTTCTTCGTCCAACAATCACTTCCTTGTCGTCTCAGCATATGCACCTCAACAAGGATGTAGCGACGCTGATAAGGAGGACTTCTACGACTCTCTAGAGGAAGTTATCAAACTCCGAGAGTCTCATGAAGACATCTTAATCGGCGGAGATTTTAACGCTCACATCGGTTCAGATCGACAAGGTCGGGAGAGAGAACATGGAGGACATGGAATCGGAACGATCAATGCTGAGGGTCAACGGCTACTTGACTTCTGTGCTCGATGCGATCTAGCAGTCGTGAACTCCTTTTTCAAAAAGAGAAGATCTCACGGACTCACATACGAGAGCGGAAGAAATCAGAGTCAAATTGACTTTTGGTTAATCCTGAGAGCAAAGCTGCGGAACGCGAAAGATGCAAAGGTCATTCCATCAGACCATGTTGCATCTCAGCACCACCCTCTCTTTATGGACTACAGCGTATTGAAGTCGAAGAAACAGCCTTCTCGTAATCCTGAATGCACACGTGTCAAATGGTGGCGCTCGACTGGGAAAGCAGAACGTCTCTCTCTCATGCACATCATCCATCGCAATCTACTCCCTCCTGCACTCTACAAGCAGTTTCCAGAGGACATAAATGAACATTGGAAGCTTCTTGAAGACAGCATCAGAGCACCCGCCGCAAGCATCCTCGGAAAGACGAAACCCGGAAAGCCAAGAATCGAGAAAGACACCTGGTTTTTCACATCCGAAGTTCAGGATGCGATCAAGGCGAAAAAGAATGCCTACAAGAGATGGAGGACGTCAAATGAGGCTGACGACCGCGCTGCATACAGCTCAGCCAAGAAAGCCGCCAAAAGAGCTGTCGCAGTTTCAAAAGCCTCCTACTTCCGCGATCTCTATGAGAAGATGAACCAACCAGGAGGCGATAAAGCCATCTATCGGCTTGCCAAGGCTCGACACCGCAACACCTTGGACATCCAGAGAGCAGCCACGATAAGGGACAAACAAGGGAAGCTCGTCACTGACCCTTTAAAAGTCAGAAACAGGTGGCGCGAACATTTCGAAGAAATGAGCGGCCAAGAGTTTGATCACCCTCCCATCCCTACTTCCCACGCCATACAAGGACCCGTGCCAACCATCACGGCCGAGGAAGTGAAGAAGGCACTCTCTAAGATGAAGACTGGGAAAGCGGCTGGACCGGACGACATAGCCACCGAAGCCTGGAAACTTGCGGGTGATGTTGGACTAGCACATCTCGTGCACCTGTTCAACACCATCGTAAAGCAAGGCCAAATTCCACATATCTGGCGCTACTCCACGACCGTTCCAGTCTTCAAAGGAAAAGGCGATGCCAGAGTGTGCAGCAACTACCGTCCAATACGCCTTCTCAACCACACTATGAAGATATTTGAGAGGATACTGGATTCACGCATACGAGATATCGTCGATATTCCAGCTCAGCAATGCGGGTTTGTGAACGGAAGAGGCACAACAGATGCAATATTTGCACTCCGTTTACTCGTCGAGAAGCACGCAGAGAAAAGATCACCTCTCCATCTGACCTACCTCGATTTGGAAAAGGCGTTCGACAGAGTCCCCCATGATCTTATTTCATATGCATTGCGCGATCATCAGGTTCCTGAAGAGTACATTCGATGGACAATGGCGATGTACGATGATTCAAAGAGTACTGTCAGAACTCCGGTCGGCATCACAGAGCCATTCGCAGTAAACGTTGGAGTGCACCAAGGGAGTGCTTTGTCTCCCCTTCTCTTCATTTTGGTTATGGATACCGTCACGCGTCCTCTACTGACTCCGGCTCCGTCAACCATCGCATACGCCGACGACATTCTCCTTGCTGCTCCTACACGTGCCGAAATCGAGAAACGCACCCAAGAATGGAATGACGCTCTTAGTAGGCATGGCTTACGCCTCAACATCAAGAAGACCGAGTACCAGGAAATCGGAGTGCAAACGACGGGAACTGTTCACATCAGCGGTGAACCGCTCCCGAAGACCTCCGAATTCAAGTACCTTGGTTCTGTCATCTCCTCAGACACGTCAACAAATGCAGCGGCACGCCAAAGAGTAAATGCAGCTTGGATGAAATGGAGAGAAGCTGCAGGTGTCCTCTGTGATAGGAATATCACAGCTGGCATACGCGGAAAGATGTATAAAACAGCAATCCGTCCCGTGCTTCTCTATTCGACGGAGACCTGGCCTACAACGCGTATAACCGAGAACATTATCCACACGAATGAGATGAAAATGTTACGCTGGACACTAGGACTGACTCGCCTAGATTGTGTGCGTAACACGATTGTGAGAGGGAGACTCGGCGTTGCCCCAATACAAGACAAGATGCGAGAAGGGAGAGTTAGATGGTATGGACACGTGATGCGAAGAGACGCGATCAACATCGCAAGACACGCCCTTGACATGGAAGTACCAGGCAAACGCCCTCGAGGCAAACCGAAGACAAGATATATGGATACGCTCAACCAAGACCTGCGCCTTGCAAGACTCCACTCGGAAGACGCAACGGACAGATGTTTCTGGAGAGCTAGAAGCCGTACAGCGGACCCTACTCCGACCTCGGCCGGCGCGGGACAACGCTAAGAAGAAGAAAGAAGAGTTTAATTTCCTGATTAAAAAATTCCCCCTAGTTTAATCCTTTTCCGCTTGTTAAGACTGGGAAGCGAAAGGATTAACTTCTTAGATTAACTTCCAGCAACGCGTAGCTCCCGTCTAAGAAAATTTTCAAGCAAAAGGAAATTCACGGAAACGATACTTTTCTCAAGAAATTTCAGTATTAAAAGACTTCGCTCACCATATGAATCTCGAATGTTCTCATTTAGACGAAAGCATAAAAAAACACTTTCAAATTAATTTACAAAAGATTCAGTTCTTTTTATCAGAAACTAAAAACATTTCGAAAGTTGAGCGTTCATTTACAAGATCAGTCAAATCGAGAGAGTAAAAATCCCTTTGAGCCTCCTTTATCAAGATCGACTTTCGATGCTTATTTTGGGGAAGAAAAGGGGTACAAAAATGGATACATATGCAGAGATTTCGTCTTTACAAACCAAAGACTGCCTTTGGGAGAGATTGAGAACTGAGAGGCGTAATAGGCTTATATGAACATTATGCGATAGAGCGTGCAGTTGTTCCAAATTGCTTTTAATCCCCCATTTAAAACCCTGCATTTGTTCAGTCGCTTCAACACTCGATACGCAATATAAACAAATAAACCGTCTAGATATAAACAAAAACTGCTTATTAACGAGAGAAAGAGAGAGGAAGACAGCGCAATAAAAAAAAAGAGTAGAGGAAAGAGGAATTTGAGAGAGTGTGACCAACAGAGAAAGAGAGAGAGAGAAACTTGCTCATCATACTGTAAATGCAGTTAGCAATCGCTCTGCGTAATCAGTAACACTGAGCACCTGTTAAGATTGTAGCAAAATAGGGGTGGGTGAAAAAAAAAAACCAAAAAATTTTTTTCGAACTTTTTTCGATTTTAAAAACCAAAAATTTTTTTTCGACTTTTTTTTGAATTTGAAAACCAAAAAAATTTGTTCGAACTTTTTTTTTCGATTCTGGAAACCAAAAAAAGTTTTCGAGTTTTTTCGATTTTAAAAAAACAAAAAAAAACGATAAAATTTTTTTTATCTGAATGAAAATGTTTTTATCATTTTTAAAGTAATATTTTATGATGATTCTCAAAGTTGTAATACATTTATTCATCTCAGATGATCATTGGGGATAAGTTAACTTTAAGGACCCACTTGAAAGCAATTGCACTGTAAGAAAACATGTAGTAGAACAAGGACCCACCTCTGCTATTTCTCCCTCTGTACTGCTGTCTGCTGCCTCTACTAACTATCTGCTCTTTCTCTCTCCACTGTTGTGCTTTGAAAAAGGATCGATAGCCGATAGCCGATAGTACAGCTCTCCGTACTGTTGTCTGCTGCCTCTACTAACTATCTGCTCTTTCTCTCTCCACTGTTGTGCTTTGAAAAGGGATCGATAGCCGATAGCCGATAGTACAGCTCTCCGTACTGCTGTCTGCTGCCTCTACTAACTATCTGCTCTTTCTCTTTTTCCCCTGTCTGCTATTGCTGTCTGCTGCCTCTACTAACTATCCTCTCTCACTCTACTGTTGTACGTTCTTTTTCAGCTCTCTGTACTGCTGTCTGCTACTGATGTCTGCTGCCTCTACTAACTATCCTCTCTCTCTCTCTCTCTCTCTCTCTCTCTCTCTCTCTCTCTCTCTCTCTCTCTCTCTACTGTTGTGCGTTCTTTTTGATCCCGAACGTGTGTGAGAGAGAGAGAGAGAGTTTGAAAAGTTTTTGAGAGATAACACGCATGAGAAAGAGGGAAAAGTTGAGAAGATTTTGAATGGCTTTTAGGCGGGGAACCTATCTCGAAGATTTTGAGTGAATCTAAAATGATTTCGTTTTGTTTTTTTGTGATGTTTTTGTTATTGTTTGTTCTTTTGTTATTGTTTGTTTGTGTTGTATTTTTTCCGCCTTTCCGCTGCATCTAATGGCTTTTTGCTGTTTTTTTATGATGAGAAAGAGATTTTATTAATGAAAATTCCCTTCCCTTTTTCTCCTTAGGGCCCCCTTCCCCCCCCTTTAGGGCCCCCCTCCCCCCTAGGGCCCCTACCCCCCCTTTGCTTAGGTAGGGCCCTCTTCCTCCCCCTTCCCCCTTTAGGGCCCCCCTCCCTTCCCTGCTTAGGTAAACCCCCCTCCCCCTCCCCCCTTTCCTTTCCCCAAAATTTATAAAGATAATTTAAAAAGAGTGGGACTTAAAGTAAAATGGGAGGGGACTTAAAGTAAAATAGGGGGGACTTAAAGTAAAATAGGGGGGACTTAAAGTAAAATAGGGGGCGACTTAAAATTAAAAGAGGAAAGTAGAAGTAAAATGGGGGGACTTAAAGTAAAATGGGGGGACTTAAAGTAAAATGGGGGGACTTAAAGTAAAATAGGGGGGACTTAAAATAAAATAGGGGGGACTTAAAGTAAAATAGGGTGGACTTAAAGTTAAACAGGGGGGACTTAAAGTAAAACAGGGGGGACTTGAAGTAAAACAGGAAATTTTCTGGAAAAGTGTTGGTCGGTGGGTCTCTAAAATTAAAAAGGTCCGGGTATTTTACTTTGATTCTTGTACAGGGCGGCTGAACACTAAAAGTATATCAAGAACACGAGCAAAACTGTATCTTCAGTCAACTTTGGAGCACGGACCTTATACTCATTAATGAGGGCCGATGATGGTGAGGTTCTGATTCCAGAATAACAGCTTAGAAAAGTAGGACGGAGATAGACTTTTACGATAATCCGTCAGAATCCTTTGAGCTCCACTAAAACATCGCTCGCCGAAAGAACCAGGTATTTCAGGGCCCTTGTACAGTTAAAATTCTATCCGAACCTATCATTTCGACTATCAATCTATGAATGCTGCATTGATGAATTGAATATAAACCCGCTGACAGGAATTTCGTAATTTTTAACAAAAGCAGTAGCAATGAAAAAAGATAAACTGCGAGAATACCGGAACTCGGTTCGAACGGGTCAATTAATTATTAGCAGGCAAACGCTGAGACTCTGTTTGTAAAAAGCAGTGAAACATGTGCTGGGCAGGCAACACCAAAACCACCGCAAAAACTCTATTTCTGGCCCTTTTTCGGTTTTTTTTTGGTTTTCTCTCGAAAATTTTTTCGATACCTCGAAAAAAACTTTTGTTGGACCTTTTTTTCGAAAATTCGAAAAAAAAAGTTTTTCGACAATTTGGTTTTTCAAATTTTCGAAAAAAGTTTTTTCGACTATATCGTTTTCGAATTTTCGAAAAAAGTTTTTTTTCGAAAATTATCGAAAAAACCAAAAAAATAAAAACGAAAAATCAACGGCCCTGGTAGCAACCTCGGCCTTTCACTTCACGTTTATATGGTGCTACACACAGAGAAAAATTGATCACTTTTGATACATTTTCTGAACAATATAAAGGGGACGATGTGGTTAATGCCCTCTTTTTTTCTTTTTTTTTTCAACAAACTTTTTCTCCAACAAGCATGATAAATTCGTTTTTAACAAGCATTTACGGAATAACCTTTCTTTGCTCACACTGAGCAGTCGGTGATCTACCACGTCTCATATTGACTAGTTTGCTTTTCTAAATGCCTAGCAAACGTTCCCCCATTGCCCCTCCCCCTTGTAAGCGATGCCCCGAATACGAGAAAAGGCTTGATGAGATGATGGAAAAAATTACTCGGCTCGAGAGTATAGTCGAGCAACTCGTCTCTCGTCTGTCTACTCTCCCTTCCTCGCCTGCCCCTCCGTCACCATCGCCTATCCCCTCTCTCCTTTCTCTCCCCCCGCACATTCTCGCCTATGACGCCGCGGTTCGAGCGATGACTGTGGATCGGAAGATGATCGAAGAGAAAATGGAGAACATCGTGTGTGTTGGGCTCCCGGAGGACGACAAGGATGAGTCAACGGATGCAGCGGATCAGGACTTTCTCAGAGCGCTCTCTCGGGATCTCAATCTCCCGGAGATAGCGACTGCTCGGTTCAGAAGGTTTGGTGACCCAGTCAAGAAGAGACGTGTTCTCAAGATTTTTCTTGGATCATCTTCTCTGAGAAATCAAATCTTGCAGCAAATTCGAAGAAGGCGCCCTACCTGTCTTTCAGCTCTTCCGCACAGCTACATCAGGGAAGACTTGACGCGTGAGGGACTCGAGCTAGAACGGGAGATGAAGAGAGTGGCCAGGGAAAGGAATCAGATCCCTGGAGGTCAGAAGTGGAAAGTCGTTGGGACTTCTCTTATACCAGTGCGGACGTTCTCATCCTACCAACCACAGCCACCCGCAACTCCGATGAACACTATCTCGTCGCCGCAGAGTTCCGGTCCAGCTTCGCAGAACGTAACAATGAGAAGATAGGTCAGTGGCGGTGTTCTCCCCCTTTTTGACCCTCGTAGCCCATCTTCTCCTATTGACATTGATGTTTCGACAATAAGTTGCATTTCATTCAATGCTCGTTCTCTTCGTAACAAACTTTACAGCTTATATTTCTTGCTTAATTCTAATGTTTACGATGTGATAGGGATAACTGAGACTTGGTTAACAAGTCAAGAGAATGATTCATTAATAACAAGTAATACTGGATATCAGATTTTCCGCTGTGATAGAAGCAGTTCAATGAGAGGAGGAGGTGCAGCCTTCTTGGTTTCTTCTCGCATCCCTTGTTCTATCGTTTCGTCTTGCTCAGACGACGGCTTTGAAGCTGTTACCATAGATATTTTTGAGCAATCATTTTCTTCAGTGAAGAGTAAGTTGAGATGTATTTGTGTGTATCGCTCGCCATCCTGTCCAATTTCTTCTTTCTTAAAGCTATTGTCGTACTTCAAACAGATGTTTAATTCTAATACTACTGATATTTTTCCCATCATGATCACTGTTGATTTCAACCTACCATTCATTGACTGGTTCAATCATTTATCACATAGAGATGGTCAACATGAGATGTTCCTTGAATTCATGACAGACAATTTTTTGACACAGTACGTCTACTCTCCAACAAGGAACGAAAATATTCTTGATTTATTATTCACGAATGTACCCATAATTTCTGAATGTAATTTTATCGGTCGTTTTAGCGGTAGTGACCACAACATGGTCTCATTCAAATTATCTTTAAATGCTACTTCAATTCCATTGTCTCCCCCTTTCAAGTTGTTCACTAAAGCCAACTGACCCGCTATTGAATATCAAATCGCTGTACATAACTGGACTCATACATTTTCTACGATGGATGTTAAGTCCGCTAATCATTATCTTGTTTCTTTCATTCGCTCTCTTATTGAGAAGTATGTCCCAAACATTAATTGCGGAGACCAAACGTTTCGTTATCCCAGTTTACTCCGTAAAATGCACCGCAAGCTTCAATGTCTATATCAGAATTCCCCATATTCTGATTACTGTATTAGAAAAACGATTGAATTTGATAGATTACTACATGAGTTCGAACTTGAACAGGAAGCTAAGTTGATATTGCGGGGTAATCAAAAGTCCTTTTTTGCTGCTTGCAGAAATCGTTTGAGTAATAATGTAAATCAAGTCATGCCCACTTTGATAGACGACCAGAGACATGAAATAACTTCGTCATTAGAAAAGGCAGACGCTTTCTCCCATTATTTTTCTTCTGTTTTTTCGAAGCCCTTGCAAGGTCCCTTACCATATCCAACCTATGCTGAAGTAAATGCACAATTTAGTCTTGACTGTATAACTGAGGAGATGGTTTTACGCGCTCTGTCTTCTCTTGAATCTAAATGTAACACTTCCCCCGATGGTATTCCTAACATTTTATTGAAGAAATGTCGTTTTGCTCTTGTAAAGCCGTTATGTATAATATTCAATAACAGTCTTCTCTCAGGCATTGTGCCGACTATATGGAGAAGTTCTATAGTTAAACCAGTACATAAGGCTGGCTCACGTAATTCTGTATGTAACTATAGACCAATTTCTCTATGTTGCTCTTTGTCTAAAGTCATGGAAAAAATTGTTTTTAGTGAAGTCTATTCATATTTAGAAAATGAACAATTGTTGTCCCCTCACCAAGCAGGTTTTAGAGCAAAAAGATCGACTACCACATCTTTGGTAGAATCTCATGCTTTCATTGTTGATTCTTTTGCTCAAGGTTTCTCCGTTGCTCTTGTTTTTCTAGATATAAGCAAAGCTTTCGACTCAGTTGACCACAGACTGCTTTTGCACACAGTTCATTGTTATGGTTTTCCGTCTAATATTGTTAGATGGCTTAGTAGTTACCTGTATCAACGTACCCAGTCAGTGAACATCGATAAAGTGTTTTGCAACCCTATTTCCGTTATATCAGGAGTCCCTCAAGGCTCCTCGCAAGGTCCACTTTTATTTTTAATGTACATTGACTCTGTTAAACATGTATTTTCTCCCAATATTCAGTTCTCCTTATATGCTGACGACATTAAAATAATGGGACGCGTCCCTCTTTCTGTAAATGAGATACAGATCGCTCTCAACTGTGTTTCAGCATGGTGCTCAGAGTGGAACTTGTGTTTATCGCTATCTAAATGTAGTGTTTTACACCTTGGTTCATCTAATTCTCGTAATGTTTATCATATGAACAATATACCCATTCTAGCTAGTGAATCAGCCAAAGACCTTGGAGTAATAATATCCGATGGTTTTTCTTACCGTAAACATATAAATGAGAAATGTAAAAAGGCCTCTTCTGTTGTGAATATGTTATTAAAAGCATTCAAATCGCCATCCCTTCCTCTTCTGACTTCTGCCTTTAAAATCTATGTACGACCATTATTAGAATATGCTAGCGAGCTCTGGAACCCTACGTCCTCGGGACTAGTGAAACTTATCGTGAAAGTACAACGCTCGTTTACGAGACGAATTCTAGCTAGAGCCGGTCATCCTATACTTCCGTACTCAGAGCGGCTATTATTGTTAGAACTTCAAACTCTTGAATACCGTCGAGCCCTTGCTGACCTTACTTTCATTCACAAATGTATCCATGAGAAATGTGACATATATACTATTCATTTATATAAAATATCAGCTGTTGAACGTTTTTCTCGCCATTCTCATTCGTTGCGTCTTTTTCCGCCCAATAATATTAATCAATCTTTCATATCAACATGTGTTTCTCGTCAGTTATCAGTATGGAATTCATTAGATTTTGAAATCGTAAATGATCCTAATTGCAAGGTATTTAAGAACAATTTACTCAAGTTGTCTGTCAACCTAGTTTTACCAAATACTTTTGTTTCTGAAAACTAAAGGCTCGTTTCTTTGTTAATAGCATTTTCTACCCCCCCCCCTCCCCTAGTTAAGCAACCTTTTGCTTACACACACCGCCACTAAAAAGACAGTCCATGCATTTCCGCTATTGTTATTGTTCATTGTGAACCGAAGTTGAATATAATCTGTGCAAGGAATAAAAGAATGAATGAATGAACCAAAGAAAAATATTACATCAAAATATTCCATCACAAATCGATGAACACAAACAGAAGAGTCAAAGTAGAATTATAAAAAAATGAAGGTTCTCCGTAATGGGTTACTGGTTTTTAAAAAAAATCAACAAGCATGATTCGATCATTGTCGAAATAACGAGAAGAAAAATTAACAAATAAAAAACATACGAGTCGAAGCAAAATTAAAATATTACACTGTTCTTTCTATTACACTGGTTTCACAAAAAAATTATTAGGCATGATGCGATGAAAAGGAAAACCATCTCTAGCTCTTGTTGTTCAGATCACTCCGTGGCACTTGTCTAGTTCGACGTAGGCTCCTCCCCTATGCATTTTTATGTACGATTTTGCTCCTGTTCTCTCTCATTCTCCTCCTCATCCCTCTCGCTGTTATTTTTACATTGAAATAAGGGTACTTGTCCAGATCTACGTAGGCTCCGCTCCTCTCCTCCTCGGCGGGGGGAGTCACGGATTTATGACTACTCTTAGGCTTAGTAATAGTTTACGCTAACGAGGCCCTTACGACTTAGGCTAACGAGACCGTATAAAAATTAGTCATAAATCCGTGACTCCGCCCGTCGAGGGGAAAGAGGGGCGGATCCTATGTCGATCTGGACAAGTACCTTTTCTGATTCTTATCTTGAGTAGCAAATATAGAAAAAGCAATTCGAAAATACGAGGAAAAAATAAAATACCATTTTTACGTTTTCAGTGAATTTATCTCTCATTTTAACCTTGCGCTGATCTTCTGATGAGTTCATTTCTGACCTGCAAGCATTCGGAGTTATCAGAAAAGACAGGAAAACCTAATTTTTTGGCATTCTCGAAAGATCAAATCTAAACTTCGAAGAATGCAACAACAAAAAAACCGGAATGAAGAATGCAACAAAAAAAGAATGCAACAAAAAACAAGAAATCTTCTTCGTTGAAATTAAAATATATGTGAAGTAACAAACTCAACCTCAACCATAGCAGTCAAACTGAGAAAATAAAATACGGCTTAGGTAAAACATACTGAAAAATATATAATGTTCAGTTACTGCGCTCTCAGCGCAACCAAAAATGATCAAAATGTGATCAATATGCATGCAACCTTTTTATTGGTGATCAAATTTTTTCTGTGTGTAGAGATAAAAATAATAGTGAGGTTGTGGTTGTTTAGCGCCGAGGGCGGAGGGTCGCGCCAATAGATTCTATGTATGAGTAGCGGTTTTTTGAGAAGCATGATTCTAGGGAGTGCTATTACTTTTTTTTTCCAACACGAACTTATAAGTACCCACTATATTTCTATGAGTCAAATATTACGCAAACTTTGTGAGAAAAAAATTATTTTACAATTTTTCTCGAGAATCTGATGATATTTTAGAATGCATGCTTGATATGTCCTGAATAAGTTTGGCGTGAAATAGAGTTTATGGTTTGAACAAAAAACTGCTGGTTAAGTTTGACTGAACGATTCGCATAACAGCAGAAATGAAACAAAAATTCAAACCAATGCAGAAATAGCACAGATTTCACCGAATTGAGAAAGGACCGTGAGAACAGGAAAGTTCGCATGCACTTTTGCATCAGTTTTGAATTGACGAGTGAAAACGTCAATTAGCTGCTTCCTTACACAATGGGTTCACAAAGAATGCGGATTCTGTATAAGCTGCAAAAATGGCTGCAATCCTTCATATCCAGTATTTAGATTTTTTTACATGAACTTTTTTTTATAGTCAGCTCCAGTTCCAAGGAGCTCATAAACAGAATAGAGGCCTTCTCAAGCGTCTTTTTAGAAAAAGTTCTCAGGTGAAGCTGATGCTGAGTAGGAGTCACTCTTGTGAAACTCAACAGGAAAACAACTGCAGTCCTTCATAATTTCTGTTCGGGAATTTTTTCGAAATCAGTTGGTGAGAAGAGACCTGTTATTTAAAGTATAGACGAGTCTCTGCTCTCAAAAAAACTCAACTCATTTCAGGCTTAGGTATAGATGAATCTATTCGAAACATTTATTGCGCATGAAAATATTTTCCGTCGAATCATAACATCTATAGTTTCGTGAGACCCATGGCTAATGACATGGATAACTCTGATAATCTTGTCAGGGAATAGTCGGGAGAGCATGATCTAAAAGAGGTTTTTAAAAAAAATTTGAAAAAGAGTTTGCATGAGGCTCACTTTTCCATGCATTTTTTTCTTCTTTCGAGCATGATCTGAATGTGGTAGGAATTTTGATGAAAACTGTCATACATCAAAAACTATTCAAAAAAGTACGGATTTTTGGATTGAGAGTGTGATGTTAGGCTTGTACGAAGCTCACTATTAATATATGACATACAAGCTACATACATGTGTATGTAGTAGTTTGTACATATTATAGTACCTGCTACATACATGTGTATGTAGTAGTTTGTACATATTATAGTACCTTTCACTGAAGAATGCTTGGATATTGGATAAAAGCAGAAAAATACGAAAATAAGAGATGTATATGTAGAATTCAGTGATTGGTTAGTTACATATCAGCAGAATAGTCACACAAAACATCTCTTTTAGTCACTAAAAATCAGTTGCAAAAGTTGAAAACAGGAATTCATTCAAAATGTAAGTTTTTAATATTTAATTGTTGTGAACGGATAGTCATGACGTTTTAGTCATGTGAAAAATCCACAAGGTTAACTTCTTGTGTAATGATCAATCATGGACTATCAGTGGATACATGTCGTTGAAGAAGACTATTTCGGCATTTGTTTTGAATGGAGAACCTTCACGACGGGTTAGCGAACACATTTTCGTTTCCATTCAGCTGAAGTAACTCTCGTAAACTATTTTGTTAACGACTTAACTTTGAAAAATAACTCGAGATCAAATCGTCTGAACGGCGATAGTTTTAGAAGCGTGTTTGTTGTACTGATAAATACATCATGAAGTTAGTGATGTTCCAAAACTATGGTCTTCAAATTTTTAATTTAAACAAGGGGGAACGACAGTCTTGTGAGCTGTGTTGCAGTCTATCTCTGAGAAAGAACGCAACAAGAACCAATGGTTTGAAAAAAATTCTGTATTATACATATTATGACGCTGAGAACGAACCATCAATGCTGCAAGTGTTAATTGAAAAGAACATGCCTTTCTCGTGGAGTTATCTCGTATTTTCGATGTTTCATCGGATTCCTCGTTCTGCTTTTCGTGGTCTTTTTCCGATGCGATGTTGCCATTCATAATGTTACCTTGGAACATCACGTCGAAAGCCTTGAAAAAAATCAATAAACTTAAGTCGAAGAATTACTAAATTAAAAGTGGCAGTAGAATCAAGACTTGCACGGTAGCAGTATCGTTTTATAGATAAGTGGAGAGACCGTAGAGAAAATTTTTTGGTACGCCTGTTTTGTCTGCGACACTAATATTCCGTAGTTCAATCATTCGTCATAATATTCCGTAATTACAAACTGTTTGATGAATCTAATAACTTTGAACATTCAACGGATGTACTTTTTTTAACTTGTGAAATTATACAGTCCGACATAATCGGCTGTCTCGACTGGCTGTTATGGGCTGAGAAAAATTGTACTGGGGGAAATTGAAGTTTAGGCCCCCACTTCACTTCTGCCCCCCGTGGTAGAAGAGGCCCCCACTCCATAATAAAACGGTCCAAATTGGGGGGTCGAAATGTAAAGGAACAAAATGGGGTGGGACTGAAGTAAATTAAATTTTGACCTTCTCACTATACCAAACGGTGTATTGAAGTGAATACACGGACCTTTTTACTTTCAGTCCCCCGCCGACCAACATTTCTCCAGTAAAATGTTTAGTTGAATTTAACCCCCCCCCCCCTCAAGGGGGATTAAAATTTAATGACGGGGACCAAAATTCAATTACGGATGGTTAAAATTCAATGTTAGGGGGGTTGGAATTCAATGCCGGGGGTGGAAATCCAGGCCCGGGGGGAGGGGGGTTAAAATCAAATGCCGGAGATCGGGCCAAAATGATGTCTCCTCAGTGGGGCCCTTAACTTCAATATTCCCGACTTTTAGTTCCCCGTCATTAAATTTTAATCCCCCGTCAATAAATTTTAGTCTCCCTTCACTGTATTTTCCACCCCTAGCATTGAATTTCAACCCCCCGTAATTGAAGTTTAATCCCCAGTCATTGAACTTTAGTCCCCCGTCATTGAATTTTAATTCCGCGCCATTGAATTTTAGTCTTTACGCTGAATTTTTTTTAATCAAAAAAATTTTTTTAATTAAAAAAACGCTTAGGCTTAGGAAAAAGTTTACGCTTAAGAGGCCGTACGGCTTAAGCGAACGAGACCGCATAAGAAAAATTCTCATACTTTTTTCTTTTTTTTTTTAATTTTTGTCAATTCAATGACTTCAATTGAGCCAGTACAAAAAGAAAGACAATTTTATGACACAAAAAGTACCGTAAGCCAGCCGAGCCAGCCGATTATGCCGATTATGTCGGGCTGTAAAATTTCACAAGTCTTTTTCTATGTGTTTTTCTGAGCGATTAAGTCATTGCTTTATGCCTCAATTCGTTAAAAAAAGCGAAAAATTCTCATTTCAGTTCGAGCCTCTTCACCGGTTGTCTTAGTCGGAATTTTGGTATTATAATTGAAGGTATCACGACTATTCACTCCCGGACAATTCACTCCTACGACAATTCACTCCGGAGCGAGCGTGCACACAACTTCACCGCTTGATATCTTTCACGAAGCTAGTTTTTGAAAAGAAAAACTTTACATTTTATTTTTGATAAACATTGAGCTTCACAAAAATTGTATTTAGTGAAAGTGTCCGTCGTCGGGAGTCGGGAGTGAATTGTCCGTCGGGAGTGAATTGTCCGGGAGTGAATTGTCCGGGAGTGAATAGTCATGGAACCATAATGGAATATCATACCTCAGGTTACAAAAAAAACATTCCTTGTTTTTGATATAAAAGAAGAACTTTCGATTGCTAAAAGCAAAGATATTATTCCATTTCAATAATGAAAAAAACTCAGGTTGACATAATAGTAGAGACAATTTTAATCATTGCCTGATAGAAATTTGGCCTTTCGAAGTTAAGCCACGCGCTGGAGTAAGCATAGAGTCACTGCTTTATTATAAAATACGAACTTTCTATTGCTAAAAGCAAAGATATTATTTCATTTCAATAATGACAAAACTCAAATTGACATAATGGTAAATTTTTTATTTTTTTATCATTTCCTAATAGAAATATGGCCTTTCGAATTTAAGCCACGCGCTGAAGTAAGCATAGTCACTGCTTTATGTAAAAGACGAACTTTCGATTGCTAATGTAAAAAAAGCAAGCATATTATTCTATATTCATAACTTCAAAACTCAAGTTGACACTAGTGCAAAGAAGATTGATTTTTTCCATTCCATAATAGAAACATGATGTAGATTAATGATGTAGATTTCCAGTGCAAAGTTAGGGCCGCGTTTTAGTACAAACATGACCCACTTGACTTTCCGCGCTCTAGCGTACCAAAATTTGTTAGAGGCAGAATTTTTGAAACTAATCTAATCTAATTTTCTGCATTAAAGTAATTGTTTTTGATTTTTTCATGTTTTATTGAAATAATTAAGTGATTAAGAATACATGAAAATAGCATTTTACTACCAATTTTTTTTGATTTTAGCTATTACGGTCTTACTTACTCAATTATATGTATTCCGATGATATTATTCAGTTTCCGAGCGTTGAAGCTTCAAAACTCCAAGTATTTTACATTCGTTGATGGTTGATGGCGATAAGGTTTCAATGTCTCAGAAGAAGTGTTCAAGGCGGTTATTTAATAGGAATACCCTCGATTGCCTACTCTGTAATTCAAATATCATAAAAGACTGTACTGTCAGGCCTCCCTCCTCCACCAGCGATCCTGCCTCAATATACTTTGAAATCAGAGATAGAGCCAAGCGTATTATCACAAGCACCAGCACATCGTTAGACTGGAAAAGGCAGATTGGGAAATAATCAACTCAGACCTCTTTAGCATCGACTGGACTTACATGCTCTCAAACCTAACTATTGACGAAAGTGTCGAAAAAACTAACCAACATCATCCAATTCATATTACATAATAGGATTCCTAAAATTAAGAATATCAGAACACATTTGAAGTATCCCCTCAAGATAAGAAGATTATACAGCTTCCTACAGAGAAGTAACAAACGCAACCCTCTCTCCATTACATCATTACGCACATCCAAGAAACCTCACAAAGAACTAGTCAAATCCGAGGTTCTTAGGGAAGACAAGCTTAAGTTCCCGAGAAACTATAAGGTATTCTTCAGAACTATATCCAACCGCATTAAAAGCAACACATCTATTCCTGCTCTCATAGTGAACAATAAACCAACTACTATCCCCTTCGAACAAGCAACTCACTTCGCCAAGTACTTTGATAAGTTACAACCCTTACCAATCAGTGGACCCCTTCAAATCTCTCGCCCGAATTTTCACCTCGACCACATTAATGATATCTCCCCTTTTGAGGTGAACTCCATCCTGAAACGAATCGCTCCAAAACTGAACTCGTCCCCTGGCTTTATTCCAAGTAGACTACTCAAAAATTGTCTGGACTCACTGGTCTTACCTCTCTCCATCATTTTCACTAACTCACTAACTTTAGGGCACTACCCTCTGGCCTGGAAAAGGGAATAATCAAACCAGTTCATAAAAAGGGCCCCGCTCTCATTTCGAAAATTATCGTCCAATCACTATGGTGTGCTCTATGTCAAAGGCATTCGAGAAACTGATCTTCAATATAACTTATCAATATCTGGAAAACCAATGGCATACTACATCCCAAACAACATGGTTTCCGTCGGAGACGGTCCACGGTAACATTCCTGGTAGAGGCTCATTCCATTTACCTCACGCTTCAGAATAAAAAATAGACTTTGACATCTATCAATAACATCAACAACATGATTTTCTCAATTAACTGGACTGTTGTTTTTCCCACTTTAACCGTAGACGGAAGCGTCTCTCTTCTGACCCAGTTTTTAACCTCACTCATATCCCAGCATGTACCTTGAGTTTTCACTCCGGAGCGAGCGTGCACACAACTTCACCGCTTGATATCTTTCACTCCGGAGCGAGCGTGCACACAACTTCACCGCTTGATATCTTTCACGAAGCTAGTTTTTGAAAAGAAAAACTTTACATTTTATTTTTGATAAACATTGAGCTTCACAAAAATTGTATTTAGTGAAAGTGTCCGTCGTCGGGAGTCGGGAGTGAATTGTCCGTCGGGAGTGAATTGTCCGGGAGTGAATTGTCCGGGAGTGAATAGTCATGGAACCATAATGGAATATCATACCTCAGGTTACAAAAAAAACATTCCTTGTTTTTGATATAAAAGAAGAACTTTCGATTGCTAAAAGCAAAGATATTATTCCATTTCAATAATGAAAAAAACTCAGGTTGACATAATAGTAGAGACAATTTTAATCATTGCCTGATAGAAATTTGGCCTTTCGAAGTTAAGCCACGCGCTGGAGTAAGCATAGAGTCACTGCTTTATTATAAAATACGAACTTTCTATTGCTAAAAGCAAAGATATTATTTCATTTCAATAATGACAAAACTCAAATTGACATAATGGTAAATTTTTTATTTTTTTATCATTTCCTAATAGAAATATGGCCTTTCGAATTTAAGCCACGCGCTGAAGTAAGCATAGTCACTGCTTTATGTAAAAGACGAACTTTCGATTGCTAATGTAAAAAAAGCAAGCATATTATTCTATATTCATAACTTCAAAACTCAAGTTGACACTAGTGCAAAGAAGATTGATTTTTTCCATTCCATAATAGAAACATGATGTAGATTAATGATGTAGATTTCCAGTGCAAAGTTAGGGCCGCGTTTTAGTACAAACATGACCCACTTGACTTTCCGCGCTCTAGCGTACCAAAATTTGTTAGAGGCAGAATTTTTGAAACTAATCTAATCTAATTTTCTGCATTAAAGTAATTGTTTTTGATTTTTTTCATGTTTTATTGAAATAATTAAGTGATTAAGAATACATGAAAATAGCATTTTACTACCAATTTTTTTTGATTTTAGCTATTACGGTCTTACTTACTCAATTATATGTATTCCGATGATATTATTCAGTTTCCGAGCGTTGAAGCTTCAAAACTCCAAGTATTTTACATTCGTTGATGGTTGATGGCGATAAGGTTTCAATGTCTCAGAAGAAGTGTTCAAGGCGGTTATTTAATAGGAATACCCTCGATTGCCTACTCTGTAATTCAAATATCATAAAAGACTGTACTGTCAGGCCTCCCTCCTCCACCAGCGATCCTGCCTCAATATACTTTGAAATCAGAGATAGAGCCAAGCGTATTATCACAAGCACCAGCACATCGTTAGACTGGAAAAGGCAGATTGGGAAATAATCAACTCAGACCTCTTTAGCATCGACTGGACTTACATGCTCTCAAACCTAACTATTGACGAAAGTGTCGAAAAAACTAACCAACATCATCCAATTCATATTACATAATAGGATTCCTAAAATTAAGAATATCAGAACACATTTGAAGTATCCCCTCAAGATAAGAAGATTATACAGCTTCCTACAGAGAAGTAACAAACGCAACCCTCTCTCCATTACATCATTACGCACATCCAAGAAACCTCACAAAGAACTAGTCAAATCCGAGGTTCTTAGGGAAGACAAGCTTAAGTTCCCGAGAAACTATAAGGTATTCTTCAGAACTATATCCAACCGCATTAAAAGCAACACATCTATTCCTGCTCTCATAGTGAACAATAAACCAACTACTATCCCCTTCGAACAAGCAACTCACTTCGCCAAGTACTTTGATAAGTTACAACCCTTACCAATCAGTGGACCCCTTCAAATCTCTCGCCCGAATTTTCACCTCGACCACATTAATGATATCTCCCCTTTTGAGGTGAACTCCATCCTGAAACGAATCGCTCCAAAACTGAACTCGTCCCCTGGCTTTATTCCAAGTAGACTACTCAAAAATTGTCTGGACTCACTGGTCTTACCTCTCTCCATCATTTTCACTAACTCACTAACTTTAGGGCACTACCCTCTGGCCTGGAAAAGGGAATAATCAAACCAGTTCATAAAAAGGGCCCCGCTCTCATTTCGAAAATTATCGTCCAATCACTATGGTGTGCTCTATGTCAAAGGCATTCGAGAAACTGATCTTCAATATAACTTATCAATATCTGGAAAACCAATGGCATACTACATCCCAAACAACATGGTTTCCGTCGGAGACGGTCCACGGTAACATTCCTGGTAGAGGCTCATTCCATTTACCTCACGCTTCAGAATAAAAAATAGACTTTGACATCTATCAATAACATCAACAACATGATTTTCTCAATTAACTGGACTGTTGTTTTTCCCACTTTAACCGTAGACGGAAGCGTCTCTCTTCTGACCCAGTTTTTAACCTCACTCATATCCCAGCATGTACCTCACTCTGTACCGAAATAATATCACTTGAAGTATCCTATTAAGATTAGAAGAATGTTGAGCTTTCTTGGTAGGTCCAAGTTAAGAGCATCCTCTCAGTCATTAGTTCGGAAAACTTGTAGAAAATTGTATAAAGAAATTTTCAAGTTCGAGTGTAAACGTGAAGATTCGTTTGAATTGCCTAAGAATTTCAAACTTTTCTATCGTACCATAACTAACTTTTCTATCGTACCATAACTAACCGTACTAAGTCTAACAACAATATCGGTTCTTTTGTTGTCAACAAAGTTTCTATAACCTAATCCTCTGAAATGTCCAACGCATTTTCTGACTTCTTCTCTTTCATAACAACACATTCCGTATCTGCTGGCCCTCTTCCTCCAGTCAATGCATCTAACCCATTAGTTTATGATCCGATTGTGACCCCTTTGGATGTCTCCAAATTGATCGATCGTATTGCTCCCAAACTCAATAATTCGCCTGACTCCATACCGAATCTACTCATCAAGATGTGTAAAGATAGCCTCTTAAATCCCATTGCTATACTTTTTTCCAACTGTCTGACATCTGGCCACTATCCAATGGCATGGAAGATTGGTATTGTGAAGCCAGTACATAAAAAAGGTAGTAAATCGGATGTAAATAACTATCGCCCTATCACCCTTGTTACCTCCCTATCAAGACTTTTAGAGAAGCATATTTATAATCTGATTCTCGAACATTTGGAATCGAACCAATCTGGATTTCGCTGTAAGAGGTCCACAATCTCTTCCCTTTTGCATTCTAATTCTTTATATCTCGCCCTTTTAGCGAGAAAAGTGCCGTTTGATATCTGTCTAGTTGATTTCTCGAAAGCTTTCGATTTGGTCGACCATCGTTTCTTAATGCACAAACTAGAATCCTGCGGAGTTCATTCCTCTTTGTTGACTCTCGTATCCTCCTTTCTTGCTGATAGGTCCTTCCGTGTTAGCATCAACAATATGTTATCGAATGAGAAAACGACAGCTATGGGAGTTCCTCAAGGAAGCTGTTTAGGTCCATTGTTTTTTACTGTGTTCATTAACGATATTGTGGATATGATACCACAAGGCGTTCATTGTTTCCTTCACGCCGACGACGTTAAAGTTTTCTCGGAAGATTCTAATATCCTTCAACTCGCTCTAGATGCAATATCCGATTACGCCTCAAAATGTTCTCTGAGTATTTCAACGCCCAAATGTCTCGTGATGCACTGTGGTAATAATAACCCCAGAAAATCATACTTCATCAACGATAGTTTAGTGCTCAGTCAAATTGATATTCGTGATTTAGGTATTAGTTTCCATTATTCACTACATTTTCCCAACCATATCAATAATATGGTTTCGAAAGCATTCAGGTGCATGAATATAACCTTCCGTTCTCTAAAAACCACCTCTCTTACCATCCTGATTCGTGCATATAAATATAAGACTTACATTCTGCCCGTCTATGGGTCTGAAGTTTGGTCCCCAGTTGCTATTGGTTTGGTAAATGAAATTGAAAGAGTTCAAAGAAACTTCACTAGGCGTTTATTTGCTAGAGCTGGTGTCCCTAGAATAGATTTTCTTGCACGGTTAGAATTTCTGAATCTCACTACCTTAGAATACAGACGTGCAGTAGCCGACCTATGTTTCATCCACAAATCTATTCACAATCATGTTCTTCTAGATACGTCTTTTTAGTATTATTCTAAATTTTACCCTTTCCATATAAGAATAGGACATCACATTCATTCAGAATCGCTCTCCCCTTTAAGATTCTTAATTCTCACAGTACATGCTCCTCTCGATGTATAAGTTCTTGGAATTCTCTTCCATCTCAGATAGTTGCAACATCTTCTCCAGTTTTATTCAAGAAGGCTCTTGTAAATCTCCCCTTTTTTCTATTTACCTGTGTCCAGAATACGATTATAACTCCGATGAAATGATTTTTACTGACTCTTTTCATACTTAATCTCTTTCATCTCTTTTTTGTTATAAATAAATATACCTGTACTGAAATCGCAACTGCGACAAATCTCCATTGTATGCATATGTTTATATGTCTTGAAGGAATAAAGAATTGAATTGAATTAAATTGAATCTGTCTAGTCGACTTTTCACGGGCTTTCGACTCTGTAAACATAAGAATTCTTGTTCACTGTATTGACGATTCAGATATGGTTAGGCTCTTTAGCCTTTGACTTGCTTGCCTGCCACGCGGATTACGAAAAGAATTTATCTGAGCAGAATCAATAAACAACGAATAAACCAAACCAACAAACAACAACAACAAACAGTGAAATTTGGTACTATGAGAGAAAGGAATTGAAATTGAAACTTGAGAATACGTAGCCAATTGGAACGCTAACCCGAATGACCCGTCTACTCTAATCTATTATTCTGACCTGCCTTGTCTCTGAACGGCGTACTGCCTGTTATCCGACGACGGCGAACTGCTTGCTCTCGACTTGCAATTGCGAGCGTGGAGGAGGAGATTGAGTGGACAGGTGGCCCCTTGTCACCTGTCTCAAACTTGGGTAATTAAACCGGGTGTCCTGAGAATTCCAATTGACCGCACCCGGAATACATGAAATCCTAGAAATGACGTCCTAGAATACAGAAATAATATCTAGTACGGCATTGACTATCTTGAAATTCATATAATACTAGAGAAAAGGCAATATTAATTAATTATTATTGGTCGGAACAATTGAAGTTCCGTAGAACACAATTATTATAAGAAAACAAACTATAAAGGAAGGAACAATCGAAGTTCCCACTTAAGCAAGATTTAAACGCCTAGAAAACAACAATTAATGAGAAACTCTCGCTAGAAATCCTACTCTAGTCAATAAGATCAAAATTCCAGAAATTTCTAAATTAGGAATAGTCGGAACATCCTAGATCGCGCAAGGTGCGCTCTACTCTACACTAAAATAAATTAATGAGGTAATCGCTTATGCGATTACACTGGGGCCCGCCAGAGAGGATGGCCCGCGAGGACAGCGAGGGCGAGGCAACGAGCCTAGGGTTTGCTGAAGAACGGGTTCTCGTGGCACATGGATCCGTGGTGTGCTCTCTCTCCAGCAGCGGGGCAGAACGGGCACGCTATAGGAGGACAGCGATGCCCCCTCTCATACGATTGTAGACAGCGGATGCATTTCTTCTTTCGCAACAAAATGCTCTTCCTGTCCTCGTAATTCGCGATTGCACGGCACGCGACCGCCTTGTGACCCGACATTCCGCAGATTAGGCAATCTTCAATCTTGGAGTGTGAAGCTGCTCTGGACGGTTTCATTTCTTCTCGATGAGGACTTCTTGGGATTGTAGATCTCGGACTTTCGTGATAGCGCCGTTTGCTTCCGATTGGAACGGGCTGGTCTTTCGACGAAAGTTTCAGTATGTCTCTCTCCATCACTCTAATACGATCCGCCGTGGAATCCAATAGTACCTCGATAGAAGATAACCTTCCCGAAAGAACTTCGAAGTTGCGGTCGAGCGATTGTATGATAGTGTCGAGTCGGGTCCCAAGCAGTTCCATCCTTCTTTCGCCGTCGATCTTGCTCGTCAACGTAAATTTCTCGAACTTCTCTATGAGAAGCTTGCTTGTAGTGTCGATTTGAGGGTTGTTGTTGACTTCGCGGTTCTGTAGATCCCCTTCCGGAGAGTTTTCGAAGTCGAAGTTGTCTTCCATCTGCAGAAAGAACTGAATTGAAAGTTGAAAAAACAGAAGAAGATTCTGCCTACGTTATAGATCAGAACTTCTAATAAGTTGAGGAATATGATGAGGTGAAGATATGAGAGAATAAGAAGGAGCGTAATACATGCGACACAATATGGAATATATGGAATAATGTGACGTAAATTAATAAGATGAGATAGGGAAAGGCCCGTTGATGTAGAGGATTAGTCGCCTTAAGGTGAGACTGGGCCCCCGCCGAAGTCATTGGAGCGCCGCCCAATATGCTGGGTTTCGGGCTAGAGACTTGCATCCTCTTAACGGTCTTCTTGGGGTTTTTTCCGGTTGAGACTCTGCTGTTATGAGGTGATCATCATCCGGTTTTCCTAGCTGCATCGGAATTTCTTCATGAATCCCGAGCTCTAGGGGTATGAGCAAGTTGAGGGGCCTGATTATTATGCGGCCTGATGAGCTTTTCACAGTTGCTTGTCTCTCCGTGAATTCTAGGATGCGACCGATTGGCCAGGAACCTCGAGGAGTGCATTCCTCCTTGATGAGGACTATGTCTCCGATCTCTGGAGAGCCTGGACTGGTTTTTCCTTGTTTGACGCTAGCATCATGCCTGCCACTGAGCGATCCGATGTACGATGACAGAAACAGTTCCCAATACTTCTGTAATTGAGCTTGAGCAGTTATGTGCTGCTTCGTTAACGCGTTCTTTGTACTGTCGGGTGATTCGTAGTCGCCCTCGACGGCATTGATGAGCGGTAAAATACCAAGGGAGGCTCCTGGGGTAAGAAAATCTGCAGGGCGGAGAACCCTACACCGATCGATTGGATCGTCAGAAAGTCTGGTCAACGGTCGAGTATTAATGATAGCTTCGATTTCCGTCGTTGCAGTGGTGAATTCATCTTCATCCAACACTCGTCGTCCAAAACTTCTGACCATACACATTTTGACGATTCCTACCAGCCTCTCATAAACTCCTCCCTGCCACGGAGCGTGAGGTGCCGTGAAGTGCCAGTCTATGCCTCTTGGAGCGCAATAGGATTGGAACAGGTGATTTTCATCTGGGTCCTGGCTGAGTAGTGCGTTCGCGTTTTTGAATGAGGGCGCATTGTCAGAAAGAACCCTCTCCGGTACTCCTCTTCTAGCTATGAATCTTTTGAATGCGGACAGGAACGACGTTGAAGATAGCGACTTGGTTACCTCCAGATGAGCTGCTCTTGTAGCGAGGCATGTGAACAGGAGTATGTAGACTTTGTTTCTCTCTCCGTTTGCTCTGATGGTGAAGGGGCCAGCAAAGTCGACTCCCGTAGCCTTGAACGGTCTACTCGGCTGCACTCTTTCCGGGGGTAACTCGGGGGCGGCGGGATATTTGAACGGCTGTGCTATCGTTTTCCGACAAGTGACGCAACGTCTGAGGGTGAATTGAACCGCTCTTCTTGCTCTAACAATCCAGAATGTTGATCTTATGAGATCCATAGTATGGTTTTCTCCCGCGTGTCTGGCTGAGAGATGGACATGTCTGACGATCATAGAGATGAGGGGCTCATCCTTATTGCCAGGGATGAAGATGGGATACTTTTCGTTCGAGGACAGAGGGGAATTCTTCAGTCTACGATCCCCACATCTATAAATTCCTTCGGAGTCCACAAATAAGGCGAGTTTACGATTTCCCGGCGAGTTGATAGAGGTTAGATGAGCTTGTTGATACATCTTGATGATGCACAACTCTGCTTCTTCTATCTCGAGAAATGTAAGTGGTCCTGCTGTAGGTGCTGTTCCGATGATCTTCTTCAATTTTGGTGATGTATCGAGAGACGCTTTCAAGAAGAATTTTCGGATAAAACGCCGAACATATGCTACGGTGTTACGTAGTCTGGAATACTTCGAGAATCTTGAAGGCTGAACCAGCATTGTAGGCGTCACTTGATCACCGATGACGAGGATCGGTCGGGGTGAGCTAAGCGTTTTAGCTTGAGTCTTCACTTCTTCGGAAGCTTGGTCAGGATCCCAGGCTTGTAGATTACTCACTCCGTCAGCTTTCAGCCAGGATGGTCCCTTCCACCAGATGTGACTGATGTTTTGCAGCTTAGTACTTGAGCAGCCTCTTGTTGCAAAATCAGCGGGGTTCTCTTCCGTTCTCACGTGTCCCAGCTTGACACAAGCAATAGGCTCAGCGCATGAGGAGTCTACTGTTTCACAGATGAGTCGACGAGTGGCAGTAACTTCTCTACTCATGTTCTGTACTGCTCGACTACTGCTGCTGTCCTTGATACGATCTGTCGCCCAATATAATGCGATGATGCTATCCGTGAACAGCGCACATGTCACCTTCAAATGAGGTTGAGTGCGAAGAATACTTTTTACAACGAACAGAAGAAGCCGTGACGCGAGTAGAAGAGCGTTCAATTCGAGACGTGGGATGGTCTGTGCATTTCTTACTGGTGCTAGTTGAGACCTAGCAATCAATAACGACCCTTCTTCCTTGCCAACTAGGTAAACCGCTGCTCCCATGGCCTTGGCTGAAGCGTCAGCGAATGCTACTAGAGTGCACGAGTTTTGCATTATATCCAATTTCCGCGGAATCTCGAAAGCGAACTTGACGATTTCTTCTTCAACTCGCTGCCACGCTTCTGTGTCTTCTTCAGATAAATTTGAGTCCCATCCATAATCCTTCGTCCATAGCTTTTGCACAAAGAATTTTGCTGGGAGAAGCACGACCGTAAGTAGGCCGAGAGGATCGAAAGAAGAAGCAAGTTTTTTTCAAAACTTTTCTTTTCGTCAGCGGTCCTTTCACTTGTGGAACTGTCGCCTTGAGCAAGAACTTGTCTGTCGTAGACGACCATGGTAATCCAAGTATCTTCTGTGATCCAATCTTCCCTTGGTCTTGCTGCGGGATAGAGTTGATGAACTCCGTTGAATCAGACGCGATTTCACGCAAATTCATGCTTATGCCGGCGAAGAATTTTTTAGCTGTGAGGTATAATGCTGCCTTGTCCAGAGTTTCGTCGCATTGGAAGATTACATTATCAACATAAAGATTGTGTCTCAGCTGTTCCAAGACGAAGGCTTCTTGAGTATCCGTTTTCTGTAGCTTTGACTCTTCCTTTTCGACGTAGTATCGAATCGACGACTCTAGGAGAAACGGGCTTTGTGCTACCCCGAACGGAGCGACGGTGAATCTGTAGTGCACAAGATTCGAGTCTCGCACAGGTTTCCCCGGATCTTTGAGCCACATGAATCTCATCCAGTCTCTTTGGTCTCTTTCGATTCCGATCTGTAGAAAGGCTGCTTCGACGTCACATAGAAGAATGCTTTGAGACAGACGAGTTCTGATGAGAAGAGCGGGTATGCGTTCCAGATTCACTTCTCCCGTGTACATACATTCATTAAGAGAGAGTTTTCCTCTTTCCTTAGCTGATGCGTCGAACACAATCCGAATCGGTTTCGTTTCCTTGTCCTCTCGTAATACTGGGTGATGTGGCAAGTAAGCCACTGATGAGGCAGTAGATGAATCCGACACTTCCTCGATTTTATTCTTCTTGAAGGTGATCCATAATTATTCCATGGTAGTGGTCGAGCATTCCTTTGGTCTGCAGGTTAGTGACAACATTTCTTAGTCTTGCGACCGACGATTTACGGTTCTCCGAGAGCTTGGGTAGTAGATCTTCTTTCATACAGTATCGCGTGAATATTCTGTTTTCCTTCAAGGAGACATTATTCCGGAAGTATTCGTCTACAAAGGAGCCTTCTTGCGCTGAAGCCTTCTCTTCTCCAGATTCGCCTTTGACTACTTCGTCGACTGCCAAGAATTTTTCGACAGCCTTGGTCACCTCCCTCTCGAACTGTTTTCTTTCCGACAAGTGATAAATCGCGTGCCGTTTGTTCGACTTCAAGGTGCTGAACTCCGGTTCACCGGCTGCGATCCATCCGAAGATTGATGACATCAAAATGTATCCACTTGGGAGCTTGATTGGCTTCTTCGCTAAGTGTAGCACTTTGAAGCATTCCTTTATCCCCAGTAAGATAACTGGGTTTGTAGTAGATGAGCTGAAGTACTCGTCCGCCAATCGGTAATTCTTTCCTTTGATGAACGATATATCTTGTTGAGGAAGAGCGTTGTACTTCAATGTGGTAGTTACTGGTTCCGAGTGACCCATCGCTTCCACATTAATGATGGATCCGTCGGTGCTTTCCAATGGAACTTCGTAGATGGTGTACTCCTTGCGGCCTGCCGAAACTCCTCCTAGACCACACAGGTTACTGAAAGTTCTTCTGACCCTTTTCAGCTTCATGTTTTTCGCTACCTCTTCTGATACTAGGCTCATTGAAGCTCCCGTGTCAAGGATGAAGTCCACTTTCTTGCGAGAACATCCAGCTACTATCAGCTTTCCCGTCTGTAGTCGAGTTTCTAGAAATATTTCTTCCTGTGGCAAGATGGAATGCATTTGCCCTATGTGCTGTGACTGTAGAGATCTTGTCGAGTTCGGGAAATTTCCACCATTCGGTTCGGAGCTTCTGACGAATTTCCGATTCTCTGGCCTTCGCTCATGATTCCTGGCATCGCTCCGATTTCCTTCGTTGTGCTCGCGTCTCTTTGATGGGTTTCGATTTCTCTTGGAGCCGCTTTTTTTCTATCACAAGTTTGAAACACAACGCGAGATCATGGGGACCGTCACAGAAGGGACAACGTTTATGGCACTGGTGTACCGTTCCGCCAGGTCGCAGACAGGCTATACACCATCCTTTGCTTCTGATGAAGTCGACTCTCTCTTTGACCAACGGTATCTTCCGACATTCTCAAGAAAGCTTGTGTTTCGAGCAGAAAACACATCGAGTTTCACTTTCCAGTTGAGATTCCGTTCGCACGGTAGTCGATTGCCTTTGAAACTTGTTGTCAGGGTTCTCTGGATTGGCAATGTGGCAGGTGTATTTGCTGACTCTTTGTTGAATCTGCCCTGTCTTCATTTGAACAATGAATATCTCTTCTTTAATCAGTACCTCCGCCTGATCTAGTAATGACGACACATTAACATCATCGGTCTTGTAGATGAACTTCAGAAGGTTGTCTTGAGTTTCGCTGGGGAACTTTCTCAGCAACATTTGCTGAAGTGTCAAATCTCTTTGAAGTTCCGGTCTGCTCCTCGACAAGATTGCGACTGCACCTTTCAAGGAAAGCACCATCGTCAGTTGGCTGCTCCAAGAATCGTTTGCCGCTTTAATACCTTCGAGTTGTGTCAGAACTAGTCGCTCCTCTGCTTTATTGGCTCCGAAGCTCTGTTTGAGAAGTTTGATTGCGTCTGCGTACGCGTCGCCGCTAGCTGATATTTGTGAGATCGCTATCTTCGCTGTGTCCGTAACACTCGCCCGTAGATACGCCATTTTCTCGGCCAAAGAAATATCTCGCCTTGTGTCAATCATCTCTCTGAAACATTCCCACCAAGCTGAGAAGTCTAGATGATTGCCGTTGAAAATTGGTAGTGTTGGGCTGGGAAGTGGTGGTAGTCTGGTTGCTCCACCGGATCTTTCACTTGCTTCGTGCACTGCGGGCCGCTCTGTCGATGTCGATACTTCATTTGCCTCCATCGAAAATTGTAGTTTAGCTGTTACCCTATCGACGGTAACTTTCAGCAGAGCAGTTTGTCTCCGCTTCGGCGCCTGACTTATCCATTGCTGTACGCTACTTTCGTCCTCTCCTTGCTTTTTCAGAGCCTTCGACCAATCTGTTAAACTTTTGTAGTAACCGTCCGCGACGATTTCCAGGTCGCTCTTTATACTCTGCGTGTGTAAACGCGTTTCTCTGCTCTCCGGATTGACGCTGAGGCGGCTTTCGGCCTTTTGCAGAAGGTCTTGTAGCTCTTCATTCAGCGTGACTGCTGTTATCTGCTCTGGCGAAAGAAAGGTGTACTCAGTCTGAGTTGCTGCTGCGGCCGTAGATTTCTCAGTCATTCTGCTTCACACTTAGGGCTCATATAGTCGAGTTTATGTCGAAGTATAGTCGAGTTTATGTCGAAATGTCGAAGTATAGTCGAGTTTATGTCGAAATGTCGAAGTATAGTCGAGTTTATGTCGAAGTATAGTCGAGTTTATGTCGAAATGTCGAAGTATAGTCGAGTTTATGTCGAAATGTCGAAGTATACCTATGGGCACGATGCACCATGTATTGACGATTCAGATATGGTTAGGCTCTTTAGCCTTTGACTTGCTTGCCTGCCACGCGGATTACGAAAAGAATTTATCTGAGCAGAATCAATAAACAACGAATAAACCAAACCAACAAACAACAACAACAAACAGTGAAATTTGGTACTATGAGAGAAAGGAATTGAAATTGAAACTTGAGAATACGTAGCCAATTGGAACGCTAACCCGAATGACCCGTCTACTCTAATCTATTATTCTGACCTGCCTTGTCTCTGAACGGCGTACTGCCTGTTATCCGACGACGGCGAACTGCTTGCTCTCGACTTGCAATTGCGAGCGTGGAGGAGGAGATTGAGTGGACAGGTGGCCCCTTGTCACCTGTCTCAAACTTGGGTAATTAAACCGGGTGTCCTGAGAATTCCAATTGACCGCGCCCGGAATACATGAAATCCTAGAAATGACGTCCTAGAATACAGAAATAATATCTAGTACGGCATTGACTATCTAAAAATTCATATAATACTAGAGAAAAGGCAATATTAATTAATTATTATTGGTCGGAACAATTGAAGTTCCGTAGAACACAATTATTATAAGAAAACAAACTATAAAGGAAGGAACAATCGAAGTTCCCACTTAAGCAAGATTTAAACGCCTAGAAAACAACAATTAATGAGAAACTCTCGCTAGACATCCTACTCTAGTCAATAAGATCAAAGTTCCAGAAATTTCTAAATTAGGAATAGTCGGAACATCCTAGATTGCGCAAGGTGCGCTCTACTCTACACTAAAATAAATTAATGAGGTAATCGCTTATGCGATTACACACAAACTTGAAAAAGTGGGAATAACGGGCAACCTTCTCTTTCTTATCCTTTCTTTTCTCACGAGCAGGTCCTCGAAAGTCTCAATTGGAGATACATTATCAGGCTCTAAAGTATACAACAGTGGCGTTCCCCAGGGGAGTCGCCTTGGACCCCTCCTCTTTTCAATATTTATAAATGATATCATGGAGCCAGATGTCCATGGTTTTCTATATGCAGATGACCTCAAATTTTTTTTTCCAAAAACAGAGACTCTCTTCAGAAAAGTCTGGATTCCATATCCGATTAATCACTGACCTGGGGACTTGTGATATCAACTCCAAAATGCTTTATCATGCACTGTGGTCCTAGGAATCCAAAAGTAACATATCACCTAGAAGACAATATTATACCAACTACTTCATTTGTAAAAGATCTTGGCATTACATTCCAGGAAGATGTCACATTCTCTAAACACATTGAACTAACCTCCCTAAAGTCCCGAAAATATATAAACTTGATCTTTAGAGCTTTTAAAACCAAATCAATTAAGGTTCTGCTCAGAATATACACCACATACTTAAGACCCCTTATTGAATATGGGAGTGAGGTATGGTCCCCAGTAACTATCGGTCTCGTTAACTGCATAGAAAAAGTGCAAAGATCATTTACACGAAGGTTACTACAAAGGGCGGGATTACCCAAAATGAGTTATGTTGCTAGACTTAATTTTCTTTCCATCTCTTCGCTTGAATATAGAAGAAATGTGGCCGATCTTGTGTTAATCCATAATTGTCTGCACGGAAATATTCAAATAGATTACTCAAATATGTTTAAACTTCGCCCATCGCCTTATTCGCTGAGAGAATCGAATAACTACAGGATATGCTTGCCGTGTAAATATCAAAGTAGAACAAGCACTTGTGCTTCAAGAATGATTAATGTTTGGAATAAGTTGCTCTTTGGTTTCTATAAGCTCTTCTAGCATTTTTATAAATGAACTTATCAAGCTTGATTGTGAGACCATTGTCACGAAGTCTAGAATACATTTTTAATTCAAGTGCTTTGTTTCTTCAAATGTTTTGTTTCTTCTTTTTTCCATTACATTTGTTTTCTCGGTTAGCTCTCGAATGATAAAGAAAGAGTTGAATATTTGGGATTTCAAGTTATTAGTGCGGATGAATAGTTCTTAACTGAAGATACAAGCTTTGCTTTCTTTGCTTTTTGTGTGCTTTCTGATTTTCCTAAAATGAAATTTTCATGATTGTTCTTGTCATATTTAGACCATCTCACTTTCCATCACCTTCACTGAATTCACTTTTTTTGTGACAGTGTCATCTGTTTCGTCACTCAACATGATGTTTTGTTTCAAGCGGAATAAAGAATTGAATTGAATTGAATGACTGAGAAAATGAAAGCGATTGCCAAGATCTCACGAACTTACCGACATCAAACTTTTTTCTAGGCTCTCAGAAATCCTGTTCATAATAGTATTGGACTCCGCAGCCGTCAACTCTTCGATATTGGCAATTATATAATATGACTCGAACGCCTGAAAAAATCGGGGTTTTGAGATCATACAGCTATACCGCCTGGATTAACAATGTGTTCTCGGTAATGGAGAGATGACACGTTCCTCCCGCCAGAGTAGGTAATATACGGCTAGATGCAATTCCGACTGGCAAACTAGCTTTTGTCCGAGAATAATTTAGTCATACATTTTCAGTTAAGGAGTTTTTACCAAGTTTTAAAAACTTATAACACTCTTTTTACGATGTTTTCAGCTAGATTTTGAGAGATGTTGAGAAAAAACCTTGACTCATGGATAGATAATTAATTATCAACCACTCTTACTGTATGCTTCCTCGCTTAATTCCTCCTATTTATACATGACGAGCGTTTTTTTACTTTTGAAATGTATCCATGACTGAAAAAAGAACGACTACATTAATGAGAAGCGAGCAATTCCACGCAGTTTTGATAAATTGTGTTGCCCAGTCCCTTGCCGTTCTCTGCTCTTATCTCGCTCTTCATTATTTTAGGCTTGTTCGCTCGATTAAGCGGTAGTTTTCTAACTTTAAAAAAAAGATGAGCTATGTCATTTCTTAGAGCCATCTCTGTCCACGATTCATCTATATTGGTCAAATGTTTTAAAATTTATGTAATGCCTCACCTAGACTTTGCTTCGACGCTTTGGAATCCTCACTACTCGAAAGATTCGACAACGGTAGAAAATGTTCAGAGAATTTTTACACGCATTGTATATTATCGTTGTTTTCCGAACAAAGTGTACCCTCAGGCTCTTCCGTCTTATGAAACTAGGCTAAGATGTCTAGGCCTAACAAAATTGGCCGATAGGAGATATCAAAACGACGTTGTCATGGGTTGGAAGATTATGCAGAACCAGTCCATAATTGATAGAAACCGCATATTTAAAGAAGGACGTTGTACAAGAACTAATCCTAGTGGTATTCAAGTTGAAAAAACTCGTAACACTGCTAGGTACTACAGCTTCTCTTTGCGAGTTTCTCGAATATTTAGCAAGTTACCTATTGATCTTCTTCGGGAAAAGTCTCTCAAAGCTTTCCGTAAAAAATTGTCTGTAAATAGAATAGTGTTTCGCATTTAATGAAGTATCTAGCCTTCATATGCCATAGCTCTCAATTGTCTTTTTTTTTCTTCAAACAAATTTATTGTCTATGATGTTTGATTACCAATGCGCATTCTCGGATGTAGATAAAATACAAAAATAAAAAATAAAATATGTCGCATAAGTGATGAAAACTTTCAATGGTCTCGAATACTACCCGTTATGAACATAAAAAAGAACCTGCGTCAGAGTGGACATGGCAGAGATGAATTGGGAAGGCATGAACCGCACGCGAGCTTTGAAATTTTTCTGGCACTTGTCGATTGCCGCCTGAAAGATTCGTAATAAAATTTTCTCAAAAACTTTTTTCTATATTTTTCATATATTTATTAACTTTCATTCAATTTAAGGGTCTATATCGAAAACGGATCTTATTATTTAGAACTGTATTTTATTAATAAAGGTAAATCACAAAATAGAACATTCGTTCATTCACAGATCCTTCTCTAACAAGGGTAAGGAAACATCAGGTCGAGAGGAAGATTTCATGGCTACCTATGTACATCGACCATCATAGAAATTTAACATTTATTTAAAAAAAATTTCTTTTTCAGTAAATCGAGAGAATGAAGAAACCGTGCAAGATAACTCGCTGTTCTCTGCCTTCCATCGATCAAGTTTATCATTCACAATGGCTTTCGGAATGAGTGGATCGAATATTTCCAGGAAGGTTCGCTTTACAGGATCTTCTACATCTTCCCAGCAACTCCACTGCAATTAAAGAAAGTTCTTGAGAGTGCGAGAGAGAAACAATAGAGAGAGAGAGAGAAGAGAAACAAAAGAGAGAGAGAGAGAGAAGAGAAATAATAGATAGAGAGAAGAGTAACAATAGAGAGAGAGAAGAGAAACAATAGAGAGAGAGAAGAGAAACAATAGAGAGAGAAGAAAAACAATAGAGAGAGAGATTTTCCGAGAAAAAAATACACAGGCGAAATTAAAATTATGATTTTCTTATCCTTACAATGAAAAAATTACAAAAATAAAGGCACAGACTGAATCTATTTATCACGTCACGAATTATGAAAAAAACCTGACGTTCAGAACATAAGTCAATGGAGGCAGCCCTCTTCGATTAAAATCCGCAAAGAGCCTCGGAAAGAGTCGCCGAGAAAAGCCATGAATAGTCTCATTTTTAGTGAAATCATATCTTGTGTTGCTTTTCTCGAATTCTGCCCAGGGTAATGTTTGACTTTCCTCGCGGATGCCCTGCATAGAAACTGCTTTCACAGAAAGTACGGTGATTTCAGACAAATTACAGTGTCTTGGTAGAACCAGTACAGCCGTTTTCTAAATTACCGCTACTGACTCAAGCAGTAGGAGAAGAAAAGGCGGGCAAAGACTGACATTTCACTACCCTATTGGTTTATACTGTACTGCCCGGTACAATCGAATTTGAGACACATTGCATAATGTTCAGGCACACATTTCAATTATGTATTTGGTTTCAAAAATACAGTTGATGAAAATAGAAAATTTTACGAAAAAAGACCCCGATTCTTTGTTTTGAAAAAATTGTAACTTTAACGCAGTATATTATGCTATTCAATTGACACATGATGTCTTGTTTGTTAACCTAGAAGTCTCTATGATTTCTTTTTGTGATTCATTAAATGCTTCAAAACCACAATATTGAACCGAATTGGCATCCCGTAGTTGTATCATCTGTTCCATAGTTCTGAACAACTCTGCAAAAAACAATGATAATTAGCAGCGGCTTCTCACATCTAGAAAGCACATTTAAAATAAATTTTGGTTTTCTATTGAGACTCACTCACGATTGAGGCTTGAAAACAACTAAGATCCGAAAAGAACGGCCGAGTTTCAGTAATTTATCATAATTTTTTAATTTACTTTTTTGCATAAAATTTTTTTTTAATTTCTGCTGATACTAAACATGAGTCATGTTGATGATGTAGATTTCCAGTGCGAAGTTAAGGCCGCGTTTTAGTACAAACATGATCAGCTCGACCTTCCGCGCTCTAGCGTACTAAAATTTGATATAGGCAGAATTTTCGAAACTACTTTAATCTATTTTTCTGCTTTAATGTAATTGTTTTTCATTTTTCATCTTTTCTTGAAAGAATTAAGTGAATAAGAACACATAAAAATAACATTCAACTACCTATTCATTCTTCCCTTTTCTCGTCCTTCTGAGCGGTTGCCATGTAATGAATGACTCGCCACTCTTCACTCCCCCCTTCGAACTTCTCTTCCCGAACTTCCACCATCAGAAACCGTCTATTAACTCCCAATGGAAACCGCCAATGACCTCTACAATGCTCTTCTCGCTTCTGCTCCTCAATTTCTCTGTCATCCACCCCCTTTTTTACGATTTTAACGTGATGTTTTGAAAGACTCCTCGTAATAAAGCTATTCATATTTTGATTGTAGCTATTACGGTCTCTAAACATGACATATGCTTTTGAAAAATTTTAATGCAGTTTTTCAAAGTTGAGCGCAGATGAACTCAAGCCGAAGTGTTAAGTTAATCTCCGGTGATTTTTTCTCTTTCTCTCTTTCCCTGCTATACGTCAGCTGTGGGTGAGCATCAACTACAAGAATATTTCTACTCGTTTAGATCTGGATCTCGAATTCTGAAAGCGTGTTGCTTGCCTCTAGGCGTTATTATACGTGTACAGAAAAATCAGGTACTTCACGTACAGAACCGGTAATTCAGGTGAATACAGACTGGTAAGCATTAAAACAACACACTCTGCTCCCTTCTAGTCTTCCTAATGCCTCATTTCGCCTGTTCGACAACATGGAACGGAGCTTCTAGCAAAAATAGGACATCTCCAAACCTTATTTTCAGATTTATATCAAAATCTATCCTCATAATCTGAAGATGTTATATTTTGGCCCTTCATTTCATGAACATTTAAACGAAGGGTAATACCCTTAGTGACGGCCTCTGTCAGATTGTCAGGCTCAGCTACAAACTTGGCTGCTGCGGTGAGGGCCAGGTAGAAGGAAAAAGCTAGAACCTTCATCGACATCCTCTTCGAATTTCCGGCTGCTAATGAACTCGAAACAAATCAAAAATCAAAAAAATTGATTCTACATAGGACTTGGGTAGGCGAGTGAAGGGATGTTTTCGTCAACTTACTGTTATATTCATTCATTCATTTACTTGTTCAATTTTCTATAATTCAGTGAATACTTCAATCATACAACAATAAGAAAGATAATGATTAAGAAGTGGTTAGAACAGTTTCTCGCACAACACAGGACGGAATTAAAGATTTCTTGATAAAGCGAGAAATAAAGAAACTTTCACTGTTTCTGGCAGTAATCGGAGGAAACTTATAGAATATCCTACGTGGACTATGCTCAATGAAAGAGTGAGCTCTTCAAAGTAAGCTCTGCTAACACTCGACATGATCAGATTAAGCCAATCCATTTCTCCTTGCCTCCGCTGGCGGATACGGAGCCAATTAAAACCTGGGAAATCCGCTTAGGAATGGTAGCAGAAACCGGAAAAGTAGAAGCCAACAATAAAACCATCGAAATTCGATAGTTTATGCTGCTATTGAATGAGAAGCGTTTTTTTCTAATATGTTTTGTTTGCTGTCACCGCAGAGCAGTCCGCATTAATTTCTCCGAGTGGAATGAATGATCCCGGAAGTTGATGACCTTCACAGTCATTAGGCTTTCATGCTGCACCTTTTCAAGACAGACATCCGTGTGGATACGAGTTCATCCAATATAGATTGGCTAGTCAAGCCAGTCCAGTATCGTTTGAAGAGTCGAAGGGTTTCGTTTTTTGTTTTTAATGGTGCCTCTGTTTTTACAATTTCTTCGATATGCTAATGTTTTAATATTTTTCTCTTTTCTTTAACTCTCAAGTTGCTTTTTCTTGCAGGTCGACACAGAAAAAAAACTACTCAAGTCACAAACGGTTATAAATTTATAGATAATAACTAAGAGCTCAAGAAGAACATTGACTGATTTGAAACTCAAAAAAATCACCTAACTATGAATTACCGATAATGAAGAAAGAACGCGTTATCCGTTTGGAGTGAAAATCTACTCAATGACCTCTTTTTAGTGGATGGTTCTCATTTAATTTTTTTTAGATCTTTCTTCTGCTGGACAATCTTTTTGTTGACTCTTCTCAATTCCAGTCTTTATAATGGATCTTATTTTCTTCCTGACATTCAACCGTGGTATAAAGTCTTGGTGTAGTTCGTCTTGATGAGCCATTCTAGTCTCATACTCGTCTCTCACCTACACAACTCGTAAAACCTGAAGGAACTTTCGTTCGGATCATTCTTGAATCAAACGTTCGGATCATTCTCTACTAGATATCATATTGACGGACCAAGAAGAGAATATAGTAAAAGTAGATTCATCACCTCCACTTTTAAACTCTGACCACATCACCATTAACTTTGATCTTAAGGCCTCAGGTAGCGATATTGAAACTTATGATTCAGATGTCAATTACTCCGAAGTTTATGTGGATTTCAGAAATGGTAACTTTGAGTCTATGAATTTATATCTTGACAGTATACCCTGGGTACCAATCATGTCCAACATATCGAGCGCTCAGGCTAAATATGACTTTTTCTTGAATGTGCTCAGGCTAAATATGACTTTTTCTTGAATACATGATGGGATTCGCGAATTCTGTCCTCTCAGAAAGCGCTCCACTAAAATTAGAACATGTCCTAAAAAAGTCCGCAAACTTTTTAAGAAGAAGAAGAAAATATGGCAAACTAGGCATTCTAACCCTTCTTTCTCTCTTTCTCTCTCAAACTGAACAACTGAGGAGCTGTGAAAGAAAGGTCATAGATTCTCCTAGAGGTATTCATCGCTGGGTGAAAATGAAGTTGAAACCTAAAAGTAGTCTTCCTTTAATCAAAAATGGGGATGCTTATGTTTCTGATACTACAATGAAAACTTTTCTTTTCGCCAATGAGTTCTCAAAAAACTACACAATTGAGGAGAACACTAATAAAAATCCGGTGAGCTACCCTATTTCTTTATCAACAGACTCTCTAGACTTTTCTCCGCATATCATATATAATGTTCTTAAGAAATTACCTAATAAGTTTACCCAGTTCTCCGAAGGCATCAACAAATATCATTTGAAAAAATGTGCTCTCGCTTTAGCATTACCGTTGTCGATTCTATTTGAAGAATCATTTATAAGCTGCTCTATTCCAACTCAATGGAAATTAGGAGAAGTCATTCCAATTTTCAAAAGCTCTGGGGACAGGTCTAATTGTAGTAACTATCGGCCTGTTACCATAACTTCTCCAATTTGCCGCGTTTTTGAAAGTATAGTAGCTAATCATATAAGACTACAATACAGAAGCATATTTTCTAAATTTCAATATGGTTTTATTTCTAGAAGAAGTTGTGAGATTCAGCTTTTAAAATCAATCAGTGAGTGGGAGATATCTCTGAAGAAGAATCAAGAACTAGATGTGATTTATTTCGATTTCTCAAGAGCTTTTGATAAGGTTTCTCATTCTAAGCTAATTGCAAAGCTTCACCAAATAGGAATTCCTTCAAGTTTTATAAAATGGATCACTTGTTTTCTTGAGAATAGATTGTTCAGGGTACGTATAAATAACACTTTCTCGGATTATTTCCCTATACTAAGCGGTGTACCGCAAGGTACAGTCTTAGGGCCCCTACTCTTTCTTTGCTTTATTAACGATATCGAAAGCTGTATAACTGACCCAGTAAAATGTTCCTTATTCGCGGACGGTTTGAAAATTTATAGTCACGATCCAGGTCGTTTACAATTAGCTATCAATGAAATTTGCAATTGGTCATGTAAATTCAGTTTACCACTTGCAGTTAATAAAATAAGCTGCCTTCATTTAGGGCAATCTCAACAGAACTACTACATAGATAATACAAAAATCAAGGATGTAGAGCTAGTAAGAGACTTAGGCATTTTTATAGATCGTAAGCTCACTTTTAAACAGCACATTGAAGTCATACGTGCCAGAAGTTTGAGTCGAATCGCTCAAGTTTTTAAAGTTTTTCGATGCCTAGATTTGAACGGTTACAAAACTGTGTATACCACATATATCAGGCCTCTTCTAGAATACGGAACCACAATTTTTTCACCAATTTCTCGCAGTAATTGTTCAAGAAGACTGGAGTTTCCACAAAGAATCTTTACAAAGAGGGCGCTATCTCGCTGCAATAACCCTACTCTAAATTATCCCCAAAGTCTCAAGCTATTCAATTTAGATTCGCTTGTAGAACGTAGAGCCCGCTTCGATTTATTTATTGTTTTTCGGTTACTATTTGGAAAAATAGACTGTCATATATGCAAAAAACAAATGATTCTTAGAACGGAAACAAATCTTCGTACCTCCGATAGGACTTCCCGGTTAACTTTAGTGCAGATAAATCATTATAAGCACTCTAATTTCTATTTTAGAAGAGCTATCGGTTTATGGAACAGAATCGCAGATACTCAGAACCACATCACAGAGCTTCGAGAGTTCGCAAAGATTCTAGAAGAACTGAACCTTCTCACAGTCGTCGACCTACCGGATTACCTTAAAACGGATTGAAGAGTGGATCCCCAAATGCCAAGATTTTATCCCGTTCTTCCTGACCAATTTTATACACCGTATAAGCGGTAACTCAACAAGTTACCCTTCGGTGATAATAAAGATTTAAATTTAAACAAAATCTTGCAGTGAAACTTCTCATATTAACAGATAAGTTTTGAAAGTTCATCCTTGAAGTAAATTTGGAAGATGTGGATTAATATTTATGATAAAAAATTTTCAAATTGGCCGGCTTTCTCCAATTTTGGTTTGTTTCTGTTTGTTTTCCATCGTGTTTTCCATTCTAGCAAATCAAATTTATTATTCTTAGGTTTTTTACAAGCTTTCCAAGTTTCTGGTAAAGATGATTCTACCACCCGGATAGTTACGAATGGACTCGAAATCATGGTTACCCGAGAATTATTGCATCTCGTGTATAGGGAAGAAACATTACAGTGATATTAAACAGGGTAAAAATTTCAATCAAATCGACCCACATGACTTCCCTTTAAACATTTTGACGAGGCTATTGAAACGAGAAGTAGGACTAGGTACTTATTAAAAACCTTCAGAATAAGAAAAGGTCGTGAGAAGTAAACTTTCATTTGCTTCACTCTCACCAAACTTCTTAACTGAAGTTCACGAGAAATACTTCCGTTTCCTTCCTTCCTACAAAAAAAACTAAGCCACGAGAAAAGGTGATAGAACGAATTTTTTTCATACACATTTTAACGTGCCCGACATATGCGCAAATTACACGGTTCTGTTTCCTTCCCCACCCTCACGACCATAATTCACCGTTCCCCATTTCCTTGAACTATCATGCAATAATTGTCCTCCTTCTCACACCAATCATCTATTCGCTCACAAAATGTTTTTTCTGAGAACTTCCGCATCTACTTTCTTTCCGTAGTAAACAATGCACAACGTAGCGGAAAAAATATACAAATATTGTAAATGATTCTTGCCCTGTATGAACTAAATTTATGTATGAACTCAATTTCTGTAGGAACTCAATTTCGGTATGAACTATTAATTCATAGAATGGAGCTCATAATAATCAAACATGAGAGGTTCTGGAGGCACAGTACTCGAATAATAGAAATTTATGATGAATAACCGGTAAAAGGCGAAACATTATATAAATGAGCATTATTGATTGAAATCACAATCAAAACTATTATTTAAAAAGCTATATTCACAATCAGTGGTAGAAGATCAGAGTTAAAGCTAGAGATCTTCCTGTTGAATGGCCTTAGATTTTATGAGAGGTTCTGGAGGCACAGTACTCGAAAGATGGCTGACTAGTTGAACAATTGCAATGATAACTGAGCATTCATAATTTTTGTTTTGGGTATTCCAAATGTTTTAGGTTTTAGGTATTAAAAAATTCATAACATTCAAAATAATATTTTATTACTATTTCTACTTTAGCCATGTAAAATATGTCTATTATTTTTTTAAAAAAAGCAAGTCGAGAGACCTCTTATAAGTATTCTAAATTTACCATACCTAATCCTAACAAAGTAGATAAAAATTGAACCGTATTTGAATGCCAAATTTTAATGGAATAATGAATCTCCCACATAAAAATTAAAAAAAAATTTTTCAGTTGAGAAACTAGAGGAACTGTTTCAAAGTGGCAGTTCGACATACTCTAAAACCAGTTTTACCTACTTATGCTCGAAAATCACACCATTTTGTGACTCCACATGAATACGGGTATTCTTGTAATAAAAAGTGACTTCTACGAGAGAGAGCGACCACGAAAGAGTCAAAAAGATAAATAAGAGATAGATCTTCAAATTAAGGTAAACACGAAGACGATGTTTAGACGTGATGTTTATGATGTTTCGACATTGTAACAGAGGTTCTAAAAAGCAGAAGCACAAGTTTTAAGTTCAGAGTGTGAGGCATTGAAAGAGTAAGACATAAAGTGGTAGAAAGAAAATCTCCTTGAAACCCCTCAACAAATGGCTATCTGGGAGTGTCGCTTGAATGCTTTGTGCCTCCGGGGACCAGAGACGGCCAGCAGGAAAGGCGAGGTCGGAAGCGAGGAATGGGATACGACACAGTTACCATCCTCTCCAGGTTGCACCGAGAGGATAAGCGAGAGGAAGGCACTTTCCAGACGCTCGGACGCGCGACGGGACGCATTTGGAGGCCCCTGGAGAAAATTTCAGTTGGGTGAAAGAAGACCCTCCTGAAGTTACGTTCTAAGCAATAGCAGTTGAGCTAGGGTAAAATCACTTAAAAAGCATACAAGATGAGTTAGGGTGGAATCTGTCGGAGAAAATACTAGTTGGGTTCAATATAATCTACTGGAAAAAAATGTACTTGTTAGGTTGTTTTGTCTACCTTCCTAAAAAAATGCCAATCGACTTAGGGTACACTTTCTCATAATAATAGTTCTACGTTCAAGGAGAGTTAAGAGGTTCAAAATATTTTGTAGATTGATAGCTCGAGTTTAACTTGTGCCCAAAACACAGTTGCTAAAGTTTTACTTATAAATTTTGACAAAAAAAGGTTTTATTTGATGTTCATTTATGAAATGGAAATCGAGAAAAAAATTATTAATTTGAGGTAAAAAGTGCGCAACATAGTTTTGCTTTTCTATACATAGTTTATCTCCGACTGACACTCTTGATTTTATCCCCGCATTCTTCGCCAAAGCACATCACAGTGAACTGTTGCCTTATCTCTAGACTGGAAATGAAGTGCATCGGGCAACGGATGGCGTTTCCCACAGCAGTGAGAACGGATGCAAGATCCGCAGCTATTCGGTATCCCACTGGGAAGTTGCGATGGAGGCTGTCTGCCGAAAAGATAACAATTCTCTCAAGAATGAAAAAACATTTACACGTCCTATCACCCGTCTTGTAATTTACGGCTTTCTCGTCGGTATATTAATTCACTGTGGTATATGAAACACTTAGCACTCAGTAAAATTATGGAGCGTTAGAATATCACTTTTCACTTTGCTAAGTGATTTTTTTTCTGCTAAGTGATTTTCTGCTAAGTGAATTTTTTTGAACGCTCCAATGTCTCACCACGAAAACATGGACTACGGTAAAAAGAAAGAACACATGCATTCTAATAGAGCGTTAGAATTCGCGAAAACATAATGAAACATAACGATATCCCGTTTTTTTCGAATTGCGTGAACGTCTTGTTCTAATCTAAAATGTTTACAATTAGTGAGAGAAATATAACGTTCGAGACATGAGCAGCGATGTCTTTTTTTCTTGCAGCGAGAGAGTTCAAAATTTTCTAAAAAAACTTGAGGTTAGAACAAGACGTTCACGCAATTCGAAAAAACGGGATATCGTTATGTTTCATTATGTTTTCGCGAATTCTAACGCTCTATTAGAATGCATGTGTTCTTTCTTTTTACCGTAGTCCATGTTTTCGTGGTGAGACATTAGAGCGTTCAAAAAATCACTTAGCAGAAAATGACTTAACAGAGAAAAAATCACTTAGCAAAGTGAAAAGTGATATTGTAACGCTCCATTAGATAAATTCATTCGCTAAAAAATTACTTGTTTAAACAAACTTATATAAGAGTTTTTGAGATGGAAATCGAATATTCTTCAAATAAGTAAGTACTGTAAATGACTGAGAATTCGTTTTTCAATTTCGTAATATCTCCAAAAATCTACTTTGCGTACTTTCGTTTTTTTCCTTTGTAATAGTATTCTTTATTTTCTGGCTGTTTCTTAGTAAGCTATAATGTATTGCAACCAGCCATAACAGATCTATTGCAAGGTCACGAGCACTTTCAAGGAGTTGAAAACAACGACCGCTCTACGGGCGGAGAGCTTATTGTTCAAGTTTTGAGAAATGAGTTATGGAGCGTTAGAATCTAACTTTTCACTTTGCAAAGTACTCTCTGCAAAGTGATCCCGTTAAACGCTCCATCACTCTAAAACCACGACGTAAACAACGAGCGGTGCGAGAGAGTGGTAAAATATAGCATAAAGTTGGAGAAGTAGAATTTTTTTCACTTTGCAGAGATTACTTTGCAAAGTGAAAAGTTGAATTCTAACGCTCCATGAATCTTCACCTTTAATGCTCAATATTCCTCACTCCCTTGCTATAATTCTAGCTAGCTTTTTTCATCATTATAGACTCTCTTTTCCTAAAACGGTCGTTTTTGTAACTTTTTTTCAGCTATATCATTACGCCTTTTTGTTTCATTACGCCTTTTTGTTTCATTACGCCTTTTTGTTTCATTACGCCTTTTTGTTTCATTACGCCTTTTTGTTTCGTGAAGAGCGGTGACCTGTCTTTAGCTCTGTCACAAATCAATATCATGGCCTCTCTTTTGACTATCCCTATCTCCACAGTCTCTCTCCCATACATTGCTTCTCTTCTCAATGACATCGTCGTCAAAGCTGTCCACCCCCTTCAGCAGATTATCGCATCTCAATCATCTGAACTCCAATTCTTTCGTCAGGAAGTTGCCTTGTTGAAACAGTCCTTCTCCCCTGCTTACTTGAGACCTCACGTCTATGCAGCCGTTGTTGAATCCACTCTTCGTGATCGTAAGATGCTCGAAGAAAAGTCAAGAAGGGCCGTCATTCTCAAGCTTTCAGAATGTGCTTCTGACAATGAAACAAATTCCAAGGACTCCAGGACCATCTCTGCCCTGATCAGCAAATTGGGATCTGTTGAACTGGCTGAAGACCTGAGGAACGGGGATATCAAACACCATCGACATCCTCATAAACCGACTCGCCACCCATCCTCTAGTGGACGTCCAATAAAGATTGAATTTTCTTCTGCTGACAAGAGGAATTTGTTCCTTAACCTTTACAGAAAAAGTGACAATTGTCTTCCTCGAGGTTGTTTTGCGAGAGCTGATCTATCTCCTGCCGAGCTCTTGGCTGAAAGAGACTGCCACAGAATCTCCTTGGACCCAATTTATCCTCCTTCTCGTGTCTCCTATGCTCATCTTGTTCCCTTTCCACCCAGAAAAAGATTCATCTCTTCTACTCAACACTATCACCCGAGCTCTTCTCTCAGCTCATCTAATCCTTCTCCTCCCTCGACTCACAACTCTATCAACCACGTCTCCTCTTTGCCTTTTCGCTCCAATACCCCGACAGCAGCATCTTCCTCGACTGTACCTCCTTAAGCCGTGCCTATACCAAAGAAGACCGCTCGAGCTACGACTTGCCGCGCTATTATGGCTCCGAAGAGGTTTTCGCCTTAGGATAGAAAGGGTGTGAATTCACGTAGACAATTATTTTGTATTTCTTTCAATGCAAGATCAATTAGAAACAAACTGTATGATCTTTATCATTTAATTCGCTCCTCTAACGCTTCAATTTTTTTCATTTCTGAAACTTGGCTTTCCAATTCTGATCCTGACTGTATGCTTACCGACGGTCTCCCATTTCATGTTTTTTTGTTGTGACCGTCGTGAACAACGGGGTGGTGGTGCGGCCATTCTTATTCGCGACATCCTCTGTCCCTCTTTTGTAACGCAATACTCTCAAGATTGTATTGAATGTGTTATTGTTGACATTAACCCCGGTGTCTCTCTTACACTTCCCTTTCCCTCCATTCGCTTAATCAGTTCTTATCGTTCTCCCCACACTTCGCCTAGTCAGTTCAATCTATTCAACAAATTCCTCTCGCCTCACTGTACTCTGCCATATCCTACAATCCTCTGTGGTGATCTGAATTTACCTAATATTGATTGGATTTCCTTATCTGCTCCACTGACCTGCCCCATCTCTTATAATTTGTCAGTGACCATCATCTATCTCAGTTCGTCCTCTCGCCCACTAGAATTAACAACATCCTCGATTGTGTTCTCTGTAATCACAATATTATTTCTAACTGTCTTCCTAAACCTCCTTTCTTCACAAGTGATCATGCTTCCATCTCATTTCGTATTTCTAAATGTCGTGTTTCATTCACTAAGCCACCATCTTTTAGACTATCATGGGCGAAAGCTGATTGGACTAACATTAACTCTATCATTTTCAATATTAATTGGACATTTCTCTTTGCTTCTCTCACAATTGATGAATCCGTTTTATCGCTCACATCGATACTAAATGATCTCATCACTAAGTATGTACCTCGTCAAAAACCATTTAAACCTCATTACACTTATCCTAGAAAAATCCGTCAATTGTATAGCTTTTTACAAAGAAACAAATGTTCACCTACTTCCACGTCTACCTCTAGAGCGTGTAAACGATTGCATAGAGAGCTTCTGAAGTTTGAGAGCCTACGTGAAGAAACTCTCGCAATGTCGAAGAATTATAAGGTCTTCTTCCGTAATTTGTCTAACCGCATCAAGAAGAAAATCTCACCTACGGCACTTGTTATAGACGGAAAAAACTTTGACTCTCCCTATTGATAACGCCAATGCATTCTCTAGTTTCTTCAATTCGATTTCAACCTATACTAGCCATGGTCCTCTACCATCTATTGCACCCACTTCTTCATTGCTACTTCGTTCTTTTATTTCCCCTCATGATATTAGCAAACTCATTGAACGAATCAAACCGAAGGTCATCTCATCTCCCGATAACATTCCTAATATTTTTCTCAAAAATTGCAACCAATCTCTATCTATTCCTCTCTCGATTATTTTTTTCGAATTTTATGACTTCTAGTTACTTCCCTACCATTTGGAAACAAGAAAGGTAACGCCTTCGAGGTTAACAACTTCCGGCTCATCACTCTTGTTTGTTCTATTTCGAAACTTTTTGAGAAATTTGTTCATACTGTCATTTACAATCACCTTGACTCAGAGAATCTTTTCCGATCTTGTCAATCAGGATTTAGGAAGAAGAAATCTACTGTAACTTCACTAGTGCACTCTCATTCCCTCTACATGTCATATTTAACCAAGCGAATTAACTTTGATGTCTGTCTCATAGACTTGACAAAGGCCTTCGATTCTTTGGATCACAGATTTCTAATCCATAAGCTCGAGCGGTACGGTATCAACTCAGCTTTTCTCGCGTTGTTGAAATCTTTTCTCAGTGACCGCACATCCAAAGTGTTAGTAGAAAACACGTTATCCGATAGTAAATTGTATCCCGTTGGTGTTCCGCAGGGAAGCTGCCTCGGTCCGCTGTTTTTCGATATTTTCATCAATGATATTATTGATATTATCCCAACTGGAGTGCATTGTTTCCTCTATGCGGATGATATAAAAATCTTCTCGGAGAATTCAGTTCTAATGCAAGTTGCTCTCGATGCTATAGGTCATTATGCTCATACTTGGTCATTAAAAATAGCCGTTTCAAAATGTTTCGTTGTACACTGGCCCTTCTAATCTCCGAGTTCGCTATGACATGGATGGAACTGCACTTCCCCCGCAAGAAACAGTTAAAGACTTAGGTATAGTAATTGACAGCTCATTATCGTTTTCCAAGCACATTAACACTACCGTTATTAAATGTATCAGACTTTCCAACTTGATTTTACGTGCTTTCAAAACCTCATCTCTTACTGTGCTACTACGTGCATATAAGTCTTACATAGTGCCCCTACTAGAATACGGATCCGAATTATGGTCTCCTTGCTCTATTGGCCTTATTAACAAGCTTGAACGTGTACAGAGATGTTTTACTCGTCGCATAATTCACAGAGCTGGTCACTCACAGTGCGATTACTTCTCTCGTTTAGCAATGATATCCCTTCCAACGCTTGAATATAAAAGAGCTGTCGCCGATCTCTGTTTTATCCACAAATGCATCTACGGACATGTCGATCTAGACTATTCCTGTCTTTTCAAAGTACGACCTTCACCCTTCAGTCAAAGAATTTCTCACTCCTTAAGAATAACTCTTCCCTTAAAATTTTCTGATTCTCACAATACATGTGCTTCTCGCATGATCAATATATGGAATAGTCTGCCTAACGATTTGGTAACAATCTTCTCCACAACTACTTTCAAAAATTCTCTTCTCTTACTTCCTGTGGATTGCATTGTCCCTCAAACTAGAATTAGACTATTATAAACTTTCGCTGAAAATTATTTCTCGTTTTTTTTTCTTGCTTCCACACTGTGCTTTTTGCTTTTAAATTAACTGAATTCACACCCGTGACAGTTATCCGTTCTGTGCATTACAACTGTGAATGTCCACTACCGGAATAAAGAATGAATGAATATCAAGTCACTTATGGTAACCTATAATTGCAAGCCGTACCTCCATACGCGAACTCGGCAGTTGTCAAGATGAGATTGAGAGCATTTGATATGAGATAGGCAGTGATAATGGCCAGGAGAGTATAGGTGGCTTCCCGCAAGTTTCGCCTTCTCAGTCTCATCGCATCCACGCCCATCGTGAGTTGAGTAATCAAAGATCGGAGTTGCTAAACAATCGGTATTCAATTCCGTTCAATTATTCGATTCCGGCAAGACAAAAAATGAAATGCAGTGTAGATCTCTGAAAGAAAGCGAGTTCAGAGGCTTCGTTCTAATTGGATATTTTGGATACAGCGATACAGCGATACAATATTGTTTTTCTAATTTTTCGATACAGCGATACAGTTATACAAATGGATACAGCGATATTTTGTGAAGGGCCCCTGTATCCCTGTAAAGGTTCTCTCTCTAATCTTTTAAAGTTTACAGCAAAAAATTTAATCTTTACAGGAAACGGATACAACTTTAGAGTTCTAGAGGCTGCTGTAAAAATGGATACAGCACGCATTTACGATGTTTTTTCTTCATGTTTTTGTTTCTTCTTCATATTTTGCCACCTCCATTTTTTTCTTCATTTTTTCGCCGAAATTTTTTCCAATATTTGATTTCGTTTTTCCTTTATCCATTGATATTATACATAAACAAAAACAAAATAATTTTAGCATTTGTATATTCATATAAGTATTGTAATAGTTTTCTAACTTCAAAGTACAAAGCAAGTTTTTTTTCAAAAAAAGATTTTTTTTTAATTTAAGGTGTGGTTGGCGGTTTTTTTAAAAAGTGGAATGATTAAATTTAAGTCTTTTCGGAAACAAATTACAATGAATATGTTTTCGATGTAAATGAAGTTGCAATTTCATTGATGAAAAATGAATAGTTTGTGATTGAGTTATAGTGTGGTTTAGAAAGAAAGTAGTTTTTTTCAAAAAAAAAACTCGAATTTTTAATATTAAATTTAGCTTAGGCTTAGTGAAATCTTACGCTAACGACACCATTAAGGCTCAGTTGGTAAAGATCGTTTTGATAAAAATCCTTCAAGTAGTATAGGGTCCAAGAAAAAACAACGGAAAACCAAAAAAAGTTTTTGGAAAAAACAACTTTTTTTGAAATGAAAAAAATGTTTTTTGCTTAAAAAACTAGAAGCCTACATCGCTTGCTTAGGTCACCTAATATACAAAGAAAAAACAACTTGAAATCTAGAACCGGAAAAACTTACCAGTTAAACTGCACTAATGCCTCTATGTTATTATCATAATGTCAATCGTGTATAAAAATAATTTACAATTGAAAAAAAAACTTCGAGTATTCGAATAATGTTGGAAAGGCTGTCGATGTTGTTCTCCTTGACATATCTAAGGCCTTTGACACAGTAGACCATAATCTTTTAGTACGCAAACTTGAAAATATAGGAATTTGTAATCCTGTCCTCGGATGGATTCGTGATTATTTGACTGAAAGAATGCAGACTATTTGTGTTGACAACGAGTTTTCAAGCACTTCCTCTGTAATTAGTGGTGTGCCCCAAGGATCAACAATCGGCCCTAAATTATTCTTATTATTTATCGATGACATAAAGGAAGTTATTCCTTCGACTGTGCAATATTCGATATATGCCGACGACGTGAAACTGTTTACTGAAGTACCACTTTTCTCTTCCGATCTCCAAATAGCCATTGATAATATCTCTAACTGGTGTCAACATTCCAATCTTGAGCTATCTGCTAAAAAATGCGTTGTTTCACACTTCGGTTCCAATGCCATTATGAATTACTATCTTAACGGAGTGGTCCTGAATAAATCTTCTGAAGTGAATGATTTAGGCGTTGTGTTCTCTGATAATCTTTCCTCCACTAAACAAGTCGAGATTGTCTGTAAGAAAGCAACAAACATTGCGAACTTATTCTTACGTACATCCAAGACTAAGTCTCTTGATGTTCTGACACTAGCTTTTGTCACTTATGTACGCCCAATCCTCGAATACGCGACTGTAGTTTGGTCCCCCACAACCATAGGCCTTTTGAAAGACATTGAAAAAGTTCAAAGGAGTTTCACCAGAAGAATCCTAGCTAGGAACGGACTTCCTCAATCAGATTACTCTGAAAGACTAGAAATGCTTAATCTAGAGTCACTTGAATACCGCCGCGTTGTTGCTGACCTAGTATTTATCCATAAAAGAATACATTCGTGTTCTGAATTTGATTCTTCCAGACTATTCATTGTTAAACCACTTCTTAAGAATATTAGAAATGCTCACAAGTTGAGAATCGCATTGCCTTTCGCTATAAACAGCTCCCGGTTCTCTACATGTGCATCAAGAATTATCTCTATATGGAACTGCCTATCTTCTGAAATAGTATGCATTCATTCTGATATGATGTTTCTGACGAAACTGAAATAACTTCCTAAACATACTATTTTACCTTGCCATATTGTTTCTGACTAATGGCTTTAATACACTGCCACTGTATTACCTCACCTTCTTCTTTTTCATTTCTTAATTTTATCATATATAAAAATCCATGTTATATTGTTTTTATATTTCGATTCCACGTTAAACATACACATGTACATGGAAATAAAGAATGAATGAATGATTGAATGTTTAGTAGCAAAAAATAAAAGAAAAACTGAAGGTGGGAAAATATGAGGAAAAAACTGAAGGTGTAAAAACATTAAGAAAAAAAAAGAAAAAAAAATGAAGAAAAACAAAATAAGAAGATAAAAAATGAAGAAGAAAAAACAAAAACAAGAAGAGGAAAAAATATGAAGAAAAAAAACAAAACATGAAGAGAAAAAAAATGAAGCAAAAAAAACAAAATATGAAGAAAATGGACCGAGTAAACGAAAACTGCCCCAAACTCAACGAATATTTGTATCCGATACAGCAACTTTTTGTATCGGCTGCTGTATCGGATACAACTGTGAACTGTGTCCATTTATTTACAGGAGAGATTAGAAAGACAAGTAGAATATCGCTCTATCCAAATTTCCATTGTATCGCTGTATCGCTGTATCCAAAATATAAGACGGTGCTGGGAATTTAGTTCGGCAATTCGTGCTGTTTCGGTGTCTGTGGCAAGTTTTGAAACATGGCCGTAAAAAAACTAGTTTATCCGTAAATTGCACAGAGGATTTGAAAAAAGAAACACGTGTCATATTTAATATACAGATTTTTGCTTTAGCAAGATAAATAAGAAACAAAAGCACTGAGTGTCAAAGACATAAGAGTCGGCGAATTTAGAACGGTTCGAAAATCGTCACCGGTTGATGATCATTACAAGGCAAATTTGGAACTGTTCGAATATCGTCAACGGTTGATGATCATTACAAGGCAAATTTTGAACGGTTCGAATATCGTCACCGGTTGATGATCATTACAAGGCAAATTTAGAACGGTTCGAATATCGTCACCGGTTGGTGATCATTACAAGGCAAATTTAGAACGGTTCGAATATCGTCGCCCAGTTGATGATCATTACATGGCAAATTTAGAACGGTTCGAATTTCGTCATCGGTTGATGATCAGTACAAGGCTATTCAGCAAAACAAGAGCAGACTTATATAGTATGAACAAAACGAGCAACCTATACAGACCGGGTTTGCACGAACACTATACTATTTTCTTTTTCTGTGTCGCGAAAAGAGAATAGTATAGCATTCGTGCAAACCCGGTCTGTATAGGTTGATCGTTTTGTTCGTACTATATAAATCTGCTGAATAGCCAGGAGAGTGCGAAATTGCGAGAGTGCGGGGAGAGTGTGAGATTTAGAAAGCGAGCATCGTAACATGGCGAAATTCGAACCATTCGAATTTCGCCATGTGATGAGTATTGTAGCATGACGAAATCCGAACAACTCGAAATCCGTCAAGTGATGAGCACTAATACATGACGAAATTCGAACAGTTCGAAATTCGTCAAGTGCTGAGCATCGTAACGTGACGAAATTCGAACCATTCGAATTTCGCCATGTGATGAGTATTGTAGCATGACGAAATCCGAACCATTCGAAACTCGTCAAGTGATGAGCAACAATACATGACGAAATTCGAGCAGTTCGAGTTCCGTCAGGCAAGATTCGCTATCTGCTTACTCTTGTGTTTCATATTTGATTGTTTATTGTGCCAGAAGTGATGAAATAAAATAAAACTTTGATTCCACGAATTCACAAAGAAATTGCGAGAAATTCCGATGAATTTTACGATAAACTTGCCACAGACACTGAAACAACACGAATTGCCGAACTAAATTTCCAGCACCGTCTTATATCCAATTAGAAAGAGGCCCCAGTTGATAAGTACTTGATATTGATTTACAGCGAGAAAGATATCAACAGTCAAGGCACTTTTTTTGCTTTTATTGTTTCTTTGTTTATTGAAAGGAACAAGAAAAGAAAGAAAAAATGAGCGCAAGCTCCATAAATGATCATATAAAAGAAATTCGATGAATGATTCTTAAAAGAATTTCTCAAACCACATTTGGTAGGTTTATTATTTATCTCCAAAAAAGTCGTGAGAATTAACCTTTTCAGTTTTTCTCTACAGAATCAACTCATTATTTATCCATTTATTTATGTTCCACTACTCTGAACGAATATAAACTGTGGTTTTAACTGTTCAGATTCACTGGAAATCAGGGTTTCGGATTGAATCATCTCAGGTGCTGTGACCTAACAAAACAGTTATAAACTACGATGAATAATGAACCTGAACATTCTGCCGCCTGAGCATGAGAACGATGCCTCCATTCAAGAAGACGAGGGTCAGGAATGGTATTCCTATAGAAGTCGTCCCAAGAAAGCCACTCAGGGGACTGTCATAAGGCCGAGTTCCTACTGTGAATTGTCGAAAGAGCGTGCAATTCAATCTCTCGATTATTACAACTTCCTGCAATACATATTTTACTGGTTTTGTTACATTATTCACAATAATTAATGCAAAAGACACTTTTCGCCAGAATTCATAAAACCCAAATATAGTCCCATTCTTGTGTTTTCGATGTATGTTGAGTATGAGTTCATTCATCAAATGTATACATACATTGCGTGTGTTTTCTATTCATATCATTAGTTTTTTAAAAGAATATATATGTATTAGGCGGTCGGACCATTTTAACCTGTTCTTTTTAACCGACCATTCGATACTATTGGACTCGGTTGTGAACAGAAACTACGAACCTTGTCAGGCGATGTCTAGCACCTTTGTAAGTTTTTTTTGTGGAAATCTACATATGTAAAACTACCAATGCCGGAAAAAAGCCATTCTCTCGCTTTTTTGACAATAATGCAGAGCGTTTAAGTTCTGTTGTGTTTTCTATGTATTTTTTTCATACATTTTTGCGACATGAATGACTTAAGAGGCTCCTACCCTTCCAGACTCGCTGTTTCGATGAAAATCACTCTCTTATGCTGTTCGCGTATGATTTTTCTCTTTCTGTATACTTTTCCTCTCTTCCTCTTTCTCTTTGTCTCTCTCATCTTTCTCTTCATTCCTTTTCTCTCTCTCTCTATTTAGGTTTTCGCTCTCTTTCTATATCTCGTTTTTCTCGTTTTCTTACTCTCCGGAACTTTATTCCTCCCTGACTATCTTTCCATGGCTTTTATGCGCTTTCATAAACAACAAACTGCAGATAAAAAGATCTGCCGCGCCTTTAATCTAGTCAAGGGTGAGATTAGAGACGTATCACGACACTTTGTACCGCGTCACTTTGTATACGACACTTTGTACCCGACACTTTGTACCCCGTCACTTTGTACCGCGACACTTTGTACCGCGACACTTTGTACCGCGACTTGAGTGAGGCCGCTCGTTTTATTTTTACATTAAAACATATTTTTACATTAAAAAACGCTTAGGCTTAGTAAAAGTTTACGATAACGAGGCCGTACGGCTTAGCTAACGAGGCCGTACGGCTTAGCTAACGAGGCCGTACGCGGTACAAAGTGTCGCGGTACAAAGTGACGGGGTACAAAGTGTCGGGTACAAAGTGTCGTATACAAAGTGACGCGGTACAAAGTGTCGGTAATTCGTCTGTCCTGCATCTCAGGGGAGCGCGTACCCTGCCGCGAGGCGGGAACAAGCGCGAGGAAGAAGAAGAAGAATTATTTGATGCCTAAGCAGTAGCCGGTTTGCGTGGTTATTTGTTGTTGTTTTCTCATATTCCTTTCTTTCAATGTTTCTTTTTTTCAATTCTTTTCTTTTTCTTTGTCTTCTTTTTCTTTTTTTCGTCACTTTTTTTTCTTTTTCTCTTCACTTTTCTTTTTCTTCACTTTTTATCTTCACAACTCTCATCTTTTTCAGTCTTCAAAACAATCAAGGTTCAAATAACTTATAATAGAAAACTGTAATAAAAAATTAATAAACAAACTCGTGCGTTTGTACACTACAAAAGACACCACGCGCTGAAAATCTTACGCATTTTTAGATTTAAATCAACCTTCTTCTTCTTCCTCGCGCTTGTTCCCGCCTCGCGGCAGGGTACGCGCTCCCCTGAGATGCAGGACAGACCTATCCTGGTAGAACCAGTGGATGCCTGCTAGATCACTGCTAGTGTGATTAGCAGCAGTGGGAGAGTCAGATTCGTGCATGAGCACTACCAACATTTCTTAACCCCCTTGGTTTGGGTGGATCTGTCCGGGTGGGAGTCGAACTCGGGACTCTTCGCACAATGGTCTATCACACTACCACTATGCCACGCCCGGACCAAGGTTTATATCAACCGTGCAAGACAAATCTAAAGACTTATGTTGTTGGCAAACAGATGAGCATACCGATAATGTGATCTTTTTTTAAAAATCAACGAGATCATCTCTGCGATGTTCTGATCTCGTAAAGATTAAAGGCGCGGCTGCTCGTATTCATTTTGTTAACTCTTCAAATTCTGAGTTACACAGTTTAAAGGCAGTGAAGCCTGGTTAAGATAGTTTTCCTCATCATTTTGTTAACTTTTGAATACTTTCACTTAATTCATTTCCTTTTTCAAACCTCTATTTCTTTTCTTAATTTTCCATTTCCTTTCTTTTTAGCACTCTTATTCTGTTTCAGCATTGGTTTTCAAAACTCTTGATAAAAGTGACATTATCTGCAAAAACCTGGATCCTCTTTCAAAATAGCAACATTTGCGAGTTGCGGTTGATGCTAAACTTTGAAAAATAGTAAGATACTTTGGCACAATTTTACTTGAGGGGCCGCGCTTAACTTGAGAGGACGTGCAGAAATTTGCAGTACAATGCTGATTGTGATCACGGTACTTTTTTCCAAGTGTCATACATTTTTCTTTTTTCTTATACTTGTTTCTTATAAATTGTTTCTGATTCTTTTTCATACATTTGTCTTTCTTATAATTTTTACCATGCGGTCTCTTTACTAAACCGTACGGCCTCGGTAGCGTAACCTTTGCCTGAGCGAGAAAAAAAAGTGAATAATAGCAGAAAACAGCTAAGTCAATTTCCTCAATTAGACTGGATGAAACCGAAATATTGTGGTTAATTAGTCTACACGGCCTCGTTGATATGCCGTACGGCCTCGTTAGCATACATTTTAACAGAGCCTAAGCGAGAAAAAAATCAGTAAAAAGTGACCCTCTCCGCCAAAGTGAAGTGCTGATATTTTCCAATTCGAAAGCAGCGGAAAATCAAAACTAAGTAGAAGAAAAATACGAAAAGGGTTAACAATGAAGAAAACATTTATAAGAATATAAGAAAAAGAATGAAAAAAGTACCGTAATCAAATTCAGCATTGGACTGCAAAATTTCACAAGTCTTGAGAGTTCAAATATTAATAACATTTCTCTATTTCTTGACAAATTTAGTCAATTTACAAAAAAATTAGTAACATTTCATTTCTTTATTCCAAGCACATGAGATATCATGAAAACACAAACAAGAACAAAGTTAAATGCATGGACTTTCTTCTAAGTGGCGGTGTTTAGGGGTTGCGGTATAGATGAAAAAAAAGGGGGGAGGGTGATATACTTGTTATGGTCTCGTTCTTATGGTCTCGTAACATGAGAAATGTTCTTATGCGGTCTCGTTAGCCTAAGCCGTGCCGCCTGGTGAGCGTAACCTTTGCCTAGGCGGGAAAAAACAGTGAATAATAGCTGAAAACAGCTAAGCCAATTTCGTCAATTAGACTGGATAAAACTAAGATATTTTGGTTAATTGTTTTATACGGCCTTGTTCAGAAGCCGTAAGATCTTGTTCCCAAACCCTACGGCCTCGTTAGCATGAACTTCACCTAAGCCTTAACAAAAACAGTGAAAAGTAACCTGACCTCCCAAGTAAAGTGCAGCCCCCAAGTAAAGCGCGGCCCCTCTTAAGTAACACTATATCAATACTGTCTAACTGTCAGCTAGGATGTGATTACTAGTAAATACTTAGATATATTCTCAAATTATTTCTTACTACGTACTGTAACAACTCAGCTAAGTTAATCTTATTCATGTTATGATCAATTTGTAGTTACTGAATCGTATTTGATTTGAAGTTCAAGAACGTCAAGTTGAATATTAAATTGAAATTATCTACTAGGTATTTTCTGATGAAATGAACTTCGCATATTCAAAAACCCGCCCATTGAACTATCAGAAAAAATGAATTTAAATGTAATATCAGTCCTTTGAAGCTTTTCTCTAAGCAACAAAAGTAGTTAAACACCGAACGAATACCGGTTCATGTTTATTGACAGTAACTGAAAGGAATGTATGGAAACATTTAAAGCCCTCTTCCCAAAAACTATATTCGCGACAAAAACTGATGAGCTTGACAAACCATAGTGGTCAGCTTGAGAATGACAGCTGCGATGCTAACGAAAACCAGTACGATCCACCTTGTTCGAGGCTCGAAACCAGAGAAAGTCCAATGCTTTGTCATACAATACCTCAAAAAATTGAAGAGAAGTATTTGAGGTAAGTGAGTGTTATAGAAGCTTTTGACCGAGTAACATTATTTCATCTGAAATTAAAAGGGGTTAGCGTTTAACAGTTAGCCCATCCTAACTTCTCGGAGATCCACAAACTTGCAAGTAGGTGAAAAAAATTCGTATCTTCACAAACTCAAAAAAACCGGAGATAATGAAGCTTTTTGTCTCTTTTATTTGATTATTTGATTACATGTGCTTGAAAAAAGTGTGACAGAATCTAGAGGTAAGAAGAGTAAGAAGATTCATAGAAGTCGGAAAGAGTCAAAATAATCTAAAAGTCAGAAGAATAAAAAAAATACACAAGCAAGAATTTAAAAAAAACCAATTTCAGCTTTCTGATATCTCTGATTTCTCTCTTGGATGTTGGTAGATGAAGCTTGAATGACCTCTCAATAGAAGCGACGATAAGACAGAATACAGAAGCCGTCTTCGAACATTGACTGCAGAAATACAAGAGTGGCATGTAATCGATCCACATGAGAAACATGTCCAACGACGAGTAGTATTTGGAGAAGATGGGGACAGCCTCAACCGGTTTAGAAGGTTATTGACCCTGTTATCAGGAAAGTGTTATCGGGAAAGTCGCTACCTTCTTGAATGCTTTATCAAAGACGATGCAGGATATTTGATAAAAGTTTTTGAGCACATGAGTGTATAAGCCTGGCTTTTGCTACTGAATGGGATGTGTTCCAAGTCTATTTTCGCTTCGAGGCAACAATTTTCATATCGAGCTACATGGACGAAACATCTACCTGAAGCATTCAGAGGTTTTCTACAACAATAATTTTAACCCAATGATATCCAATAACATTTTATTTTTCCCAGTTCGCACGCTATAGCTATCCCCATGAAGTAGATAGGTTAGAAGACTACATGATTGAGGGCATGAATTATTGGTCCACCATTTAAAAAGAAGTGTCACCAAATAAAATAGTAACGTACACCAAATAAAATGGTACCATCCACAAAATGAAATGCTTACCTCCACCAAATAAAATGCTCACCTCCACCAAATAAAATACTTACCTTCACCAAATTTTGTGGGCACGTCCATCAAATTTTTCTTCTTGTGAACTGCACCACGGCATTTTTTTCTCACCTGACACCAACATGTATGGTTTTTTCACCAAATTTGAAGTCAACCAAGTTATTCTCAGAGAACAGAAAAAGTAACCTTTGGTGTCAGGTGAGAAAAAAATGCCGTGGTGAATTTCCCGAAAAAAATTTGGTGGACTTTAAATTTGGTGGAAAAAAACCATACAGGTTGGTGTCAGGTGAGAAAAAAATGACGTGGTGAAGTTCACAAGAAAAAAATTGATGGATGTGCCCACAAAAATTGGTGGAGGTTAGCATTTTGTTTGGTGGAGGTAAGCATTTTATTCGGTGGAGGTAAGCATTTTATTTGGTGGAGGTAAGCATTTTATTTGTTGGATGGTAGCATTTTATTTGATGGATGATACCATTTTATTTGGTGTCTGTTACTATTTTATTTGGTGACACTTCTTTTCAAATGGTGGACCAATAATTTTTCCTCCATGATTGATCTGGAAATTTGATATGGAAAACAGAAAAACCATATAAACCAGGAAATTGGTGTTTTATTTTCAAGTTGTTGGAAAACAATAGAAAAAGATAGAAAACTAACAAAGCTTTTAGTCAAAAGTTTTCTTATGAGACTTGACCACGATGCCACAACGTGGCTCGGGTTGAGGGGTGCTTTCAATCCTTCCATACCTAGGCTAGCTTTGCTTCTCACCACTGCATGACGTTCATGATTGCACGAATAATAAGAATGAAGGAATCGGTTTTGATTTGACAAACCAGTAGAAAGATGTACGTAGCATCCAATAATGTGTCGAAAAGAGACAAACCAGTAGAAAGATGTACGTAGCATCCAATAATGTGTCGAAAAGAGCCACGAAACCGAGGAAGAAAAAGGGTGAATGTCTGAAACAAACAGGCATAATTTGATAACTTGTAAGCTAAATATATTAAAAGGAATTTTTATACATAACTTGCTCTGAAGATGTTTTTAGTTTTGGCTTTTCTGCTGTGCTAATGTGTATTTTTTGTTGATGCTGACTCATTGTTTACTTGCACTTACATTTCCTCGTGTCATTTCACTTCTTTTTCACTTTTCTAGTAGAAGTAAAAGTGAAAAAAAAGAAGTGAGCTTAGTTAACCTTTTCCCGTTAGTTTCGTTAGTTTCAAAACTCAACTTTTTTACTCTCAATGTGATTGCGATTAGTTATTACTTTGGTTAAAAACAACTTGCAAAAAGTCAAAGAGCGCTTTTGAAGACTCCAAAAGACCAAATAGGAAATATGCTTAAGGATGAAAACGGGTCTAGCTGTAATGTCGCGTGCGCTTCGTTAGTCGAGACGGCGGAGAGATAATCCCGGAGTTTCGCATCGAAAAAAACATATTCCCAGGGGATTAACTGATGTTGCCAAGTCCTAGGCGAGCTATCTGATGTTGCCAAGTCCTAGGCGAGCTGGATCCAAGACTGTATTTTCTCGGAAAAAAAGTACTAGCATTTTTTTTCTCTCCCAACAATACAAGAGCATATGTATGTGTGAACATAAACACTGCATCCGAAAATCTAATTATTTTAACTTTTTTTCTTACTTTGTGACCAGTTTCACAAGAAAATGAAGCTGCATTAATTCAGTGATCCACGAATCAGATTTATTAAGCATGTGTTTACAATCTAAAAACCTATGAGCACTGATATTTCAGGTCTACTTCAAACTCTCATTATTCAAGCAATGATTCTTCATGCTTCAAATATCAAACCTTCATGCAAACTTTGACAGTTTTACATTTTAATACCAAATTTTCATAAATTCGGAATTTTGATGAACTCTAAAAATAATCTCAAATTTCCATAACAGAGTTGGTTCAAGAAAAGTTAATCCAGAGAATTCTTGGCAACGATTCTGATTCGACAAATTGTGTTGTTCCTAAATTTCAGCATGATGTTTCACTTGAATGAGATAATTTCAGTAGAAAAAGGTCACCTATAATGTTTTCGTGTGAGGAAGAGTGTTGCGAGAAGGGAATTGGCGACGACTCCAAATACGGCAAATCCGCTCCCCACGACACCGACGAGGACGAATCTCACAGGTAACAATCCGTCCTCTAACTGCTCTGCGACTGTCAATTGACACATGGTCACCTTTGAAATGTAATAATATAGAAAGCTCTTTCATTAACTCATTCATTCATTTAATCAATCTTTCATCCATTCGATCACTTCTTCATGCAATCCTTAATTCATCTTTTAATTCACACACAGTGCATAACAAAACAAAGAAATCAAATAAAAAAGAGGCGTGGACTATTTTTGTAGTGGTTGCGTGAAGTTAGAGGCTTTTCCGTTGCAATTAATGGCCTTCTCATAGCTACAAAAAAGGCAAAAGAAAAAAACAAGGTTTGTCGTGTATACTTCAGTTTCTCATATCGATAGCAGCGCGGTAGAAGCCGGTCTTCAGCAACAGTTTATCATCGCTATTGTACAACTCAGAACTATGTAACAAGACAATTTTGAAGAAGATTCATTCAACTACGGAAGAGGAAAATAAAGTTGTTATAATATAATAATATAGTTCAATACTAGAAGGGACAAAAAAAAGTATTTTTTAAATAGTAGAAGTGAAAATAAAGTTATTATTTCACGTTGGATTGAAGGCTCCGAATAAGAATTAGTATTCGATGCGCTGCCTCTATTTATACGGCTTTAGTGTGTCACTTTAGACTGCCTAGACACGCTCGCTAACTGATCGCACGTCTCCAAAAGGAAGCTATGTCCTATTTTCTCACAGATGACGCTCAATAGTGTGAGAAGAACACGCTTCTCGATAGGGAACGATGAGTCAGTCCTGTTCTTTTGCTCCGGCATATACTATGAACGATAGTCTCGATAAATAATTCATCAACTCGCTCAGTGAAACATAGGGAAACAGGATACTCGGCCCAAACTCTCTAGATCCTCTAGATAGCACCGCAAACCCTCAAGCTGCTCAGTACTTTTTAATTGGTTTTTTTCCCTCCCGCTCTGTTCCCAACGAGGTGTCAGTTTCTCAATTATATACAACTGGGATTAACCGAGATACTGAGGCCATTCATTGTTAGCCAAAACATTCTTTACTAAGCACAAGAGGTAGCCCTCTCGTTCGAGGCTCCAGGAAAGTAACATTTTAAAGTTAACTAACCAATCTGTTCGGAACAAGAAAGGCCTAGAACATCGCCACTTGAACGATGCCAACTGTGAATGAAAAGCAAAAGGAGCACTAATTACTTTTCAGTGCATGCAATTAAAACGAAGAACGCCTACCGGAAAAAAATAGTGAATCAGTTTTCTTGTGCTATAGGGGAAAAAAAGCAAAGTCAGAAAGAGAGAGAGAGAGAGGAAGAAAGAGAGAGAGAGAGAGAGAGAAAGAAAGAGAGAGAGAAAGAAAGAAAGAGAGAGAAAGAAAGAGAGAGAGAAAGAGAGAGAGATAAAGATAGAGAGAGAGAGAGAGAGAGAGAGAGAGAGAGAGAGAGAGAGAGAGAGAGAGAGAGAGAGAGAGAGAGAGAGAGATAGTAAATGTTAAGATAGAGTTCTACTTCCTGGAGACCATGAGAAACGGAAATTTAGCAGGTTCCTGTTTAAAAAACAAAGGAAAGCGTTCATCCCATGATAATAACATGAAAAATAGTTATGAAACCAACAAAATGTGGGACGCCGCTGTTTTGAAACAATATATAACATGTGATCAAATTTATGCATTTTCAGAGAACAACTTGATTAGAGTTATTTTCAACTTGGAAGAATCAGTGGTAAGAAATAAAGTACTAATCACTCTTCTTTTGCACTGCTCGCTCCATCTTAGAAAGACTGCATATTAGTATTTCAGTGATGTTCCTTTGATTGTGTATTGGTAATGCTCCTGCTCATTGTGCAATGAAGACAATTGATTTCGATTCCGCTTCGGGGACTTTTTTGTGCACTGTTTTGATTTTTTTCTCTTCAAATCTTCAAGTTTGAGTGATCTCATCCAAATCTCATCATCCGGCTGTTCCTTTCCCCTTGAAAACACGGAGAATGAACCGACTTTTGAAAAAAAGGCAGCTGAATTACTTCGGTTCCTTTTTCCTGTTTTAAAAAAATGTTTTTTAGCTGTTTTCCATTTTTTGCCTGGGTTACGAAACAAAAAGAAAATTCAGATGAATAGTCTTTGACGATGTGAAAGAAAAAATATGTGAGTTTAGTCGGAAGTATTGCTAATACAATGGTTACGGACACTAAAGATCAAAGTCTCTATTTTATTCAAAATTTCCAAAAACAAAATATTCAATGAATTTCCGCCACAACTCAGAAACGCTTTGGAGCAGAAACAAGTAGAGGGGAAGTTAAAGATAGCCGAAGAGATATAGAGGGTAAATGAGGAAGACATAGACATCAGAAAGATATGAAGATTGTTTGATGCAGATAGAGAGAAAGAAAGTGGAACAAAGAAAAATGTGAACAAGAAAAAGAAAAAAATCATAGAGAGAGAGAGAGAGAGAGAGAGAGAGAGAGAGAGAGAGAGAGAGAGAGAGAGAGAGAGAGAGAGAGAGAGAGAGAGAGAGAGAGAGAGAGAACGAGAGAGAGAGAGAGAGAACGAGAGAGAGAGAGAGAGAGAACGAGAGAGAGAGAACGAGAGAGAGAGAACGAGAAAGTTATGAACAAAGAGAAAAAGCTAGTGTTTTTCCTTATTCAATAAATCGCCGAATTACATTTTTTTAAAAATTACACTCGAAGCAGCGCTGGAGAGTTGAAAAGAATGTTGTCACATGCCTATGAAAATTCCTTCAAATCGTCGTGGCTGAGAGCGGTCGACTCACATCTCGCTCTTCATTTCTATCGCCCAAAATGAAGGATTCCGGTCTCTGGCTGGGTGGCTGGAAAGTACGGAGTCCGTGGTTTAGGTGTGTGCTACGCACTATTTCGTGCACGCACCGATTCATTTTTTTTTTGATTTTCGAAGTTTATTGTGTTTTAAACATCGTGTTGAAGTTTGACAACGATTGTTTAAATTTGAAGGTAATGACGGGTCCCCATCTCCAGCGTGCCGCTATCGCCGATTTGCACCAGCGCGGGTACTCCAACTCCGACATCGCGAAACGCCTCGTCGTCCGTCGAAATCTTGTCTGGAAGACCATCAAACGTTACCGCGAGCTCGGAAATCTCGAGGACCGTTCAAAAACTGGCCGACCTTGACCTGCTCGGACGCCGGCGAAGATAAAAGCAGTGAAGGAGCGAATCTGCCGAAACTCGAACCGGAGCATTAACAAGATGTCCCAGGAGCTCAAATATCCCACTGGTTGGCTCAGACCATCGTCAGGGTTGACCTCGGCATGCGCCCTTATCGTACTCGCAAGGGTGCCTTGTTGTCTGCCAAGAACACGGCAGAGCGCGTGAAGAGAAGTCGGGCCTTGTTTCGCGACACGGCCGCACCTGGTGCCGACGAGATAGTCTTCTCAGACGAGAAGTTGTTCACGATCGAGGAGGCCTACAACTCCCAAAACGTGTGGGTTATCGCCAGAGATCCTGAGGAAGCCGATCGCAACGGAAGAGTCGTCAACCGCATCTTCCATCCAGCTCAGTTAATGGTCTGGGCGGCTGTGTGCGCTTCGGGCAAGTCTCCGCTCGTCTTCGTTTATCAGTGCGTGAAGATCAACAAGCAGAACTATATCAAAGACATTCTCGAAGGCGCCTTGCTTCCCTGGACCCGTACGCACTTCGCTTGCCGCCCGTTCTGCTCCCAACAGGACTCCGCGCCCGCTCACAAGGCCGTTGTGACGCAAAAGTGGTGTGCGAACAATTTGCCCACCTTCATAACGAGTAAGCAGTGGCCCATTTCAGCCCATTTCATATCATCTTCTCCCGCAATGTCGTTCTCATCTCTTCGGCAATTGGTGTACGTAATTCTATCATACAAACAATAATTTGGGGCCAGATCTTTCTGAACCGGCTTCATTTTTTCATTATAAATCTCATTCCATCTTTATTTTTCTACTCGCCGGATCTCAATCCGCTCAACTATTCCGTATGGTCGGTCCTCGAGGCGAAAGCCTCGGCTCGTCCCCACCCCAATTTGGCGTCTCTGAAGAAGGCCCTGCTCAAAGCTTGGGAGGAACTCGACGTTGATTACCTGCGTGCCACGACTGATGCTTTCCCCAAGCGTCTCCGCCAAGTCATCCGCGCCAAGGGCGGCCGCATTGAAAACTGACTTCACCCAGTTGTACATATATATGTTGAGAATAAAATGTGTTGAATTGAGAGGAATTGGATTATCGATTACGATACAAAAGCGTTTGACTTTCGGTCTCCGTACTTTCCAGCCACCCTGTATGTAGAAGGAATGGGAAACCTCGAGGCCGTATCGTCTAAACCATAATCGAAAATCCAGTCTACTTTCAACGTTCTCGTTCTTATTATCAAGAAACTGGTAAGAAACTGAAGTCTTTCGAATCAATGGTGCTTCATGTTCCATGGCATCGAAAATAAAGCGTTTGAATTGAATTGAATTGAACATACCTATGCTGACATGAAAGTGTTCTGAAGAAGGCTTGAACACAATTATATTTCAACAGATCAACAAACGAATGTCTAATAAAGAAACATGTGTTATAATAATAGAAAAGCTGAATATTACTCCAAATGAATATTTTTTCAGAAAAGCAGCATGAATTAATCCAAGATTAAATTGCAATGTTGGTGCTGATTATGTGGGAACATACTAGAAATTTTTGGACATATTTGGTATGCTTTATCATTTCCTCTTAATTCTTTCTTCTACGCACGAAAATCCATTGAATCATATTAAGTTAATAATTTAAAAAAATTGATGACAAGTTTTGTAGTAGCGCTGGGTTACTATGTATTCCTTTTTTTGAAGTGTTAGGAGTCACAAATAAGTCTTATAAATTTCCAGCCATGAGAAGTGGTTAGGGCAGTATTTTTTCTTAGTAACGTTTTTTAAAGAACGCTACAAGTATATGAAACTCGACTAAGTTTTTGAATCATAGCTGGGAAGAAAGACTCAATTCTGCATAAAACGCTCAGATTTTTTTAAAATTTTTTTCAATGGAGATAAAAATGTTCACGGCTTGCAACACTTATCCTGAATAAAACAGAAGGAAGAACCCATTAAAAGAAGTATGCTCAGTCCCTTTGAAGAACAAACACTTTCTCAACCAAGTATGCTTGGGCGAACTTCACGTTCGTCTCAAAAAGAGAGCAAAAATACTCGGGAACCACTTAGAGATGGGAAGTACAAGCAGAAACAATGCTCTGAGTGCTTCCTTTCAGAAATTAGGACAATGCTAAACTTGACCGCCTTTGTATCTTATGCGTTCGAAGGTGTTTAAAGATTCTCTCTCTCTCTCTCTCTCTCTCTCTCTCTCTCTCTCTCTCTCTCTCTCTCTCTCTCTCTCTATACCACCATTTAGTAATTCTTGTGATGAGTTAACTTTTGACGTTTACTTTGAATTTCATGCGCTGGAGAAACAAGAGTTAGCAAGAGGAATATAAACTTCTGCCACCAATTTAACGCATACACGCAGCTTCAGGGCTGCGGAGAAATGGGAGGGGTTAAGGCAGAGGGAGATTAGAGGGGCATGAAAGCACAGACATTCTCTTTCCTACTGAAGAGAACACTTCATCAGCTTCTTACTAAGGCGCTCTTTTTACGAATTAAAATGTCCTGACAGCAACAAACAAAACAATAACCTATTTTATAAAGCTTAAGTTCGTTAGCATACCTTTTTTGTTCACAATTTCCTGAGTGATCGTTCATTTTATATCTCTCGCTTGCACTCATCAATTCACGTAGCTTAAAATAATAAAAAAGTTCCTTGTGGCGCTTTTCCAAGTTTTTGAAACACTATTTTGCATTGAATGAAAAATATATGCATTTTTTATACTGACATTGGATATAATGAATTTTGAAGATCCTCAATTTCATAACCCAAAAACGCGTCAATTTTTAAAAAATCCTACTTCGCAGTTAATGAAAAACATCTAGGTTTTTCGTACTGGCTTTTCTTATAATACGTTTTGAAGATCACCAATTTTAAAACCCAAATTGCATCGTTTTATATAGGTGCTGACGAATTGCGAGGTCGTCGTCTAGATGGAATTCTTCGAAAAACCTTTCCTTTTTTATTTGGAGAGGTTTTCATCTAGTTAAACAGGTGTAGGAACCCGGCCACCTTCCCATTTGTAGGATTAAAATAACTTTTGGCCGAAATTTCTAATCGGCTGGTTTCGCAGAAAGCTGATGCATGAGTTTTTTTCAGAGTGATGCACGACCGTAGATTTCTCACAGGCCCAGGTATCGACCGAGATTCTTCGAGTAATTCTCATATAAAGTGGGTTTCCCCATCATCAGTGGGGTTTCCCAAGGCAGCGTACTCGGGCCCCTACTATTTATGTTTTTCATCAATGATATAGAAAACGTAATTGCCGGAATCACGACGTTCTGAGTGAGGCTAAAGTTGGGCCCCTTTGGACGAGTCCACTTCCGGCAGTGGTTCTATCCGCCAGATGGCCAGGCGGAGAGGGGTTAGTCCAGGCCACACGAGTCGAGGCGTCTTTTCGATTAACCTTCTGCTTTTCTACGGTCAAGGATTAGCAGGAACTCCCGACAAACACGTTCCGCGATGCCAGGTTGGATTGACCATCCACTCAACAGGCCGATCGCATGAATACCCTTGTTGTAAACCATGGCTTCAAGTTCTTCAAGATATATCACCAAAGCTAGGGCGTCCCCCGGAAGCGACGCGGTCTTACCTTGTCCGCTAGGACCGTCAAATATGCAAGGACAGGCAGCTACCCATGGGCGGGGTATGTCTGCGCGGCGTACAGCCCAAATTCGCCTCGTCACATTGAATGTTGGAACACTGACGGGACGCAGTAGAGAGCTGGCCGCAATGCTAGAAACAAGAAGGGTTGACATTGCTGCTGTACAGGAAACGAAATGGAGAGGAAGTAAGTCGAAGCCGATAGGAGACGGATACAAGTTGATATACCATGGCACGTCATCAACAAGAAATGGTGTTGGCATCATCCTCTCCTCGAAAATTGCTGATGATGTAACCGAAGTCATTCGCTCTACAGATCGAGTCATGGCCGTCCGAATTTCTTCGTCCAACAATCACTTCCTTGTCGTCTCAGCATATGCACCTCAACAAGGATGTAGCGACGCTGATAAGGAGGACTTCTACGACTCTCTAGAGGAAGTTATCAAACTCCGAGAGTCTCATGAAGACATCTTAATCGGCGGAGATTTTAACGCTCACATCGATTCAGATCGACAAGGTCGTGAGAGAGAACATGGAGGACATGGAATCGGAACGATCAATGCTGAGGGTCAACGGCTACTTGACTTCTGTGCTCGATGCGATCTAGCAGTCGTGAACTCCTTTTTCAAAAAGAGACGATCTCACGGACTCACATACGAGAGCGGAAGAAATCAGAGTCAAATTGACTTTTGGTTAATCCTGAGAGCAAAGCTGCGGAACGCGAAAGATGCAAAGGTCATTCCATCAGACCATGTTGCATCTCAGCACCACCCTCTCTTTATGGACTACAGCGTATTGAAGTCGAAGAAAAAGCCTTCTCGTAATCCTGAATGCACACGTGTCGAATGGTGGCGCTCGACTGGGAAAGCAGAACGTCTCTCTCTCATGCACATCATCCATCGCAATCTACTCCCTCTTGCACTCTACAAGCAGTTTCCAGAGGACATAAATGAACACTGCAAGCTTCTTGAAGACAGCATCAGAGCACCCGCCGCAAGCATCCTCGGAAAGACGAAACCCGGAAAGCCAAGAATCGAGAAAGACACCTGGTTTTTCACCTCCGAAGTTCAGGATGCGGTCAAGGCGAAAAAGAATGCCTACAAGAGATGGAGGACGTCAAATGAGGCTGACGACCGCGCTGCATACAGCTCAGCCAAGAAAGCCGCCAAAAGAGCTGTCGCAGTTTCAAAAGCCTCCTACTTCCGCGATCTCTATGAGAAGATGAACCAACCAGGAGGCGATAAAGCCATCTATCGGCTTGCCAAGGCTCGACACCGCAACACCTTGGACATCCAGAAAGCAGCCACGATAAGGGACAAACAAGGAAAGCTCGTCACTGACCCTTTAAAAGTCAGAAACAGGTGGCGCGAACAATTCGAAGAAATGAGCGGCCAAGAGTTTGAGCACCCTCCCATCCCTACTTCCCACGCCATACAAAGACCCGTGCCAACCATCACGGCCGAGGAAGTGAAGAAGGCACTCTCTAAGATGAAGACTGGGAAAGCGGCTGGACCGGACGACATAGCCACCGAAGCCTGGAAACTTGCGGGTGATGTTGGACTAGCACATCTCGTGCACCTGTTCAACACCATCGTAAAGCAAGGCCAAATCCCACATAACTGGCGCTACTCCACGACCGTTCCAGTCTTCAAAGGAAAAGGCGATGCCAGAGTGTGCAGCAACTACCGTCCAATACGTCTTCTCAACCACACTATGAAGATATTTGAGAGGATACTGGATTCACGCATACGAGATATCGTCGATATTCCAGCTCAACAATGCGGGTTCGTGAACGGAAGAGGCACAACAGATGCAATATTTGCACTCCGTTTACTCGTCGAGAAGCACGCAGAGAAAAGATCACCTCTCCATCTGACCTACCTCGATTTGGAAAAGGCGTTCGACAGAGTCCCCCATGATCTTATTTCATATGCATTGCGCGATCATCAGGTTCCTGAAGAGTACATTCGATGGACAATGGCGATGTACGATGATTCAAAGAGTACTGTCAGAACTCCGGTCGGCATCACAGAGCCATTCGCAGTAAACGTTGGAGTGCACCAAGGGAGTGCTTTGTCTCCCCTTCTCTTCATTTTGGTTATGGATACCGTCACGCGTCCTCTACTGACTCCGGCTCCGTCAACCATCGCATACGCCGACGACATTCTCCTTGCTGCTCCTACACGTGCCGAAATCGAGAAACGCACCCAAGAATGGAATGACGCTCTTAGTAGGCATGGCTTACGCCTCAACATCAAGAAGACCGAGTACCAGGAAATCGGAGTGCAAACGTCGGGAACTGTTCACATCAGTGGTGAACCGCTCCCGAAGACTTCCGAATTCAAGTACCTTGGTTCTGTCATCTCCTCAGACACGTCAACAAACGCAGCGGCACGCCAAAGAGTAAATGCAGCTTGGATGAAATGGAGAGAAGCTACAGGTGTCCTCTGTGATAGGAATATCACAGCTGGCATACGCGGAAAGATGTATAAAACAGCAATCCGTCCCGTGCTTCTCTATTCGACGGAGACCTGGCCTACAACGCGTATAACCGAGAACATTATCCACACGAATGAGATGAAAATGTTACGCTGGACACTAGGACTGACTCGCCTAGATTGTGTGCGTAACACGATTGTGAGAGGGAGACTCGGCGTTGCCCCAATACAAGAAAAGATGCGAGAAGGGAGAGTTAGATGGTATGGACACGTGATGCGAAGAGACGCGACCAACATCGCAAGACACGCCCTTGACATGGAAGTACCAGGCAAACGCCCGCGAGGCAAACCGAAGACAAGATATATGGATACGCTCAACCAAGACCTGCGCCTTGCAAGACTCCACTCGGAAGACGCAACGGACAGATGTTTCTGGAGAGCTAGAAGCCGTACAGCGGACCCTACTCCGACCTCGGCCGGCGCGGGACAACGCTAAGAAGAAGAAGAATATAGAAAACGTAATGACCCCTAACGTCAATTTTTTTCTCTTTGCGGACGATCTGAAATCTACAATCATGATTCAGAAGCCCTTCAGCAGTGTATAGACAACATACTTTGCTGGTCTCGGAGATGGGATCTACCTCTCGCAAAACATATTTTAATGTCTACTACATCTGAATTAAAATAATCTGAATCATATTTACTTCATTGACAAACAGGAAATAAGCTCACGAACTCCAGTGAGAAACCTGGGCGTCTACATTGACTTTTTACTGAAGTTTGATAAACATATTGAATTCATCCGATCGAAATCACTAACCAAAAAAAAAACCAGAGTCTCACAGCTTTTCAAAGTGTTCAGTTACCTTGATATGAAAGGACATTTATCTGCCTTACATAAGACCTATCATAGAATACGCCTTAATTATCTTTTCACCATCACCTTGTAGTGACCTAGCCAGATGATTAGAATATCCTCAGAGGAAGTACCTCAAAAAAGCTCTCTAGAGATTACCGGTACCTCGAGGAGCTATCCAGAGAGGTTAAAAAATTTCAACGTAGACTCATTGATTATAAGAAGAGCTAAGTATGATTTATTGTTTCTATTCCGTCTACTTTTCGGTTCTCTATATTGCAAACTTTGCAAAAGCCAAATTGAATTCAGGGCAAATGGGAACCTCAGAATGTCACATAGATCAAGCCCGTTACGCCTACTCAAAAGAGAAGACTACCGGCATCGCCAATTCTTCTTCGAGCGCGCAGTTGCACTGTGGAACAAAATCGCAGACCAAAATCCAAAGATTACTGAAATCGAAGTCTTTGTCAAAATTTTCGAGGAAATACCGCCGAGTCAACTTGGAAACCTTTCCCTATTTGTCTTGACTTGATGATCAAGAAAAATTATCTAATCTTTTTCCTTTTTATATCTACTTCCCATGTCAGAGAAAGTGAATACAAACTATCCTGTGGTTAATAAAGTTATGATGATGTCCGAATAATCTACATTTCCTACAACTCTAAATGTACCGAAGAGAAAGTTTATTCTCTGCTTATTACATATAGTCTCAAATACTGAAATACTGTGTAATGTCAAAACTCGAATACTCTCTCTTTCTCTCTCTTTCTATCTCTATATTTCTCTATTTCTCCCATTCTCTCTCTCTCTCTCTCTCTCCTCTTTCTCTCATCTCTTTTTTCTCTCATTCTCTTTCATCTACTGCAATTTTCACTTCATCGATCTATTGAATCCTTTGTCGTCTTTCAAATATATAATACTTTGACTGTATTTTTATGTCACATATCATTATTTCAACATAATGAATAAAATATAATGAAGTAAGCTTCTTATTAAAAGGTCTACACTGGAAAGGTCTCTCCATGTTCACATTGGAGCTAGATTAACAGTTCGGAAGATTTTGAACAACGATTTAAACCAGTTATACCTTATTAATATTATGGCGCGCCATGACTTTGACTTTCAAAAAAGAAGTAGGCATCCTATTCAAAAATCTAAACTCTTTGATATCATGTAAATTTCAGTTTTTTTCTGTCGACCTCAACTTCTCTAAACTGAACAATAATTTAAAAAGTCATCGAATCTCCTTTTAAACAGCAATTATTTATATTGTCAATGATCCGAGAAAACATGAGGAAAATTAACATGGTTTTATAGTTAGTTTAAAGTTTTCATTACAAAAAAGCCCGCGAGCGGCTCAATCGGTAGATGCCTAGACTAACAGTTCGTAAGATTTTGAACAACGATGCTCCATGTCCCACTGTTTAATGTTATTTAACCAGTTATACCTTATTAACATTATGACGCGCCATGGCTTTCGAAACGTGCAAGTAGCGTGACTAAGTTGAATTTCCCAAGCAAAAATGTAGAACATGGTTAAGGGCCACATACTCTTAAGGTGTCCGAATTCCGCTAGAAACCGAAATCAACGATGCGGACAGATAGAAAAATGAAAAGAGAAGTTTGTTGATAAACACGCCTTTTCACTGCTCAGAACGGCAGCTATGTAATTTGGTTACTCACCATTATGTGTGAATAAAATTAAGAGGAATGTCATAACCAAAATTTCTATGATTGGCGACCCGCTCGCATCCCCGGTTAGACAAAAATAGACGGGTTCCTCACCGCCCTATTAACTACTTCTTGTCAGTAGATCGTATTTCCTCTGCAACAGGCGTCATAATCTTAAAATTTCGGAAAGTAGTTTTTTTTGTTATTTCTCATGTGAATTCACATTTTTAGGCATAAATACGTATAAAAGTCACCTAACTGATCTTTTTTTAATTAGTGATAAAAAGCATTTGAAATTTAATGCAATTGACATCAACAGAGAACGAAAGGCTGTTTGAAGAGAAGTAACATGAGATCACCATCAAAGAAACAATATGAAATTGGAGAAAGTTTTCGTGCAAAGAAGAAATAAGAACTTTTATAGCATGCTCGCATGAAAAAAATTAGAGGCAGTTATCTCATGACAGTAAGAAACTATGAAAAAGCATGCCAACCGCCGTGAAAGACTTCACCTTGAGGACATTGAGTATTCAGAATCAAGTTTTCTAGGAATAGGAGAAAAAGGACGCGAATTCATCGCTTCAAAGCAGGCTGAAGCGTATTGGATAGTTTTTTTTTTTTAGCAGAGTATAGCTTGCTCTGACTATCAAAAAATGGGAACATAAAGGGCTGCGGTAGGTATTTTGAGAGAAGAGTCGTAAGGTCGCTCAGAGTCGTTTTCAAAACTTTATCGAAACAAGAGAGTTTGAATAACGAAAAAAGACTGCACGAAAAATGATTATTGTCGAAAACGTTCGAAAAGTTTTAAATAAGAACTTTTTATTGAGCAAACCACGATTCATTATTACCATCATTCATAGGGTATCCATAACAACAATAAAAAAAACTAAGACAATTGAAATTTTCCGAGGGACTGTGATTTTCTTGAAGAGTTACAATTGCAAAAAAAACTATTAAACTATTAAGGTTAACAGGATCAATTGATAAGGCGAAACAATTTGAGCTATGTGGTTGAGCGAAAGTAGGAATCGGGGAAGTGAAATATCGAGTTTTACTTAGACCTATGTATACATATGTTTTTGATCGCTGAAAGTAATTGACCTTATGTCGTAAGTATCTTCGTGTTCGTTGGCAAATGGGCAAATAAGGATATGGCAACTTTCAAGAGAGTATTTTGATGGCCGCCCTGCTGACGCCCCATTTGAATGAGAGATGAGGAGGGAGAGGCTGGTATTCCGGAAGAGTCGAAGGAATTGGAGAGAGAGAGAGAGAGAGAGAGAGAGAGAGAGAGAGAGAGAGAGAGAGAGAGAGAGAAGAGAATGATAAAGATAAAAAGGTAAGATGAGAGAGAGAGAGAGAGAGAGAGAGAGAGAGAGAGAGAGAGAGAGAGAGAGAGAGAGAGATAGGAGAAAGAGAAAGTTACAGGAGGAGACACACAGAGAGAGGCGGTGGAAGACGTATTAAGGAATAAAAACAAAAGATGATGAGGAGAGAGACAAATGAGAGAAAGAGCATTTGACAAACAGAGAAAGTAAAAGGCATAGACAGAGTTAAAAAAGAGAAAGAATGAGAGAGAGAAGCAGATTTAAAAAAAGAGATTTTTCGAGAAAAAACAATGACGAAAACGGGGCGGGAGGGGTGGGGTATAAAAAGAAAAACAAAAAAAAGGGAAAGAGAGAGAGAGAGTGAAAAGAGGAAAAAAATGATAGAGAAAGAGAATAAGAAAAAAAAAGGAAACTAGTCAATAAAAAGTAGATGTAAAGAAATTAGTATAAAAACAAAGTAATGAGGAAAAGTAAAAAGGTGGTAGAAAATGAAAGATGTTCACTGATTTAGATATTTACATGAGTTGAGCAGTGGATTTTTTCCTGAATAAGTGTTTGTATAATTAGAGAGTGGGATATTATTTGCGAAAAAAAGAGCCAAAGAACCATGAGCGAGAAATCAAAAAGGTTCCACGGTAGTTTTGAATGGATGCATTGAATTTTTTTTCTCAGATGGTTTGGTTTCGTTGCAAGACATATATCTTGCATGAAGATTTCAATGAAACACACTTTATAGCTTTAACATCTTTTAGTTCACAAATAACAGAAAATCAGGGGGCAAAAGCCAACAAGGGATATTCACAACAAGAAGAGACTTTGAAACTGGGTGAACAACATCAACAATTAATCATAGACAAACATTACTTTACAAAGTGAACCGGACCAGCTTAACCAGTGGAATTTCAAAAATGAATTGAGCATGAGCGAGGCAGCAGCTTCTGGATCATTCTAAAGCAAACCAAAATTCAAGAAAGGGGGACGGCCGACAGGAATATGAATGGACGGCCGACAGGAATATGAATGGACATCTTCCTCGGGTGATTTCGGCGACTCGGATCGCTTCGATGGGGGAGGGCTTCCGGGGATCTTGGTGTCCTTTACGGATCGACGACTGACGGGTTTGCCTTCGGCATCTTCAGAACTTGCGTTGTCTTCTTCGACTCCCTATTGCGCCTATTCAATGAGCGGTGCTTCTTCACATCACCGTTGGCTTTCAATCGGCGCCTGTTTAAATATCTCGGGTGGAGAAAAATGCGAAAATACTTCGAGCCTCTGAATCCGTCCCGTCTCTCCCCGTGACATTCGCCGCCTCCGGGCCCTGAACGCAATTCACAATGTCGAACAGGACTTCCTCGTGGTCATCCAGGGTTCGCAGAAAGTATCGATTGATTCTGGATTTTAGAATTGGCGTCTAGTGCACGAAGACATATTTACCGCCATCTGTACCACTTTACCTTGCCAGAGATTCCCTTCTCGAGAACGGGTTTTAGCACCGGTTTATACTTCCACAAACGAATCTTCTCTTCTTCGGAAAGTCGTGGACGAGGCGAGTGAATCTCCCTGTCCTTGGGCGTCCACATAGACTATCTTCATCTTGTGCAACTAGCTGATCATCAGTGGCGTCAAGTAATGGAATGACGGTCGACATCTCGAGGAAGGCGAAGCTTAGTCTTCATGGAAAACTTCAAACTTGAGTAATTAAACCTTTAATGAAATTAATGAAACAAGGTTAATGAATCCCTTGCTATTGTTGATATTGAAATTATTTACTCTTTGTATTTATATATATTTTATCTACATCATACGATGCAAAAGCAAACACATATTACAATTAAAATTCGAGCACAAACGTTGAATAATAATACATATAAGATTATCAGCGATCAAGTAAGCGAAACATTTCTCCCATATATTTTTATCGACATTTTAAAATGCAAGATTATGGTGATACACATTGTAAATGATACATACAAAGTATGGCGACAGGTAAGGGAAATTTTCTAGATGCTGCTGATTATTCTCTAATTCACTTACCACATTCTCGTTACGGAGACGACTTAAGAACTGTTCTACTGTTCCTGAATTTAATATTCAACTCGAGATTCCGTAAAACATTCTTGAAACCTGTAAACCGAAACAATTGAATCTAGAAGTGGAAGATGTACATTCAATTGTAATACCATTAATATTTGTACGATTGGGGGAGGTGAGCTTGAAAATGCGTGATTTTTCAATAATAGACTTATCATTGAAGATCTTCCAACCCATTTTAAGGTCTGCAATCACCCTTCTTTCAGCTAAAGTACTCAGGCCAACTAGATTCAGACGATCTCTATAACATGGAAGGCTAAGAGGGTAATCCGGGTGTGGGAAACATCGATAAAAGAGAATTCTAAAAAAATGAGTTGTGTAAGTTCTCTAACAATTCAGAGTTCTCTCTAAATAGGGTTCTAGAAGCAAGAACCAAACTAGAAAAGAGGTGAAATAAGTATTGAACAAAATAAGTAGACATTTTATAATCGAAACCTTTTGCTGAAACTTCAAAATTCGGAGTCTCCGGATGCTTTTTCAAAAAAAAAATCAAAAGAATGCTTTTTCAACGTCTGTTGTGAATCAGGAAAGTAAAAAAAACTTCTTTAAAAATTTGATCATTTGTAAAGTTTTCTTTATGAAATGTGCAAAAAATCAGGCTGAATCTTCAAGTTCTCGCAAAATGGCGACTGCGTAGTTCGATTGAGGCTATTCAATTGCAAAAAGTTCAATTTCCGCCTTGTTCCAAAAATAAGTGTATGCCGTCATCACGCCTGGAACTCAATCAAACGCACGAAGAGCTTGGTACAGTTGCTGACCGTGTTAAAAATGTTCTTTCTCGTTCGATATGAACTTCTCAGATCACAGATAACATCCAGAAGAAGGGCTTCGAAAATTTGAGAAGAAGTTTGAGAAAGATAGAGCCAGAGCTTGAAATTTCTGTGGACATTGTTGTGAGAGTTGTTGAAAAGGAATGTGCGTGGATTAAAAAAAAGGCATTAATGACTGCATGAAGAAGTGATCGAATGATTGAATGGATGAATGAATGAGTTAATATAAGAACTGGCTCTTATGTACTCACGGGTATACTAGACGCCAGACAGTAAAGAGTGGCATTCTTTGTTGATACGGTCTCGTTAGCCTAAGCCGTACGGCCTCGTTAGCGTAAACTTTTTCCTAAGCCCAAGCGTTTTTAATGTAAAAATTGTTTTTTTTTTAGTAAAATTTTTTGTAAATGTAAATAAGTGATACGTATGACCCATGTAACCTTTGGTAGGGGGGGGGCATAAACGCAAACAGTCCCGGAAACCACAAGTTAATCCCGAAAACTCTACAATTCCGGACTGCCGGGATAGGTATGTTTGTTGTTCAATCAAGAATGTTTGTTGAATAAAATAATAAACATTTTTGTTAAATCAAAAAGTATTGCAAAAAGTATTTCCGAAAAGTGCACGTTACTAATTTTGGTGCAAATTGCTCGAGAAAGTGCAAATTGCACAAATGCGAAAAATAGTACGCAACGCACGGCATGGCCAGGACGGCATGGCCAGGACGGCATGGCCAGGACGGCATGGCCAGGACGGCATGACCAGGACGGCATGGCCAGGACGGCATGGCCAGGACGGCTCTACACAGCCTGGCACCATTCAAACAGCTCTAAACAGCATGGTACCATGCTAAACTTTACAGTCTGAACACCGGTTGATTCCAGTCTGTTGAGTTACCATTCTCTCATAATTTTTTATTATTAAATGTGAATGTTCTTGATTATGGAGTTATGCGAGGAAAAAAAAATAGAACAGCGATTCTAATTCATTGGTTGATGCAGATAGAGAAGTTTCTCTAAATTTTCTGGAGTAAGCCGTGTGTGCAGGTCTGAGACAATAGCACCTGAAGTCGAAAAAAGACGTTCGCTTTCGGACGAAGTGGTAGGAGAGTTAAAATATTGCTTAGCGAGGATTTTCAGCATTGGGAAACGAATAGCTGTAGATTCCTCTGCCCAGAAAGCATAAGGGTCAGATTTGCACTTTGACTAAATTAACAAGTATTCTTTGACCTCTGTGTGATGTGGATGTCCCTGTAACCAATTTTTAATAGTGTGTTAAAGCGAGAGACTTTTTCTCTGACCGCAAAGAATCACTTCAGCTGATCTTTATCTCTCTCTATTTCTCTATTTATCTTTCTTTCTCTCTCTTTTTTCTCTCTCTCTCTCTCTTTCTATCTCTCTTCTCTCTTTCTTTCTCTCTCTCTCTCTCTCTTTCTCTCTCTCTCTTTCTTTTTATCTCTCTCTTTCTCTCTATCTTTATACTCTGTCAGATATTTTTCTCTGAACCTCTTGAAAACATAACCAACCATGATGCTTTTATCTGCGTCTCTCAATATTACATGCTATCTTCTTTTACGCTCTCTAGCGTTTTTCTCTTACAGTGTGTCTTTCTCAGAAAGACACACTTTTTAGACACTCTCTCCGATGTGTATTTTTGAATCTTTTATTGGACAATTTTTTATCACGTGTTTCCAATAATCACTGTTTTCATACACACTTAATCTATGGATACGATCTTGGAAGGAAGCCATCTCCTACTCTCGCAACTTGCACTCTTTGCGGTAAAGAATACGTCATGTATTCTTCCGCTTTTGTAGAATAAAGAACACAAATATTAGCAACACCATTTTATCATCTCAAAGACAAAACGAAACAAACATAAAATGAACTAAATAGCTTAGTATTTTATTATTTAGAGAAAAACAAATAGAGTAAAAACAAATCTAGTTTCAACAGTTCATAATGTCAAAGACAAAACGAATCTAACGTATTCTTCCGCCTTTGTAGAGCAAAGAACACACAGATTAGCAACAACATTTTATCATCTCAAAGACAAATAAAAACAAGCAAATCAAAGACAAAAAGAAATAAGCAAAATACTTAACATATAGCTTAGTGTTTTATTACTGAAAAAGTTATTTTAATAATCATTTTTAAAACTAATTAATTGTTGCTTTTTTTCCTTATAAAAGCCCTATGTTAATAAACATTTTGATTTAAAGTTTACTTTGTAGTGATTTTTAATAATCTCACAGAAATACCACTATTTTTTAAAAGTTTGGAAGTAGATCGATACATAGTTTTAAAAGAAACTATTATACCAATGTTTTTAATCTCCACTTCATGTATTAGTTAGTTAAAAAGTTTTTATAACTACGTATTTAATCACTACTTCTTAAAGTAGTAAATTTTAAAAAAAATTAAAACACTGTATTTAATCACCACTTCATAAACTAGTTAGTTGAAAATTTTATCATAACAATGTATTCAAGTACCACTTCAAAAACTAGTTAGCTGAAAATTTTATTATAACAATGTATTCAACTGCCACTTCATAAATAAGTAAGTTAGAAATTATTATAACAATGTAATCAATCACAACTTCATGAACTAGCAATTTAAAAAATTCTTACAACAATGTATTCAATCAACACTTCACAAACTAGTAAGTTAAACATTTTTTATAGCAATGTATTCAATCTCAACTTCATAACTTTGGTAGTTGAAAAAAAAATCTAATAATGTATTCAATCATAACTTCATAAACTAAAAAAAATCTTACAACAATGTATTAAATTATCACTTCATAAATAAATAAGTTAAAAAAAATTTTATAACAATGTATTCAATCTCTACTTCTTCACTTAGGTAGTTGAAAAAATTTTCTAATGATGTAAAATTCACAACTTCATAAACTAGCAAGTTAAAAAATTCTCACAACAATGTATTCAATCCCAACTTCATGAACTAGTTAGTTAAAAATTAATATAACAATATATTTATTCCCCACTTCACAAACTAGCAAGCTAAAAAAAAATAAATTATTCTAACAATGTATTCAATCACCACTTCATAAATAAGTAAGTAAAATTCTCACAATAATGCATTCAGTCACAACTTCATAACTTAGTTAGTTGAAAAATTATTCTAACAATATATTCAATCAACATTTCATAAACAAATAAGTTAGAAATTATTATAACAACGTAATCAATCACAACTTCATGAACTAGCAATTTAAAAAATTCTTACAACAATGTATTTAATCCCCACTTCATAAACTAGTTAGTTAAAAATTAGTTTATCAATGTATTCATTCCCTACTTCAGAAATTAGGGAGTTAAAAGTTTTTACAATAATGTATTCAATCACAACTTCATAACTTAGTTATTTAAAAATTATTCTAACATTGTATTAAATCAACACTTCATAAATAAGTACATTTTAAAAAAATATATTCTAACAATGTATTCAATCAAAACTTCATAAACTAGCAATTTAAAAAAAATTCTTACAACAATCTATTCAATCACAACTCCATAAACCAGTAATGTAAGAAATTCTTACAACAATTTATTTAATCCCTACTTCATAAACTAGTGAGTTAAAAGTTATTACAATAATGTACTCAATCACAACTTCATAACTTAGTTAGCTGAATTCTTACAATACTGTATTCAGTCACAACTTCATAACTTAGTTAGTTCAAAAATTATTCTAACAATGTATTCATTTGCCGCTTAATAAATAAGTAAGTTTAAAAAATTCTTCCAACAATGTATTCAACCCCTACTTCATAATTTAGAAAATTAATCACAACTTCATAACTTGAATAAAAAAAATTTCTAACAATGTATTCAATCAGCACTTCATCAATGAGCGAGTTAAAAATCATAACAATTGAATCAATCCCGACTTCATAAAATTAGTTAGTTAAAAAATTATCATATATGTAGGTATTGATATACTGGAAAGTGTAAGACAATAAGGTGGATGCGAGGCTTCTATAGACATAAAGACCGTTTTTAAATGAGATATACTCAAACCCCAAACACAGGACCATTCATGCAAAGCGTCTATTGCCTTCTGAAGTGGACCAAAGTCATTTTCAATGTTGATTTTCGCGTCATCTGCAAAAAGTATACAGTGAGCTCCTTTTGAGAGGCAGGCAGGCAAACCATTTATATATAAAATAAAGAGAAGTTTAACACTGAGAAAATGATTGGTTGATCATAAGTGATCAGGTCCGGTTCGTTTAAAAATTACTTTATCCATTCGAAGGCACACCCACCAATTCCAAAACTACCTAGTTTGGTTAGTATGAGGTCATGGGGAATGATGTCGGAAGCTTTTGTGAAATCCACGAATACAGAAGAGATATTGTAGGAACCTTTTTTGAAAGCTCTGTGAAAGTCAGACAAGGATGATCATAATGCAGAAGAGCAAGCCGTGCTGGGAAGAAGAGAGAAGATTGAATTCTGTTAAGTAAATTGTGAGAGATGCGCATAGTATTCTTTCAAACACTTTGCGGATGCCAGATGCAAGAGAAATAGGTCGGTAGTTCAGAGGGTCATGTATGCTTCCTTTCTTTTCATAGACAGGCTTAATGTAGGACGCTCACCATAAGGCGAGCATCCATGCAGTAGAAAACTATCGAAAATCATTGAAAATGGTACTGAAATAGCTAAAGCTGTCCCTTGAGGAAATTATTTGGGATACCGTCCAGAAAAGTAGAATTCTTGTTTCTTAATCTGGTAACACATCGGGAATAAACACACAAAAAAGAATAAACTATATATTAATGTAATGTAATGAAATAAAGAAATGAATGGATTAATGATCAAATTAACTAACAACTAGCGTATTGTGAATGAAGAACTTTTTGATCTAGCGAATCTTAGAAAATCCATGAAGAACCAAATGAACTAACAATCGAGATTCAATATAAGCTATCCGGTTCTGTCGAGAGAAAAGTACTCGAGAGGAAGGGCATCGACCAAAGGCAACCAAATCAAACCTTGTTGGACTTTAGAAGTAGAACTGTCTGAATAAACGAATGGATTAATGATGAAATGACTAACAACTTCATATTGACATTGTTGAATTAGTAACATGTAGTATTTTTCACTATGAAATAAACAACATTGAAACTCGGCTTTTAAAAATCGGTAAAACAATAGTCGATATTCCAACGTTTTATTCCAAGTCATCGAATAAGTAAACAGAGTGAATTGAACATAAAAGTCAGCAGTAAAATGATTGTTGAACAATTAGACAGGTAAAACAAACGTTCTTTGGGTAGACCGGACTTTTTTGGTAGAACCGGACTGAGTTCCTCAGTGTAGTTACTTATGGAATATGGATAGAATCGCTTCACACATGATTAAGCTATGGTCTAGTAGGTTATGAAACCATCATAGTGAACATCTGAAGCATCAGTGAGTTGTTTTTAACCTCTACAAAAAAAATACGGGGGAAATTCATAAAACAGCTTAAATGAAAGTTGAATAGACTCGATAAAATTAATTAGACATGCAAATTACCCGAAGCGATCAATTATATTAGAAAGATGGAGAGGCATCCCCTATTTAGGCGAATTAATTCAGATTATTTAGTATGTCTCAATAGAAAACTAAGTCGGAAACACATTAGGATAAGAGTAATAATCAGATGAGGCCCCTCAAATTCAGTCAGAACGTCTGTAACCAGTTACATCCAAAGTTAGGACAAGGTAGTGCCCCCTATATAGATGGTCCGAGAAATTTCAGGAAGAGGACCAGCTAGAGAATTTTTAAAGCGTCTCCGTAAGAGGGTGAATACGTGTACTTTGGTCGGGTACTATCGAATTCATATTTTATTCATTAGCATCAGAGAAATCAGTCAATAGAAAAAGCAGGTCATGAGTTTATTTTAGTTTCAAACTCGAACATCTATAACTTTGCGGTAAATTCATCATATAACTTTCTCCTGGTAGTAAGTCGTCAGATTGTGCAGAGTGTCAATGTGTTGTGTTGAATTCTCTTATCTGATTTTCGAAGAGTGAAAGAAAGAAAAGAAGAGAGCAAGAGTGACACAAAAGAAAATAGCATGTAATATTGAGAGACACAGCTCAAGTTTATACCTAGTATGACAGTATGCACCAAATCGATTCTTATTGTAATGTTTCCAAGCATCAGCATGTGTAGACTCGTCCATAATAAAAGTATTCTGCAGGAAAAG
>OZ057405.1:42748621-42912483 GCA_964056735.1 Allodiplogaster pararmata
AAACTTTTTCTCCTGGCTGAGAAGGACTGCGTGAAAGTTGTTGATTCATCTACTGACTATGAAGTTCTCATCAAGAAAGAGAAGGAAACTGCTAGTTATTGTTAGAAACCTGGTTGCTGTTAGGAAGACTGGCATAACTTTTCGTCGGACGAGGAACCGTAAAGAAGGGGATACAGAAAAAAAAAAGATACATTTCACTTACTCGCAGATGAATCTGATAATGTATTTGTGCATTTTATATCATTTAAAATGATTGAAATATCTCAATCAAGCGACACTTCTCATCAAGAAGTTTATTTCAAACGCAAAGAGAAAATTACTGGAGGGAAAATATTGAAGGTTTTTTCATGTTTCTATTATATATTCACGACATTGATCGTTAATTGTTGAGTTCCCGTCGCGTGAGCACGTCAACGTCCATTAAGAGCCTCAACAACTTGGAAGGACTTACTCAGTATCCAGACCGCAAAGGTTCATTAATAAGGCGGTTTGTAACGCTTGTTCCAAACCTGCCTTCATTTCCCTAGTTGATTTTACCATCACATTCAAATTGTGTAATTCTTGTATTTTCGAGAATGCTTGTATTCTATCGGTAATTTACTACAACATCGTTGTCAAGAAATTTAGTGATAGGATGAAATTTAAAATGGACAGGGACACACCGTCAAATACTCGCCTGCTTTTGTTTAGTTTTCTTTTTTCACATAAAAAATGTGAGAAAGTGATGTTCAACAGTTAATATCTTCACAGTATAATCTAATCTCGAATCTTTTCTATTAAACGAGGGTACTATGGCAAACTAAAACTGACATTGTAGTTGGTTCTGGGGAGGTTAGGAAAAGCTTTTTGCTCCGGGGAATTCCTGGCTCATCTTGTTTTTACTTTCGATTTTAAAGTTGATAATTTGTAACTTTATGTAGATGGAATATAATATTGTGTTTGTAACTGCAAAACATAATACAAATCACTCGATGAACTCAGTTGATAACGAACTAATTTCAGCTTTAAAGCAATTTTCAACTTTTTGTTTCTTTTTTTTTTTTTTTTTTTTTTTTTTACAAACGTAGAAACATATATGATTGCCTGTTCCCAAAACTCCATCAGTTTAAATGAGTTTATATGATGAATTTACCGCAAAGTTATAGATGTTCGAGTTTGAAACTAAAATAAACTCATGACCTGCTTTTTCATTGACTGATTTCTCTGATGCTAATGAATAAAAATATGAATTCGATAGTACCCGACCAAAGTACACGTATTCACCCCTCTTACGGAGACGCTTTAAAAATTCTCTAGCTGGTCCTCTTCCTGAAATTTCTCGGACCATCTATATAGGGGGGTACTACCTTGTCCTAACTTTGGATGTAACTGGTTACAGACGTTCTGACTGAATTTGAGGGGGCCTTCATCTGATTATTACTCTTATCCTAATGTGTTCCGACTTAGTTTTTTATTGAGACATACTAAATAATCTGAATTAATTCCCCTAAATAGGGGGATGCCTCTCCATCTTCTTCTAATATAAATTGATCGCTTTCGGGTAATTTGCATGTCTAAATTAATTTTATCGAGTCTATTCAACTTTCATTTAAGCTGTTTTATGAATTTCCCCCGTATTTTTTTTGTAGAGGTTAAAAACAACTCACTGATGCTTCAGATGTTCACTATGATGGGTTTCATAACCTACTAGACCATAGCTTAATCCTGTGTGAAGCGATTCTATCCATATTCCATAAGGTAACTACACTGAGGAACTCAGTCCGGTCTACGCAAAAAAAGTCCGGTCTACCCAAAGAACGTTTGTTTTTACCCTGTCTAATTGTTCAACAATTCATTTTTACTGCTGACTTTTATGTTCAATTTCACTCTGTTTACTTATTCGATGACTTGGAATAAAACGTTGGAATATCGACTATTGTTTTACCGATTTTTAAAAGCCGAGTTTTCAATGTTGTTTATTTCATAGGTGAAAAATACTACATGTTTACTAATTCAACAATGTCAATATGAAGTTGTTAGTTCATTTCATCATTAATCCATTCGTTTATTCAGACAGTTCTACTTCTAAAGTCCAACGAGGTTTGATTTGGTTGCCTTTGGTCGATGCCCCTTCCTCTCGAGTACTTTTCTCTCGACAGAACCGGATAGCTTATATTGAATCTCGATTGTTAATTCATTTGATTCTTCATGGATTTTCTAAGATTCGCTAGATCAAAAAGTTCTTCATTCACAATACGCTAGTTTGTTAGTTAATTTGATCATTAATCCTTTCGCTTACTCTGTCATTCATTTCTTTATTCATTAAATTACATTAATATATAGTTTTTTTTGTGTTTTTATTCCCGATTTTGTCTTATCAGATTAAGAAACAAGAATTCTACTTTTCCGCACGGTATCCCAAATAATTTCCTCAAGGGACAGCTTTAGCTATTTCAGTACCATTTTCAATGATTTTCAATAGTTTTCTACTTCATGGATGCTCGCCTTATGGTGAGCGTCCTACATTAAGCCTGTCTATGAAAAGAAAGGAAGCATACATGACCCTCTGAACTACCGACCTATTTCTCTTGCATCTGGCATCTGCAAAGTGTTTGAAAGAATACTATGCGCATCTCTCACAATTTACTTAACAGAATTCAATCTTCTCTCTTCTTCCCAGCACGGCTTGCTCTTCTGCATTATTATCATCCTTGTCTGACTTTCACAGAGCTTTCAAAAAAGGTTCCTACAATATCTCTTCTGTATTCGTGGATTTCACAAAAGCTTCCGACATCATTCCCCATGACCTCATACTAACCAAACTAGGTAGTTTTGGAATTGGTGGGTGTGCCTTCGAATGGATAAAGTAATTTTTAAACGAACCGGACCCGATCACTTATGATCAACCAATCATTTTCTCAGTGTTAAACTCGGCGAACCCCAAGGTAGTGTATTATGGGGTCTCTTCTCTTTATTTTATATATAAATGGTTTGCCTGCCTGCCTCTCAAAAGGAGCTCACTGTATACTTTTTGCAGATGACGCGAAAATCAACATTGAAAATGACTTTGGTCCACTTCAGAAGGCAATAGACGCTTTGCATGAATGGTCCTGTGTTTGGGGTTTGAGTATATCTCATTTAAAAACGGTCTTTATGTCTATAGAAGCCTCGCATCCACCTTATTGTCTTACACTTTCCAGTATATCAATACCTACATATATGATAATTTTTTAACTAACTAATTTTATGAAGTCGGGATTGATTCAATTGTTATGATTTTTAACTCGCTCATTGATGAAGTGCTGATTGAATACATTGTTAGAAATTTTTTTTATTCAAGTTATGAAGTTGTGATTAATTTTCTAAATTATGAAGTGGGGTTGAATACATTGTTGGAAGAATTTTTTAAACTTACTTATTTATTAAGCGGCGAATGAATACATTGTTAGAATAATTTTTGAACTAACTAAGTTATGAAGTTGTGACTGAATACAGTATTGTAAGAATTCAGCTAACTAAGTTATGAAGTTGTGATTGAGTACATTATTGTAATAACTTTTAACTCACTAGTTTATGAAGTAGGGAATGAACACATTGATATACAAATTTTTAAATAACTAGTTTATGAAGTGGGGATTAAATAAATTGTTGTAAGAATTTTTTAAATTACTGGTTTGTGGAGTTGTGATTGAATAGATTGTTGTAAGAATTTTTTTTTTTAAATGCTAGTTTATGAAGTTTTGATTGAATACATTGTTAGAATATATTTTTTAAAATGTACTTATTTATGAAGTGTTGATTTAATACAATGTTAGAATAATTTTTCAACTAACTAAGTTATGAAGTTGTGAATGAATACATTATTGTAAAAACTTTTAACTCCCTAATTTCTGAAGTAGGGAATGAATACATTGATATACTAATTTTTAACTAACTAGTTTATGAAGTGGGGATTAAATACATTGTTGTAAGAAATTTTTAAATTGCTAGTTTATGAAGTTGTGATTGATTACGTTGTTATAATAATTTCTAACTTACTTGTTTATGAAGTGTTGATTGAATATATTGTTAGAATAATTTTCAACTAACTAAGTTATGAAGTTGTGACTGAATGCATTATTGTGAGAATTTTACTTACTTATTTATGAAGTGGTGATTGAATACATTGTTAGAATAATTTATTTTTTTTTAGCTTGCTAGTTTGTGAAGTGGGGAATAAATATATTGTTATATTAATTTTTAACTAACTAGTTTATGAAGTTGAGATTGAATACATTGTTATAAAAAATGTTTAACTTACTAGTTTGTGAAGTGTTGATTGAATACATTGTTGTAAGAATTTTTTAAATTGCTAGTTTATGAAGTTGTGATTGATTACATTGTTATAATAATTTCTAACTTACTTATTTATGAAGTGGCAGTTGAATACATTGTTATAATAAAATTTTCAGCTAACTAGTTTTTGAAGTGGTACTTGAATACATTGTTATGATAAAATTTTCAACTAACTAGTTTATGAAGTGGTGATTAAATACAGTGTTTTAATTTTTTTTAAATTTACTACTTTAAGAAGTAGTGATTAAATACGTAGTTATAAAAACTTTTTAACTAACTAATACATGAAGTGGAGATTAAAAACATTGGTATAATAGTTTCTTTTAAAACTATGTATCGATCTACTTCCATGTCCTACATGGATATTCACAAACCAAAAGAGAACTGTTGTGATACTTTTTCAATACGGACTTAGATAAAAGACATAATCTCTGATTGAAGTTGAGAATCCCTGTCAAAAAGCTGCTGAATAGTGCATCTTTTCCTTCATACTTCAGGTTGATTTCTATACTCGCTGTGTTGTTTCCAATGAATTGTTGTTGTTAATATTTGTGCTCATCATCTTACAAATGCGAAACAATACATTATTTTGATGTATTTTTACCGCAAAGAGCCTGAGAAATATGAAGAGATTGCTTCCTTCCTTTCTCCTTGATCTTCTCCAGAGATTGTGGACTCGAAGGATTGGAAACATGATGAGTCATGCCCTAGTACAATGGAAATGCTGAGAGGGGGTGAAAAAACACATTAGGGAAGGTGCATATACAAGGTTAAAGTCAAAATAGAAATCATAAAGTCATAGAAAATATGGAAGAAAACCTTTTAAAAAATAGTGGTATTTCTGTGAGAATATTAAAAATCACTACAAAGTAAACTTTAAATCAAAATGTTTATTAACATAGGGCTTTTATAAGGAAAAAAACAACAATTAATTAGTTTTAAAAATGATTATTAAAATAACTTTTTCAGTAATAAAACACTAAGCTATATGTTTAGTATTTTGCTTATTTCTTTTTGTCTTTGATTTGCTTGTTTCTTTTTGTCTTTGAGATGATAAAATGTTGTTGCTAATCTTTGTGTTCTTTGCTCTACAAAGGCGGAAGAATACGTTAGATTCGTTTTGTCTTTGACATTATGAACTGTTGAAACTAGATTTGTTTTTACTCTATTTGTTTTTCTCTAAGTAATAAAATACTAAGCTATTTAGTTCATTTTCTGTTTGTTTCGTTTTGTCTTTGAGATGATAAAATGGTGTTGCTAATATTTGTGTTCTTTATTCTACAAAAGCGGAAGAATACATGACGTATTCTTCACCGCAAAGAGTGCAAGTTGCGAGAGTAGGAGATGGCTTCCTTCCAAGATCGTATCCATAGATTAAGTGTGTATGAAAACAGTGATTATTGGAAACACGTGATGAAAAATTGTCCAATAAAAGATTCAAAAATACACATCGGAGAGAGTGTCTAAAAAGTGTGTCTTTCTGAGAAAGACACACTGTAAGAGAAAAACGCTAGAGAGCGTAAAAGAAGATAGCATGTAATATTGAGAGACGCAGATAAAAGCATCATGGTTGGTTATGTTTTCAAGAGGTTCAGAGAAAAATATCTGACAGAGTATAAAGATAGAGAGAAAGAGAGAGATAAAAAGAAAGAGAGAGAGAAAGAGAGAGAGAGAGATAAAGAAAGAAAGAGAGAGATAGAGAAAGAAAGAGAGAAGAGAGATAGAAAGAGAGAGAGAGAGAGAGAAAAAAGAGAGAGAGAAAGAAAGATAAATAGAGAAATAGAGAGAGATAAAGATCAGCTGAAGTGATTCTTTGCGGTCAGAGAAGAAGTCTCTCGCTTTAACACACTATTAAAAATTGGTTACAGGGACATCCACATCACACAGACCTCGAAAGTAGCGCGCTATTTTACCTTGAGCGTTTTAAGTTTTGCATTCAAACTGCTTTTTTCTTTTCCTAACTTTTACCGTTTTTACCGGTAAATGACCTCAAAACGGTAAACGGTAAAACTGTAAATTTACCGCAAAATTACGGTAAACGGTAAAAAGCGGTAAGCGGTAAACACCCATCCCTGATTGAGATACTCTAACTCGAAGTACTTAAGCGTTTCTATGATTTCTTGTTGATCATTGATGCCCGACTATTCAATATAATAACGAAAGTGGAATAAACAGGCAAATAAAATTCCAAAGACCAGATTCATTGCACTTCAATCGTAACTTCCGTTTAAAAAAACTCGTATAAATTTTTTGTAAAGAAACTTGATCAGCATAATTGAAGTAACACATTGCACTTTACATAGGACTATAAAAAATCAATTTCCCTGAGTATTGTAATATAACGCGCCTGCTCTTTAAAAACAAGAGACGGCTAGGTTAGATCTGATCCCGTGGTCTAGGTTCCGGCTCCGCTATAGCTTAACCATGAGAATAAAAGAAATATCAAGGCTTTTTGTTTTTTCGTTTAGTTTTGATGATGAAGAGCCCTCTCCCGATCAATTTAGCCATGATGTACGAAGTTGAAGTGAAGAAAATGAAGAGAAAGGCTATGATGTCATAGCCATACTGAGCATAGTAAGGCATACGAGCAGCCGACAGTGTCAAATGAGAATGCAGATTCTGGAAGATAAATCGGTTAATTGACTATGGAAAGAAGAAGATATGTGAAATTCATCTTAGTCAATTAGTTGCAGTTAAAGTTGAAGAGAAGAACAAATAAAGATTGAACATCTTACTGCACGAACAAAAGCAAACCCATGGGTAGGAATCGAACCTGCCGTAGTTTTCTTACCAGAAGGGAGAGCATTACCATTACTTAGCCGGTGAGACAGTGTGACTGTGTGTAATATTATCGTGTGACTGAGCAGTTTCCATTTTAACAGGTTTTGAGACCCATACACTTTCCTTTTATTTGTTTTGGCATGGCAAAATAGGAAAGAATTCATTCTGAACATTTATTTCTGTCGCCCATAACGGAAGATTCCGTTCTCAAACAAGATATAGACGACGAGTTAGGACCTTGGAGCCGTAACTTCCAACCAAGTCAACATTCTACATACATTATCATCCTAACTAACAAGAACCGGAGAATCGGAAAGAAGTGTTCGACTGAATGACGACTCAAATACATTTCGGAAAAATCATGGAGTGTTTGAACTTAAACTTGATATTATTTAAAGAGCTACTTCTGTTTTGGCTTTATTTTTCTTTTCTCTGGACAATTTCAGTAAATTGACTGAAAGATTACCACTTCGTCTTTAATAAATCTCGTTTTTTAAAAGTTTGTAAGCCGTCGACTGACTTTGTATGCCGCTGCATACTCCACGTGTCGCATGAATGTAATTGAAGGCGGGTCAGGAAAGTTATTCAGCTTTTCGGATAATTCTCGAGAATTCTCGAGAATTCTGCTCAAACAAGAACTTCTTCTCTTTTTCTAGGTAACTTTGAAGTTGATCAAAAATATACGAACGATTTTATTTCGGTCAATTCTAAAATGAATTTTTTCTTCTTCAAACTTTTCTTTAATTGAAAATGTTTATTTATAGAAATTTATATGAAAAATAATAAATTTTGCGAGAGCTCTAGATTTCATACAACCAAAAAAAATTTTCAATTTTAAATTTTAGTGAATTCAGGTTTTCTAGATTGACCAACATTCAGTGAATATAATTATGAAAACACAGCGCTGTGATTTGGATTCGTCCGATTTAACGATGAAATTTCTTCTGTAATTATATACTCTATTTTAATACATGTTTCTACATGTTTCTCTCCTTCTGTAATCTTATTTTTCTCTCTCTCTATCTTCCTTCATCTTTGCGTGTTGAATTAACCTCGTAAAATATTATTTGGTCATCTTTTAGTTTGTATACCTACAAGTTCTCAAGAAATTCTTCCCAGTTGCTCACTTTGAGTTGTTCAGAACTCTCTTCAGTGCAGATATGACATTTTCTGCAGACAATTCCGTTTTCCTAAAAAAAAAACATTATTTCCAAAAAAATTCTCCAAGAACAGTATTTCTATTCGAGTGATTGACTGATCAGAAGAAATCGAGAGGTATTTCATGCGATTTGACACTCTCAAACTGAGCTTTTAGTTTTTTTCCTTAAAGGTTAACTACTGTCAAACTTGATGTCTATTGTTAAACGCAAACGTATTTTTTAAACGTTGTGCTCATTCTTAAACGCAGGGCCTAGACGTGAACCTGATGTCACACTGGCATTGTGAAACACGATGCTATTTGTAAACCAGAAGAGATCAAAATTATTGAGCACCTGAGTGTCACTCCAATTCCCAATTGTTCCGCTCGCCAGGCGTTGTGGAACTGATCCACGAACATGGGAATGGAGATGACGGGAACGCCGGCGAAGGCAGCTTCGGTGAGCGAGTTGAGTCCCATATGAGTAATGAAGCCGACTACTCGAGAGTCTCCTATAGCCATACATTTCTGAGTCAATTCTTGTCATTAGTTCTATGTAGTAACAATCCTTCTGGTTTCAATCATTCGACTCGTAAAATTAAGCTCACCAAAGTTTTTTGTCTTCTTCCGTTAACTAAACGATATCTGATTGAATATAAATACAAATTAATAGTCAGATATAAATAGAAAAAAACCAATGTAATTGAAATTCTCCTGAAATTGAGCAACAACGAAAAAAGTCATCTGAGCTTTTAAACTCATCCAATCAAAAAGAAACATAAAGCAAGCTCTGGGAGCGTTCATTATCCGTCCGAATACAACAGAAAATTCACAGAAGGTTAACATAACATTTGCATTGATTAGATACATAGTTCTCAAGTTATGCTTGCTCAACCTTTAGCGAGTAGTCTAGTTATTGAAGCCAACCTAGCAAGTCGTTCTGGGGTAACCAGTCGACTGTGACAATATTCGATGCCTCGAACGGATTATCTCTTCTGTTGAACTTCCACAGAAACGTGTAATCGGTGAAATTCTGATGTAAACGGTCAATGAAAATATCAATAATACACATATGTATATGTATTATACGAAAAGTATGAACAAATTAAAGCCGTTGTAAGTTTCTCAAATAAGTGTCTTTCAAATCTTTCAAGTCAGTTTCGTTGAAAGTGTGTCCGAAGAATGTTATTACAAAATCACCCAGTTTTTCTTCTTTATTACAAAATCACCAAGTTTTTCATCTTTATTACAAAATCACCAAGTTTTTCTTCTTCTTAGCGTTGTCCTGCGATGGTGTGATCCGCTTTATGGATCTTCTCTCTCCACTTGTCCCGATAGAGAGCATCTCTCGGGCTTAGATGACTGGATTTAGAGTCCGCATTGATGGTGTTTTGCCATAGCTGCTTCGGTTGCCCTTTCGGTCGCCGACCGTCCACTTCGAGATTGTAGGCTGTACTGGCTCCAGTTTCCGATGATTCTCTTTTGACATGGTCGAAAAATCTCAACCGATTTTCGCCCACGCATCTTCGGTATGACGCCAAATCTTCTTGTGGTCTCAATTGGTAGGTGTTCGCGGAGAGAGATTACTATGATCCGATGGATCGTGCGCATTTCCATAGTTTGTAGACGCTGCTCAACAGTTTTCGTAGTTGGCCAGCACTAGGTTCGATAGAAAGCTACGGGGCGCACTACTGTCCAATTTATTTTCGACTCGAGGCACAGAGGCATCTTTTGGACGTATAGTACGCCTATGACATCTCTCCATTTCATCCATGCTCCTCGGTTGACACGTTACAGCGCATCAGAATCGGTGTCCGTTGCTCTGGAGAATCGATTCAAGGTAGTGGTGGCTGGTGGACTTCGTCAGATCTTCGCCGTTCACCTTCTTGACTTTATTCATATTTATACATATCTTTATCGCCAAAGGATAACTTGTTCAGTGTTATCACTAACATGGTGAACAGAGAGGGTTTCGAGTAAACTTGGGAAGAGGAATAAGCAACTGTGGCGTTGCGCTGAAGAGTCCAAATAGGACCGTTCACCTTTTCAACCTCATTTTTCTAAAGAGTCCTCTGAATCGGAGTTGAAGTAGAATACCAGTAGCTTTGTTAGTAGTCGAAAAAAGACGAGCCAAGATGAGAAGTCGTGGACGCGACCGACATTCTTGCTTGAATAAGGAAAGAATGGTGTCTTCGGAGGGTACTGTTTCCAAGTACTCCGTCTTTGAGGTGCTCAGACGTAGTCCGAACTAACTGAGTCGATTGATCCAGCCCTCACTCTTAGCTGAAAGAACACATCATCCGCGTACAGGATGGTTCCTGCAAGGTCACCCTGTAGGTAATAGTGTCCATGACAAGGATGAAGAGTAATGGCGATAGCGCTGATCCTTGACGTACGCCCATATTCACTGGAAAACTATCCGAGATTCCAACGAGGCACCTGACGTTGCTTGTGGCATCTAATGTGGCAGACAGATATCATCTTTTCTTATAAAACACTGAATGGATTAATTGATATTCCAATTAGTGAAATGTTTAGGTTTAAGCCTGCTGAAATGCATAGGTTTAAGGTTTAAGGTTTAGGCCTAATGGTAGTACTTCTAAGTATTCATTTCACATTTCCCGTAGGCGTAGACTACGATTATTCCATTTTTTTCGCCTTTCGCTCCTCTAGATATGTATTATTGTAAGCTTCCCTTTGATATTGTTTCTGTTCCCACTGTACTTGCTCTGAAAGCAAGATTGAGTTCTCTCGATGTATTAGAACTACTCAATCTACAGTTACCTAACCTGTAGAGAATTTATCATGTGTTCACCATATTCCGAGTGTTGTCGCATTTTCGTTTCAAAAAGGAATAAATACGTAGAGAAGCAGAACTCTCTCAATTGTATGTTCAGGCACTTCTTGGTTCCATAGGGCGTAAATGATGAGCTCGTGTGGTACTCGGTCGAAGAGTTTCTCTAGATCGATTAAAGCGAGATGAAGTGGTTGCTGCGTTTTCCCGTGTTTCTCCATCAGCTGGCGAGCAGTGAAAACAGTCTCTAAAAAGCCTGTTTTTTTTACTAATCCACATTGGTTGTGTTGGAGCTTGACGAATTCTGTAAGCTCTTTTCGAGGACACGTTCGAAGATTCTCAGCGTATGGCATAGAAGGCGTATCGGTAGATGATTTGAACAGTTCGCTGGAACTCCTTTGTTCTTGAAACTATAAACCGTGACACTTGTCAACCAATCTTCGGGTGGTCGGCCAGTTTCCAATATCGCGTTAAAGAAATCTCCAAGCCAGGGAAAAAACGGTTTATCGTAGTTCCTTAAGCGGCTGGTAGTCCAACTGGACCTGAGGCTTTGGAACTCTTCATAGTGCAAATGGCTCTCGTGAATTCGGCAGGACTTATGCGGGAGAATGGGTTGGCAAATTTCGGGCCTTCTCGATTGTCCGGGTGTGGGGATTCTACATTTGAAATCTCTTCGAAATGCTGTTGCAAGCGTCGGAGGATCTCTGCAGTATTCTGCAGCCTTCGCCCGTCTTTCGCCTTGACACTTTTGTTGTGCTCGATGTCAAGAGTCGCCTTTTTCCTCGCTTTCGCTAGCAGGTATATGGTATTTTTCTCTTTCGTTTATGTCCAAACGGTCGTAGAGTTCACGATGACCTTCAAAGCGCGCGGAGGCTACGGTTCCTTTTGCTTATTTTTTCACAGCCCCTCCCAGTTCTCGTCCGTCCCCAATGATACAATAGCCCACACCACGGAACTTTTTTTTTTGGGGGGGGGGTTGAAAGTGCATTCTTTGAATTTGAGAAGTGGGGGAGAAAGTAATATGTCAAGATTTTATAATAATCTATCATCACAGAAAATTGGTGACTTGAGTCCACATCCGAAAATCTTTTACATCAGCCCCCTACGAGCACGATTTTCTTAGGAAATCATTTGTACTACAAAAACCCCTTGCAGAATTGTATTTGAACCCGATCCTCCCAATTTCACAAAAGCTCCCCGCAGAATTGTATTTTAACCCCAAGTTTCTGAAATTTAATTAGGTTTAAAATTGAACATATTTGTAGGAAAGACAGCTTTCGAAAAAAAGTACAATTCAATCAAAACAAAATTTTTTTAAAGTAGTAAATGTTAAACGAAAAACAAGGGGGAGGCTAGAGTAAAACAGAACTTTTGCAGGGCATTTTGTCCCGTGTGGAGGGCTAAAATATATAATAATTTAACCAGTTTAATTTTAGAATGACTAATTAAAAACTTATTTGCTATCCAAAAATATGCCAGCACTTCTCGCGTGCATCCTTTTCAATTGTACTTCTCTAACCCTGATTTTTTAATATCATTTGTACTTCTTCGACGTGTATGCTTAGAAGTACTCTCCTAACACAATTTTCGTGAGTAGATTTTCAAAATAAAAAGTTTCTAGTAATAAAAAACAACATTGAAAGCTGTGATCATGTTATGCACGACGGCCTGGGGGACTTTCTCCTCGGGTATTTGAGTTCCAAATGAAAACAAGACGGTTCCAGCAGCTCTGCGAGAGAGGATTTCCTCAAACTTCTGCCAAGAAAAGAAGTTTTACTATTTATTTTTTTTGTTGCAGTGTTTCATTTTCAAAATTTTCACATTATTCACGATCAACCTGCATATAATATGATTGCGTGACATTCTCAGACAATAAAGAATGTTTTCTATAATTAGATTTATTTTTCTTGACGGTTGAAAAAATTATGTGAAATCATCTCTGTCGTACACAGTATAAAAAAAATGCTAGCACAAACTTTTGCAGGATTTATCATTAAGGTCGAACAGAGCTAGTGGCTTTGCTCACCTGGTTTTACTTTCCTATTGAGAGCCTAATGCGAAAAATCTGTTCCATTCAATACGCCACCAAAATGTTTTGAAATGAAAATCTTCACCTTATCAAGTTGTTTCTTTTTCGGCAGTCCGACGCCTCCGATAAACTTAAGTCGTTGAGAGATTGGCCTCGGTTCGTCGATGAGGGGATGAGCGTTGACGAAATCATAAGCAGAATGACTGGCAATCTCCTGGACATCCGGGAAGTTTTCACCAAAACGGGCACGGAAAAGATGGTTCTGAAAAGACAATTAAAAGATTATCTTTTCGTTTTGTTGAGAGTATTGACCTGTGATTGAACTACCAGATGAACCAAAATTGAGTCACAAAGCTACATTGAACCTGATCGTCTAGATTGAAAAAGCTAGATTGAACCTAATCGTCTTTTTATCGGTAGCAAGTGAGGACAAAAAGACCGAGGTCACATTGCCTAAGCCATAGCGTTATATCAAAAGCTCCATTGCTTAGGTCTTAAACTAGTATTGTCTTGTCCCAAAAATTTTACTCAAAACATTTTGCTTTTCCTTGCGTGTAGAGATAATAAGTTCATAATCGCAAACTAGAGAACCTAGGACTTTCTGGTCCTGTCCCTGCATGGATTCAGGATTATTTGATGGGAAGAATGTAGAATGTTTGTGTATATCTTTCAGTTTTACAGTGCTTCGTCTTTTATTAGTGGTATGCAGAAAACTTTTCTTGTTGGTCATTGATGACATTAAACGGGTCAAAAATCTTAAAATTCTAAGTTACACTGTTTAAAGGCAGTGTAGCCTGGTTAAGTTGACAAATGATTGAACTATCGCACAGAAAAAAACTATTCCTCCGGGCGGGATCGAACCCAGTTCAATCATTAAACGGTTCATTTTTTTCAAATGTGCATTATGCGATTTATGCCGAAGATCTTAAGCTTTTTACTGAAGTATCACTTTTCTCCTCTTAACTCCAAGTAGCGATTGACCAAATCTATGCGACAGTCGTTCGGTCGATAGGACTTGTTAAAGACATTCTCTAAGTCCAACGGAATTTTAGCCGGAGAATTCTAGCAAGAAATGGACGGACTTACTCGATTAGCATATAAGACGGTGCTGGGAATTTAGTTCGGCAATTCGTGTTGTTTCGGTGTCTGTGGCAAGTTTATCGTAAAATTCATCGGAATTTCTCGCCATTTCTTTCTGAATTTGTGGAATCAAATTTTTATTTTATTTCATCACTTCTAGCACAATAAACAATCAAATAGGAAACACAAGAGTAATCAGATAGCGAATCTTGCATGACGGAACTCGAACTGCTCGAATTTCGTCATGTATTGTTTCTCATCACTTGACGGATTTCGAATGGTTCGGATTTCGTCATGCTACTACAATACTCAGCACATGGCGAAATTCGAATGGTTCGAATTTCGTCACGTTACGATGCTCTGCACTTGACGAATTTCGAACTATTCGAATTTCGTCATGTATTATTGCTCCTCACTTGACGGATTTCGAATGGTTCGAATTTTGTCATGTTACGATGCTCGCTTTCTAAATCTCACACTCTCCCCACACTCTCGCAATTTCGCACTCTCCCGGCTATTTAGCAGATTTATATAGTACGAACAAAACGATCAACCTATACAGACCGGGTTTGCACGAATGCTATACTATTCTCTTTTCGCGACACAGAAAAAGAAAACAGTATAGCGTTCGTGCAAACCCGGTCTGTATAGGTTGCTCGTTTTGTTCATACTATATAAGTCTGCTCTTATTTTGCTGAATAGCCTTGTACTGATCATCAACCGATGATGAAATTCGAACCGTTCTAAATTTGCCTTGTAATGATCATCAACCGGTGACGATATTAGAACAGTTCTAAATTTGCCTTGTAATGATCATAAACCGTTGACGATATTCGAACCGTTCTAAATTTGCCTTGTAATGATCATCAACCGGTGACGATATTAGAACAGTTCTAAATTTGCCTTGTAATGATCATCAACCGGTGACGATATTCGAACCGTTCTAAATTTCCCTTGTAATGATCATCAACCGGTGACGATATTCGAACCGTTCTAAATTTGCCTTGTAATGATCATAAACCGGTGACGATATTAGAACCGTTCTAAATTTGCCTTGTAATGATCATCAACCTGTGACGATATTAGAACCATTCTAAATTTGCCTTGTAATGATCATCAACCGGTGACGATATTAGAACCGTTCTAAAGTTGCCTTGTAATGATCATCAACCGGTGACAATATTAGAACCGTTCTAAATTTGCTTTGTAATGATCATAAACCGGTGACGATATTCGAACCGTTCTAAATTTGCCTTGTAATGATCATCAACCGGTGACGATATTCGAACCGTTCTAAATTTGCCTTGTAATGATCATCAACCGGTGACGATATTAGAACCGTTCTAAATTTGCCTTGTAATGATCATCAACCGGTGACGATATTCGAACCGTTCTAAATTTGCCTTGTAATGATCATCAACCGGTGACGATATTCGAACCGTTCTAAATTTGCCTTGTAATGATCATCAACCGGTGACGATATTAGAACCGTTCTAAATTTGCCTTGTAATGATCATCAACCGGTGACGATATTAGAACCGTTCTAAATTTGCCTTGTAATGATCATCAACCGGTGACGATATTCGAACCGTTCTAAATTTGCCTTGTAATGATCATCAACCGGTGACGATATTCGAACCGTTCTAAATTTGCCTTGTAATGATCATCAACCGGTGACGATATTAGAACCGTTCTAAATTTGCCTTGTAATGATCATCAACCGGTGACGATATTCGAACCGTTCTAAATTTGCCTTGTAATGATCATCAACCGGTGACGATATTAGAACCGTTCTAAATTTGCCTTGTAATGATCATCAACCGGTGACGATATTCGAACCTTTCTAAATTTGCCTTGTAATGATCATAAACCGGTGACGATATTCGAACCGTTCTAAATTTGCCTTGTAATGATCATCAACCGGTGACGATATTCGAACCGTTCTAAATTTGCCTTGTAATGATCATCAACCGGGGACGATATTTGAACCGTTCTAAATTCGCCAACTCTTATGTTTTTTGACACTCAGTGCTTTTGTTTCTTATTTATCTTGCTAAAGCAAAAATCTGTGTATTAAATATGACACGTATTTCTTTTTCAAATTCTCTGCGCAATTTACGGATAAACGAGTTTTTTTACCGCCATGTTTCAAAACTCGCCACAGACACCGAAACAACACGAATTGCCGAACTAAATTCCCAGCACCGTCTTATATTCTGATAGATTGAAGATCCTCAATCTCGAATTGCTTGAATACCGCCGTGTAATTGCTGACTTAACGTTTATCCAGTAAAAAATGCATTCATATTCTGAATTAAATTGCGCTAATTAACAAGCGAAAATTAAATTGAATGGCGCTAATAAATTCATTGTTCAGCCACATTCTATAAACATTAGAAATACACTTAATTCACGAACCATGCTACCATTTGCTATAAAAAGCTCTCTGTTATTTACCTGTGCATCAAGAACTATTTCTATATGGAACTGTCTACTTCATGTAAAATGTAGTAGGTGATCCTCATAATGAAGCGCTCCTGACGAAACTTAGAGAATTTCCACAAAATATACTTTTACCCCCCCCCCCCTCCAGCCCTCTCGTTTCAGACTGAATTGTTTAACACATTGCCACTGCATCCCCTTGATTCATTTGTATCAAATATCAAAATCCATTTTAAAATTTTCCCAAAATTTGATTCCAATTGAAATGATGTTCATGAAAATAAAGAATCAATGAATGAGTTTTAATCAAAACATTCTCCCTTTCCTCTGTAGAGATAATCAGTTCATCTGTGTCGAAAACATTTCCAATTAATTTCTAGTACTACTTCGAGCAAGTTTTTTTCTCAGTATGACGTATAAAACATGAAAGAGACATAAGCAGCACCAAAATTTTCAGGATCGACCTCTACGAAAATCCAGCTAAGACGAAAATAATGTGTTTTTTCGGTTTTATTTCGAACAAAATTCACATTCTTAACACATTCAGAATTAACATCCTAAACACCTAATATCTTCCTCATTTCACTCTGAAGTAGAAAAAGAAGATACTTCTAGTAATTCAAAACTCTTTATGTCTCATGAGAGCAAAAGTCAAGCTTTTTTTCCGCAGAGGTGTGCAGAAAATGTTTGATGAGAAAAATAATCAAGCGTGGTAAGTAAGTCGCGCAAAAAACCGGCCTTTAACAAGGCACAGTCAGGCACAGTCAGGCAGGCACAGTCAGGCGTCGCGGCAGGCACAGCACGCGTCAGCGGAACCTAAAACACGGCCTCAACTTAAAAAACGGCTTAGCTCAATTAATTAGTATTATTTTTCTTTCTCTTTTTTATTTTTTAAATTATGTTTATAAATTTTTATTTTTACATCAGAAAATTATTTTTACATTAAAAAACGCTTAGGCTTAGTAAAAGTTTACGATAACGAGGCCGTACGGCTTAGCTAACGAGGCCGTACGGCTTAGCTAACGAGGCCGTACCGCTTAGTTGAGGCCGTGAAAGGCCAAAAAAACCTGACGAATAGCAGTCATGAAAGTCATGAATGTAATTAATTGAGCTAAGCCGTTTTTAAGTTGAGGCCGTGTTTTAGGTTCCGCTGACGCATGCTGTGCCTGCCGCGACGCCTGACTGTGCCTGCCTGACTGTGCCTGACTGTGCCTTGCTAAAGGCCCAAAAAACCATAGGTATCAGAAGTTTAGAGAGAATAGAGAGAAAGGAGAAAGAGAGAGAGAGACAGAGGAAAAAGAGAGAAAGAGAGGGAGAGAAAGACATAGAGGGGAAGAGATGGAGAAAGAGAGAGATAGAGTGAGTATTGGAAAAAAGCAGTGCGTTTATTGAGAGCTCTGATATTGATTTCTTCACCCAGTGCCCTATATCCTATTCCTGTCCAAACATGTCCTCTTCTTCTGCCAACATTGAAATCGCCTCTCTTCTGGAAACCATCCGTTTACAAGCAGACACGATAGCAACTCAAGCGCGAACCATTGAGGCTCAAAACAAGCAGATTGAGTCTCTCACTCAAGAAAAGTTTGCCGTTTCATCAGCAGCCCAATCTACTCATTTCACTTTGTCTCCAGACGCTGTTGCATATGAGGCAGTCAGACGCTGCCTACTCGAAGACAAAGATGTTATTGAAGATAAGGCCAAGAATATCGTTGTTGTTGGTATGGAGGAACAAGAATCGGACTCAGTCACAGCCGCGAACGATGAAACCTTCGTTTCAAAGTTCATACAAGAACTGGATATCCAAGGCATTTCGGAGGCCTTCAAGAGAGGCGAAGTCAAATACAAGCGGTTTGGCAAAGCGGAGCACAAAAGACGAGTTCTGAAGATATATCTACCGTCTACATCTCTTCGCTCAGCTTGTCTGAAAAAGATAAGAACTTCAAGGCTTAATGTCCTGCAGTCTCTTCCCCGAGTCTTCGTCAGAGAAGACTTGACCAGAACTGGACTCGAATTAGAAAAGCAGTGCAGACATATTGCCAGAGAACGGAACCAAGCGGCCGGGCAGATAGAGTGGACCGTCAGAGGAACTCAGCTGTCCAAGCTATCGACGCCGAGACCATTCCGAGAAGAACAGAAGAGGTCATTCGCTAACGTTACCAAAAGAACTTCTCGCTAGGTCAGTGGCAGTGTTAGGAATTCTTTTTCTTGCCCTTTAACGAAAGCATGTTTATTCAATGCGAGATCTATACGCAATAAAGTAGCTGATCTTGATTTTTTGCTTATTTACAATAACTATGATCTTGTTTTCGTTACAGAAACTTGGCTTTCTTCCTTAGATTCCGATCATGAGTTTTTGAAATAGCATAAATATTTGTTGTATAGATGTTATCGTTTCCTAAATGATCCTAATCAAGGCGGAGGAGTTGCCGCATTTGTCTCCCTTAATATTTTCATCTGTTCTAGTTTCCTCTTTCCAAGATAATGGCATAGAAGTGATATCTCTCGATATCTTCAACCCTATTGCACTTCCACGGCAAATGCGATGCGTAGTGATCTACCGTTCCCCTTCCTGTACATCAGCAACGATGGTCAGATTGTTGTCCTACATTAAATCGATTACTCTTCCCAATATACCTATGGTGGTAGTAGGAGATCTCAATCTTCCATTTATTGACTGGAATAGCCTATACACTTCTTACAATGAGAATCATTCCTTGTTCTTAGATTTTTACTGCGATGAGCATTTTTTTCAATTCGTCTCCCAACCAACACGTGGTACGAACATATTAGATATTGTGCTGTCTAATAGTCTAGTTGTTTCCGACTGTATTGTGATTGCGCCTTTTTCATCAAGTGACCATGCCACCGTAGAATTTCAAGTGTCTTTCTCAGCTTTTCCTGCTGCTTCGGCTCCTTCTATAAGAAATTTCGCGCGTTCGACTGGACACTATCTCTAGCTCTTTTAGACTCTGACGCTGCTAATAACTACTTTGTTGACTTCCTTGTCCACCTTATCGACCGTTTCGTCCCATTGTTCTCCGATTTCTCTGATATCGACCTCTATCCACCTAGGCTCCGAACAATGTATTACAAGCTTCAACGAGCTACACTTCATTATTTTCATTCCCTCGCTTAGTTCCATTCCCTCGCTTAGTTCCATTCCCTCGCTTAGTTCCATTCCCTCGCTTAGTTCCATTCCCTCGCTTAGTTCCATTCCCTCGCTTAGTTCCATTCCCTCGCTTAGTTCATTCCCTCACTTAGTTCCATTCCCTCGCTTAGTTCCATTCCCTCGCTTAGTTTCATTCCCTCGCTTAGTTCCATTCCCTCGCTTAGTTCCATTCCCTCGCTTAGTTCCATTCCCTCGCTTAGTTCCATTCCCTCGCTTAGTTCCATTCCCTCGCTTAGTTCCATTCCCTCGCTTAGTTCCATTCCCTCGCTTAGTTCCATTCCCTCGCTTAGTTCCATTCCCTCGCTTAGTTCCATTCCCTCGCTTAGTTCATTTCCTCGCTTAGTTCTCATAGAGGAAGGTGACCCATTAAAAGCTCTCTAAGCCAATCGATATCCCGCTGTTATGCCCACTCCAAAGCGCACAGTCAAGAAAACAGCCGGATGTTTCGACTGCCTGAAGAAAAATGAAGAAATGAGAAGTCTGGCTGAAAAGATGGAAAAACTGGAGGCCGTCGTGGAAAAATTCGAAAGGATGAGCATTCCGGTCGTCCAAGGTGAGTCTCAGCAGAAGAATGCAGATGTGACTAATTTAATGGAAAGAATGACCAAGTTGGAGGGAAGCCTCGAGAGAATTGAGAAGACTTTAGCTCAGTTAATGTCTTCCACTCAATCGATCGCAACTGCCCATCCTCATAACCGTCAATCCCTTCTTTCTCAAAATCTACCTCCCCAAATGCTAGCGTATGAAGCGGCTAGGAAAGCTCTAACAGATGACCGCGTCATACTGAAGGAAAAAGCGAGGAATTTGGTCGTCGTCGGCCTTCCAAAAGAAGAAACCGAGGCGGCCACGAATGCAGCGGACCGGCAGTTCTTGCGTTCACTCTCCCAAGAACTCGGATTTCCCGAAATCTCTACCGCTCAATTCATGCGCCTAGGGAGAATCGAGAATCGACGCCGTTTTGAGACTCTAAAGCTCATCCGAAGACGACGTCCAAGCTGCCTTGCTTCCTTCCCTCACGCGTACATACGCGAAGATCTAACCAGAGAAGGCTTGCAGCTTGAGAAGGAGGTCAAGTTGTTGGCTCGAAATTTGAATCAAGAAGAGAGAAAATGGAGAGTTGTGGGTACCACACTTGTTCCTATCCGTCACACCCAGCCCTTCCATGCCCAGTCCTACCAAAACGATCATACATCCGCAACGAATTCTTCGCCTTCGTCATCGAATCCTCGGAACTCCTCTCAGCCGCAAAGATTCTCAGAGGTCAGCAGCAGAAACATCACCTCAAGACGCTAGCTATATGATGGTCCGCCCGTTTCTTCACCGTCACCGCTCGACATTCAGCTAAGCTTTGCATATTTTAACATGCGTTCTCTCTATAATAAATTAGTTCCATTTCGTCTTTATCTAGAAAAAGAACAACCTGATATAGTTGCTGTCACTGAGACTTGGCTGAGTTCGCGTATAGCTGATTCAGAGATAATTGGTCCTCTTCCTTACGTAATAATCCGAGCTGATCGTAATTCTCGTGGCGGAGGAGTTGCCCTTGTATTGAGAGATCACTTAACGTTCTTGAAACCTAGTTCTTCATGCTCTCCTTCGGAAATTGTTTATATAGACTTACTTTCTACCACTGGTTACATACGTCTGGTTGTTTGCTATCGTCCCCCGTCCTACACCAATGAAGAGACCAGACTTTTTTTGATTCTTTATCCGATATTCTTTCTTCCACTTCCTTTCCTGTAGTTATGACTGGTGATTTCAATTGTGACACTCTCTCTCCTCCTTGTTCTTCATCCGATCGATTGTTAGTAGACATGATTACTCTCTTTGATTTGACCCAATTCTGCCGTGAACCAACACGTCTTAATCGTTGCATTGATTGGCTACTAACTTCTCTGCCCTCGCTATTGTCTAATTGTAGAATTGTTCCCTCCTTCCCCTCCTCTGATCATTTAGGGATCGCTTGCTGCCTTTCAATTGTGACCGACTCGCTTTTAGCCGAACCCGTTCTCGACTATTCAAGAACTGACTACGATGAACTTAATAAATACTTCAATTCAGTTAACTGGGAAGCCGAATTTGATAACTTCCTCTCGATTGACGATCTGTACGGCCGTTTCCTCGCCGTTATTGAATACGCTATTTCTGAATTCGTTCCAATTCGTAGACCTCGAACCCTCACGGCCACTTATCCTCGCCATATTCAGAGAATAATTAAATATCGTAACTCTCTGTTTCACAATATTGACGATCCTAATACCCGTTCTCTTAACGAGAAAGCTAGTAAAGATCTACTGAAGCAGATAATGAAATGGACTAGGCATTGTGAGAAGAAGAAATTGTCTCGCTCTCGGGACTTGTTACGACATATCTCATCCCTCACTCGGCCTATACCTGTGCCTCCTCGATATCTATTGAATACTACAGGTGATATAGTATTGAAAAATAAACTTAAATGTTCTCTGCTCTCTACCGAATTCGCTTCTCATTATACTAAGGATGATAACCAACGTATCGCATTGCAAACTGAAGCGGCCCCTACTATGAGCCCCTTTCCTATTTTTCTCCCCTCTTCTGTTCTTAAAAGCCTCTCGAAGCTTAAACCAACGGGTAGCAAAGGTTCAGATGGTATCCCTCAGATTGTCCTCAAGAAATGTGCCAAGTCTCTTGCACTTCTTCTTTCCCATATTTTCAACTATTGTATTATCTGCGGTCAAATACCGTCTTACTGGAAACATTCTCTGGTGACCCCTATTCTGAAACCGGGCAAGGAATCTCACTTGGTGTCCTCCTATCGTCCGATTTCCATCCTTTCTCCCTGTTCTAAAACGATGGAGCGACTTGTTAGAGCTTTCATAATCAATCATCTATCCGAGCACTCTATTATACCTATCAATCAACATGGGTTTAGGCGTGGAGCGTCCACAGTAACCAATTTATTAATATGTGAAGATGATTGGACCTTTTCGTTAGCCAAAGGTCTTTCAACGGATGTCATCTACCTTGATTTCTCTCGTGCATTTGACACCATTAGTATAAGTAAGCTTTTGTCTAAATGCACACATTATGGAATTACTGACCCACTCCTTTCTTGGCTTGAGTCTTTTTTAACAAATAGATCTTTCTCTGTGCGTATGGGTGATGTCACTTCTGATCCAATGAATGCCACATCGGGTGTGCCCCAAGGGTCTGTCCTGGGGCCACTTCTTTTTACTCTGTATATATCCGATATAAATGAGGTACTAGAGAACTTTCCTAATATTCGTTATCAAGCATACGCAGACGATCTCAAGATTTATGTTTCTTATGATAAGAACTCATACGGCGAACGAACTCGAGAGCTGCAATCAGCATTAGATTCCGTATTCGATTGGTGTTTAGTTAACCAACTATCTCTTTCTCCATCCAAGTCTCTCCATATTCACATTGGAGGTCGATCTTTATATTTCTCATACAGTATAAATAATGTTTCCATTTCATGTGTATCTCAGATACGTGACCTGGGCATACAAATAGTTTCTTCTTTGCGTAGGAAAGAGGCTGTAGCAGACCGAGTTAAAAAGGCATCCAAAGCAATGTATGCTATGCTCCGTGCAGTAACTGTTAATGATCCTGGTATACTGGTCAAGTGCTTTAAAACTTATGTAATGCCGCACTTGGACTATGCTTCGAATATATGGAATCCATACTATGGAAGAGATTGTGATGATATAGAGAAAGTTTTAAGGAAATTCACTCGCATAGTTTATCATCGATGTTTCGCAAATGAAGTTAATACGATGTCTCTTCCTTCTTACCCCAATCGACTTGCCCGCCTTGGATTCGTTTCTCTCTCCAAGAGGAGGATATTTTCTGACTTAGTTATGGGTTTCAAGATCTTCCATGGACTGTCGATAATAGATAAAAAGCGATTTTTCAAAGAGACTATTCCAACGCGAACTAATATAAATGGCTTATTAGTTCAGGGTAGCAAGAATACAGCTAGAAACAACTCTTATGGAATGCGAATATCCCGACTTTTCAGCAAACTACCTCGAAACTTGATTAATAGTATGAACCTGAAATATTTTAAATCCCAATTAAAAAGTGGTGTTCTATCTACTCTTCTCTCGTCATGAATTCAGAACTAATTTATTTTATTTTTTTTGTCGTTCAAATTGTTCTACTTATATAGTTTTGTTTGTTTGTTTGTTTGTTTTTTTCCCGTTTAATTCGCTATATTAAAGTCAAATTGATGTATCGCTTTTGTTATCGTATTTGACAATTGTTTAGCTGATCTATTCATTACTCATTTTCAATTGTAATTAAATTTGTGCCTTATTGCATCGAAAGATGTAGATAATATATATATATATATATATATTTTCCTAATTCTGTTTACAGCCACAATCTTTCTGCTGAATTTTCTAAACAGTTACATTTGCACCAGATTGAGAAAGAAAGCAAACTAGTTAGTAAAGGAAACCTGAAATTGTTTTATTCCGAATGTCGCAGTCGCTCTAAGGGCCGTAATTCAGCAATGCCCACAATAGTTGATCAATCTAATCGAACTTTGGTTACTTCATTATCTAAAGCCGAAGCTTTCTCAGATTTTTTCTCTTCGGTGTACTCGACCCCTCGTTCTATTGTTCCTGAGATCTATCCGACGACTCCCTCGAAATTGTATTTTGATTTCATAACTCATGATATGATATTGAATGGTATTAGAAAGTTGAGCAATAAGTGTAATACTTCTCTTGACACCATACCAAATATTGTTTTCAAGAAACTGCGTTTTGTGCTTCTGAAACCGTTATCTATTATTTTTAACAATTCTTTACTTTCTGGAAAAGCACCCTCTCTCTGGAAAATGCCGATAGTTAAACCCATCCCTAAACCCAAATCTGCGGCAGATCAACTTTCAAGTTATCGTCCTATTTCGTTAACTTGTTCAATCTCTAAAGTTATGGAAAACGTTTTGATTAGTCAAATTGATGCTTACTTTGAGAACAATTCTATTCTATCTCCTCATCAATTCGGTTTTAGAAGCAAAAGGTCCACAGTAACTTCACTAGTACAATCACATTGTTACCTTGCGGATTTACTGTCTCATGGAAAGGCTGTCGATGTTGTTCTCCTTGACATATCTAAGGCCTTTGACACGGTAGACCATAACCTTTTAGTACGCAAACTTGAAAATATAGGAATTTGTAATCCTGTCCTTTGATGGATTCGTGATTATTTGACTGAAAGAATGCAGACTATTTGTGTTGACAACGAGTTTTCAAGCACTTCCTCTGTAATTAGTGGTGTGCCCCAAGGATCAACAATTGGCCCTAAATTATTCTTATTATTTATCGATGACATAAAGGAAGTTATTCCTTCGACTGTGCAATATTCGATATATGCCGACGACGTGAAACTGTTTACTGAAGTACCACTTTTCTCTTCCGATCTCCAAATAGCCATTGAAAACATCTCTAACTGGTTTCAACATTCCAATCTTGAGCTATCTGCTAAAAAATGCGTTGTTTCACACTTCGGTTCCAATGCCATGATGAATTACTATCTTAACGGAGTGGTCATGAATAAATCTTCTGAAGTAAATGATTTAGGCGTTGTGTTCTCTGAAAATCTTTCCTCCAATAAACAAGTCGAGATTGTCTGTTAGAAAGCAACAAACCTTGCGAACTTATTCTTGCGTACATTCAAGACTAAGTCTCTTGATGTTCTGACACTAGCTTTTGTCACTTATGTACGCCCAATCCTTGAATACACGACTGTAGTTTGGTCCCCAACAACCATAGGCCTTGTGAAAGACATTGAAAAAACTCAAAGGAGTTTCACCAGAAGAATCCTAGCTAGGAACGGACTTCCTCGATTAGATTACTCTGAAAGACTAGAAATGCTTAATCTAGAGTCACTTGAATACCGCCGCGTTGTTGCTGACCTAGTATTTATCCATAAAAGAATACATTCGAGTTCTGAATTTGATTCTTCCAGACTATTCATTGTTAAACCACTTCTTAAGAATATTAGAAATGCTCACAAGTTGAGAATCGCATTGCCTTTCGCTATAAACAGCTCCCGGTTCTCTACATGTGCATCAAGAATTATCTCTATATGGAACTGCCTACCTTCTGAAATAGTATGCATTCATTCTGATATGATGTTTCTGACGAAACTGAAAGAACTTCCTAAACATACTATTTTACCTAGCCCTATTGTTTCTGACTAATGGCTTTAATACACTGCCACTGTATTACCTCACCTTCTTCTTTTTCATTTCTTAATTTTATCATATATAAAAATCCATGTTATATTGTTTTTATATTTCGATTACACGTTAAACATACACATGTACATGGAAATAAAAGAATGAAGAATGAATGCGTGAGAGAGAGCGAGAGAGAGATAGAGATGACTGACAAACTCTTCGGCATGCTTGGCGAATTCCCGTCTCTCCACCCATGCTTTGGTCTGATCGAAAAGTCTCTCAAGAAACTTGCTTCTATCATGGCCGTGACGAGAGCTCAGCATCACTGTTTCGAAAGTTAAGGATTTTTGCCCTCGTCTTATCGCCAATATTGCAAGACTTCAATTTTCTTTTGGAAATTTTGACTCATTACACTTTATATTTCCCAAACATTAAAAAAGCCTTTCAAACCAATTACAAAAACTTAAGTTGAAAATTTCAAATGAAAAGTTCCTGCGAAGCCGCTAAATCCCAACACTGAAGAAAATAGGCATATGTTCTTCACATAGAGTACGTTCCAACTGAAAATTTTGACTAAAACAAATACTGAGTTGAAAAAAAGACTAGTTCAACTATTGCACGGACCAAATCTAGTCCCGGAACGTAACAAAACAAATCGTCTTTCTCTCATTGGGGCAACCATGTCACTACATTCAAAGTTTTGCATATTGCTACATAAACCCGAAAACTTTTTTTTAACCAGCGGTCATATGTATAAATACATCGTGATTAGACCATAAATCAAGAATGAAAAAGATTGAGAAAAACTGACTATTCTCATAGAGCGGAAGTTCTGGTAGACCAGAAGCGTGAATCTGCAGAGACATGATGGACGTTGCGGCGTAGGAAACGAAGGGGAAAATACCGTGTACATGCATCAAACCATACGGGCAGAAGTCATAGGCAGATACCAAGGCGATGTCATACTTGGTGTTGGACAGCGTCTCATTGAGAACTTTAGAGTTGAGCACAACTGACAAAAGACAGTCAATAAATGCTTAGTTACACAGTTAGAACGCTGTTCATGACGAAGTATTCGCATAGAAAAGAACTAGTATACGATGTGGGCTCGAATGAAGCCTGGGCCCGTATGCAGAGTCATGGACCAAGTTATAGGGTAAATCATAGTCTACAAAACAGTGTGATAAACAAGAGAAAAAGAATCGAGCTTCTTGCATTGATTCGAGTCTCTCGCCTTGTTCTCTCCTCCAACTCACTATTTTGTAGGCTAAATTTTATCCTATATTTTGATAAACGACTCTGCATACGGGCCATGATCTCTATTACCCGAAAGAAGTACATACGACGCTCTGGCAACATCTAACTTTGGTCTCGCGCTCATAGTTATTTACAAAACTTAGCTATGCTATACTATTCTCATACTAATGTGTGTCCTTATGTATATATGTATTTCTGTTAATAGAGGAATGGACCATGGTTTTTAAAGTTCGGGCAAGAATCTGTGATTGGCTGGGAAAAGGGCTCGCGATAATCGAGGGATGCTCTTCACCTTTTAAGCCACCATTGCAGAAAATTCTGTGTGTTTCTGAAGAACCTTAGAAGCTCATGCGTATATCGCAAACGAGATTCTAGAAACATCATTACTTTTTGAATATCGTTGGTTGGCTGTGCGTTTTTAAATTTATGGAATAAAGTTTTCTCTTTATGAATTTGAAATGTAGTGTACCTTACCACCATATTTCTTGCTCAATAAAATCGACTGTGCTTCATCATCAAGGTGAGTAGCTTAATTTGAGAATGTTGATTTAATGCTCTCCCCATCCGAATTGTAAGCTTGTATTAATATAACGAAGAAATAAAAAAACTAAATTGACCAACTTTTACACAGCTTCGCTGTGATATCCGTGTAAGCAGGCATGTAGACTTTGAATGGATTCCAAGAAAATTGTTCTTCGAAGGGATTCTTCAAGGTTAAATTTTCTTGAGAAAAAATTCAGGTAAGGTTTCATGAACGATTGTTTCATCTAGAGAGTCTGGAAAAAAAACATACTAAACATTTTGAATTCTCCTCTCATAATGAAATGTTTTTGATGTTTAATAAAATCTTACATATGTTACTTGTGAAAGACATTTTCGAAAGCTTTAGACAATTTTAATGATAAAAACTTAAGGGCTCCATAAAAAAAATTTCATGTTGTTTTAGAAATTTCGAACAGTTTACCCTTCAATTATTGAGATACATATATATTATATATTTGTAAGTAAACTATTTTGTCTTCAGGATTATTATGGTGAGATTAAAAATCTTAGCGCTTTCATGTTGTAAATTGCTAGGAGATTTGAGACTACTCGCTAAATTTTCTATTTAATTCAGAGAGCTCTTGAATTAATATAGAACATTTATGTTTTAATATATAAGACGGTGCTGGAAATTTAGTTCGGCAATTCGTGTTGTTTCGTTGTCTGTGGCGAGTTTTTAAACATGGCGGTAAAAAAACTCGTTTATCCGTAAATTGCACAGAGGATTTGAAAAAGAAACATGTGTCATATTTAATACACAGATTTTTGCTTTAGCAAGATAAATAAGAAACAAAAGCACTGAGTGTCAAAGACATAAGAGTCGGCGAATTTAGAACGGTTCGAATATCGTCACCGGTTGATGATCATTACAAGGCAAATTTGGAATGGTTCGAATATCGTCACCGGTTGATGATCATTACAAGGCAAATTTTGAACGGGTCTAATATCGTCACCGGTTGATGATCATTACAAGGCAAATTTAGAACGGTTCGAATATCGTCACCGGTTTATGATCATTACAAGGCAAATTTAGAACGGTTCTAATATCGTCACCGGTTGATGATCATTACAAGGCAAATTTAGAACGATTCGAATTTCGTCATCGGTTGATGATCAGTACAAGGCTATTCAGCAAAATAAGAGCAGACTTATATAGTATGAACAAAACGAGCAACCCATACAGACCGGGTTTGCACGAACGCTATACTGTTTTCTTTTTCTGTGTCGCGAAAAGAGAATAGTATAGCATTCGTGCAAACCCGGTCTGTATAGGTTGATCGTTTTGTTCGTACTATATAAATCTGCTGAATAGCCGGGAGAGTGCGAAATTGCGAGAGTGCGGGGAGAGTGTGAGATTTAGAAAGCGAGAATCGTAACATGACGAAATTCGAACAGTTCGAATTTCGCCATGTGATGGGTATTGTAGCATGACGAAATCCGAACCATTTGAAATCCGTCAAGTGATGAGCAACAAAACATGACGAAATTCGAACAGTTCGAATTTTGCCATGTGATGGGTATTGTAGCATGACGAAATCCGAACCATTCGAAATCCGTCAAGTGATGAGCAATAATACATGACGAAATTCGAACAGTGCGAAATTCGTCAAGTGCTGAGCATCGTAACGTGACGAAATTCGAACCATTCGAATTTCGCCATGTGATGAGTATTATAGCATGACGAAATCCGAACCATTCGAAATCCGTCAAGTTATGAGCAATAATACATGACGAAATTCGAACAGTTCGAAATTCGTCAAGTGATGAGCAACAATACATGACGAAATTCGAACAGTTCGAGTTCCGTCAGGCAAGATTCACTATCTGCTTACTCTTGTGTTTCATATTTGATTGTTTATTGTGCCAGAAGTGATGAAATAAAATAAAAAATTGATTCCACGAATTCACAAAGAAATTGCGAGAAATTCCGATGAATTTTACGATAAACTTGCCACAGACACCGAAACAACACGAATTGCCGAACTAAATTCCCAGCACCGTCTTATATTTAAAGTTTAAAATAGAAAATTCGATTTACATTTGACATTGATACCAGCTAGCATATTTAGCGAGGAAAAAATCATGTTTTTTTTGAATACTTTTTCATGAACCGTACTTCACTACTTACATAAGACCCCTCCTTAGATATGGAACAATTATCTTTTCCCCGAAAGTCCGTAGTAGTAATTCGAAAAGGTTCGAACACCCTCAAAGACTTTTCACAAAAAGAGCTTATTCTCGTTGTGGAAGTATTAGGTTGAGCTAACCCAACGTCTTGCTGAATTCAATTTGAACTCCCTAATCATTCGATGAATCCGTTTTGATTTATTGGTAGTTTTTCGTTTACTTTCTGATAGAGCGGATTGTCAGACGTGCAAAAAGGAGCTGAAGTTGAAAAACTGAAACCAATCCGCACACTTCAGACCAAACATCCAAATTAACTCTGATGAACTTTGAACGATACAATCATCCCACTCTTTCTTTTCTAGAGTAACTGCTTTATGTTTTAGAAGAGGTTCAAGATATCGAAGCATTCGGCAAGGCTCTAGAAGAGTCCCCCATGTAGTACCATACCTCTCGAATCTCATAGCCCTACCGAACTCTCTGTTCTCAACAGCAAGAGTGGACACCAACGAAAATTAATTGTCTTAGTCCCCATTCTTTCCCTTCCTATTTCAAAATTCCATATAAGGATGGCGTTACAAGCTATCCTATGGTAACAAAGAATTTCAATTCAAAAAAGCAGCTTTATCTCTCTTACCGGAATTACTGTGCTACAGATAGTCATTTTTATTGTTTACGATTATGGTACTACATGAAAGACTCAATTGTCCTATATTTTTCGTCACCCATGCTCTGATAGCAAACGTCACCGATTCACAGTTAGAAGAATGATAAGAACAATGGAGTGAAACCTGGAGGTGATTCATTTTGTTCCATGGACTAGGTCCTTCGAAGCCAATCGATAAAACTCTGCGCGCCTTCTTGGTTCCGTTGGAAGAGACGACAGAGTTGATTTTAGTCAACACAACATCCTGTTAAAGCACCTATCAAGTTCACTCTTGCTTATGATAAAGTTCTTGCTGTTCAATTTTTGAAGGTATAGTTTGCAAAACTTGTTGGCTTCAGCTGCCAAGTTTTTGGCTGTTGATTCTCCAGTCTCAGGAACTTCAAAAGCACAGCTGAAACAAATCCCATTCGTAGTCCATTAATTCGCACCTGGAGCGAGAAAGAGAAGCTGCTTCTATGAGGCTTTGTCAGAACCTTCAAAAATTTCAGCTCAATGGTAAGTCAAGTAACGCATATATGTAGAATCCAAAATCTATGCATTTAGTTTTATCTCGAGTAATGAATTTTTTTACATCGAAAGCTTTCCCGTTAAGGTTAGAGGTTTAGATTAATTCACGAACTTCAAACGAAATTCATCCATAATCTTAAATTTCCAAAATTTATATCGAACTGTATCACTACAAACTCAAAAAAAATTCTTAAAACCCTTTCTGACGAAGTTTTTTCTTCGAAAACGGGGCCAAGTACTTTTTTGGTCGTGATATGAAGTTTATATGACAAAAATTATTCGTGGGCTTAATCGATTTCATAAAACAAAACACGTGTCCCTCAAAAGTGACATAACACATTTAATTGACCGATGCAATAACTTCGTCATCACCTTATTGAATCATAGAACACGAGTTTAGCTTCCACATTTACAACTGAGTTATCGAGAACAAAACTGAGAACGTACAAACAATAAAAATATTTTCGCAACACGCACAACGTTATTGCTTTTCAAATACTGTTCTGTTGTATTTGTCACGCTTTTGAATGTTAATTTGTATGTGGCTTAAATAAAAACATTAGAAAATTCAATGAGAAAAGTTCAAAAATTAGTTTTAATTTTGTTTTACGGTTCCTTGACTCGTTAGCGTGATTTTTCCCTGAGCCTTAGCATAAATTCAATAAATAAAATACATCAAAACATTTCGATTGTGAAATTTAAGGTGTGAGTTTTCATGGTGCGAAATGTCGTCGTGAAAAATGTCGTGAAAACCATTTTACAGTGGTAACTGAGCGATCAATAATATATACGATCTAGAAAGCGTGAAAGTATGTCCGAGTTGGGGCTAAACAGGTTCATGTGAGTGACCGTACGAAAAACAAAAAAAAATAACCAAAGCAAACGTACTGAACCTTTTGCAGTTCCCTTTCTGATGATTATATGTGATTATATGTATGTAGAAATGTAGACAATTACTTTCCATTGCGATTCAGTCATCCCGATTCAGTAAGAAAAACTAATTTTTTCGATTTTTGTTTTATCTCAGTCATATAGTTCCTTTTTTGTTATCAAGATTATACGTATTGAATAATCACACACAAAAAATAGGTATGGAAAATGACACATATATCTTTTTTATCATCGCATTGGATGGATGATATGGTGAATGGGAATGTATGGAGGAAGAGAGTAATTGTTACGGGGTTGAGTTGCCTTCTACGAATAACGCGGTAGGGCAAGCATGATAATTGGGAGCTGTTTCAAAGCAGAAGTTCCGGGTAACAAGTAACAGAAGAATGATGAGCATTTATTGAAAGAAGTTTTGGTATCAGCCGTTCATGAAGGAGGGGGGAGAGAAGAATGCCGTTCATGAAGCAGCCGTTCATAAAGAGATATACATTTTAAAGGACGACTATTTATACTTATAAGTATTAATAGTCACGGTAATACTACTAGAACTACTGCAAATTATACATATCTACTAAATTAACCAAGAAGCAAATTTTGCAAACAGGTCTGCAGGTTTGAATTAATTTTGTTCTTCAGCCTAAAATCAGGTTTTGGTCGCTGATTCCGATATGGTAAAAGTTGAAATCAATGTATGAGTTGTATACATGGTAAAGTTCCTAAAATGATAATAATAATCATCATTAAGATGGGACCAAAATCTTGGTAAGAGTTCAGAGTTCGAAAATGTTCTAAGGTAAACAAATTGAATTTTCTTAAATATGGTATTTCGAGGAAAATCTTAATTTTCCAATAATTTTGGTGCTCTGAAACGAAATTCCAAGTCTCATGTAACGCTTTCTTGCTAGTATTCTTGGTATTTTAGCAGCCAAAAAGAATATTAGCCCCAAGTATATACTCTCTGTGTAATCACATTCAATGCTATTTTCATCTTACACGGCTTTTCAAAACAAATCTTCCTAGTTTCAGTTCATAAAATTAAGATTGTACCAAGATAGCTGGTCGGAAGGTTAGTTTTAACATCTCGAGTTTTTGTTTTTTGGTTTCGTATGCAAACCTGCTTTCGAATAAGGTATGAACGAAACTTGGTTGAAGAAAAGTATTCCCGATCATGAAATAATAGGCATATTACCATATGTAATAGTTCGTTGTGATCGTAATAGTAGAGGAGGTGGTGTTGCCTTAATTATACGTGATCACCTTTCGTTCATTGAATCTAGCATCTCCTTTCATCCGAACGAGATATTATTTATTGATCTCCTAGTCACCAAATCAATAGTTCGTCTAGTTCTTTTCTATCGCCCTCCCGATTACAGCACTGCTCAAACAGAATCTTTCTGTGACTCACTCTCGGATATATTTTCTTTCAATGATCATCCACTGCTTGTGATAGGTGATATGAACTGCGATGCCTTAGTGGTTGACAACTCATTTAATCACAAGAAGACTCATGAAATAATTTCCGCTTTTGATTTAGTGTTTCTATGTCGTGAGCCAACTCGTGCTGGTCGCTGTTTAGACTGGATTTTTAGTTCTTCACCAGAAATGTTCACAAATGTGAAAATAATTCATGCATTTCCCTCTTGTGACCATAGTGGTATTTCTTTCCATATAGCTACATCCGCTTCGTCACCAATCTCTACACCCATTCGTGATTATTCAAGAGCAAACTACGACCTCATAAATCGATTTTTCAGTACCATCAACTGGGAGTACGAGTTCGATAGTTTTACCTCTTGTGATGATTTATACTCCCGTTTCACGACTATTGTTACCAGTGCTATATCTCGTTTCGTTCCTTTACGCACCCCACGAGATTTTCATGGTTCTTATCCTCTGCATATCATGAAATTGATTGCTTATAGAAATAGACTGTTCGGTAAGATAGATAAACCAGCATCGCTGGCTCTTTATAAAAAGGCAAGTGTGAAACTCCTTCATAAGATGCGTAGATGGAAACAGTATTCCGAAAAAACCAAATTGAAGCGATCTCGTGATCTTCATAGACATGTTTCATCTCTCACTAAACCGAAGCCAAGACCACCGAGATTTTTAACCGATATTACTGGTACTATGGTAACGGATACAATTGAAAAGTGTGATATGCTTGCAAGTGAATTTGCCTCTTCTTTCATAACGGCTGACACAGTTACTCCTTCTTTCCTTGATAGGCCTTTCCCTCCTCTTTCGAATTTAGAAGTTTTCTTACCGCATGTTGTTCTTAGGCAACTTATGAAACTTAAATCTACTGGTAGTACAGGTAGTGATGATATTCCTCAGATAATGTTTAAGAAATGTGCCTCATCACTGTGTCTCCCCCTGACGCACATTTATAACATGTGCATCATGCTCCAATCTACTCCCAAAATATGGAAGCATTCCTTCATTTCTGCAATTCCGAAACCTGGTAAAGATCCTAGTTTTTCTTCATCTTATCGTCCCATTTCCATTCTTTCTCCAGCCTCTAAAACTATGGTTGATCATTGCACGAAAAACAACATAATCCCTAGTAACCAACATGGAACCAACATGGATTTCAGCATCTGTTGTCACTAATCTCTTAGTTTGTGACGATGATTGGACTAATGCTTTATCGATCGGCCAGTGTACGGATGTTATTTATTTAGACTTTTCTAGGGCATTCGATTCCATAAGTATTCCGAAACTCCTCCACAAATGCAAATATTACGGCATCAACGATCCATTGCTTTCCTGGTTACAATCATTTCTGACGGAGCGTAGTTTTTCGGTTCGAATAGGTAAATCGTTTTCGAAGTCACTGCCAGTGACCTCCGGAGTTCCTCAAGGCTCTGTACTAGGTCCTTTTCTGTTTACTTTATATATATCGCCGACATTAATGATGTTCTCGATTGTTTTCCGACTGTGAAGTACCAGGCTTATGCCGATGATATTAAATTATATGTCTCTTATAACAAGGGAGATATGAACGAGAAAAAAGAAGAACTACAAGAAGCTCTTGACTGTGTTCATAACTGGTGCCTTTCCAATCAGTTGACTCTTTCACCGTCTAAGTCCTTCCATTTACATATTGGTTCCAGTAATCCGTCTACTACATATGTCATCAATCAGATATCGATCGACAGAGTACCACAAGTGCGTGATTTGGGCATCCAATTGGCCGCATCCCTACGTCGTAATGACACTGTACTTGATAGGGTGGCCAAAGCTCGAAAGGCTATGTTCTCATTTCTTAGAGCCATCTCTGTCCACGATTCATCTATATTGGTCAAATATTTAAAATTTATGTAATGCCTCACCTAGACTTTGCTTCGACGCTTTGGAATCCTCACTACTCGAAAGATTCGACAACGGTAGAAAATGTTCAGAGAATTTTTACACGCATTGTATATTATCGTTGTTTTCCGAACAAAATGTACCCTCAGGCTCTTCCGTCTTATGAAACTAGGCTAAGATGTCTAGGCCTAACAAAATTGGCCGATAGGAGATATCAAAACGACGTTGTCATGGGTTGGAAGATTATGCAGAACCAGTCCATAATTGATAGAAACCGCATATTTAAAGAAGGACGTTGTACAAGAACTAATCCTAGTGGTATTCAAGTTGAAAAAACTCGTATTACTGCTAGGTACTACAGCTTCTCTTTGCGAGTTTCTCGAATATTTAGCAAGTTACCTATTGATCTTCTTCGGGAAAAGTCTCTCAAAGCTTTCCGTAAAAAATTGTCTGTAAATAGAATAGTGTTTCGCATTTAATGAAGTATCTAGCCTTCATATGCCATAGCTCTCAATTGTCTTTTTTTTTCTTCAAACAAATGATGTTTGATTACCAATGCGCATTCTCGGATGCAGATAAAATATATATTGTACACATCATAGTTAGAATTAGTATTGTATACCGGATTTTGCTATTCTAAATAATAAGAGTTCCGTCTCGGAGTACGGATCAGATGGGAAATTTTTGAGCTTATCTGCGGGCAAGGGTAATCTTTGTTCACAATAAATAACTCGTATTCAATCATTCACATCTAATGAATTTGTGATTAAATGCTTGGTTCTGCAAGTCATTTTTAATGCATAATAGTTTTTTGTCGTTTTTATTTTAACGTCTTTTTATAGTTCTCGTTGAACATCCTAGTTATAACGAGATGAGATCGGGTTTCAATTGATAAAAATGAAGCTTTGTTTCGAAATGAAGCTCGAGTACTCTAAACTTTGAGCTAATCTGTCGAGGATAATCTGTTTCGACAATCTTAATTATTAATATTCAGTCGCTCATATCAATTATGTACATCCGAGTCTTCAGTGAATAAAACTCACAGTTTCATAATTCTGTTACTTCAGAATCCCTGGTTTTCTTGCTCGTTACAAATATTGAATGAGTTCTATTTTCTATAACTTTTGGCTAAGGATTCCGGTTATTAGTTTTATTTGGAAACTTTTATGTTTCATGGTCCTATCACGATTGAGAAATCATAATTGAAATCCTAGAAAATAACAATAATAATTGAAATCTTTGTACCAAGAACATTTCTTGAAAACGATAATGGGGTGAAGTAAGATGAAAATATCGCTAGGAAAAACGCCGATACATGGACGGAATTGAACCCAGTCGTCTTTCTTACACTCAGAGTAAAGGTTAAGCGTGTTACCACTTTACTCCCGAAATAAAATTGCTGATCCATGCAAAAAATTCAACTCTTGATGGTTGGTTTCTCTTAGTGACGTATGCTCATGAAGCGAACGCATTGTGAATGAAGCGTAACTTCACAATCCGCGATTGGTACAGAATAAACCGTTTCTTCTCGATCCTCCCACTCACGCGAACGCTCGCATCTATATAAAACCCTCCTAAGAAAACAGCTCATACATATCCAAATGATTATGGCTCTCGAATATTATGTTTGCACGGAATGAAAAAAAAAGATTAATTAATAACTGAGTAAAGGAATGACAAAGTCAATGAATAAATGAATAAAGCAATGATTGAATGTTTAAATGAGTTAATGAATGAATGAAGAGTGATGTATGATAAGCATCCGCTGATGAGAAAGCGTTGGTACTTATCATTGCACTCAAACATTCAGTAGAGAGGCGTCAACTACTATTATAACTGACAACATTGTGGCCGTGTTCCACCAGATTTTCTACGAGGCTGTTTGCAAAGTGCAGGTGACTGCTTCCGATGACATTCAGATACAGCAGAATGTCAAGGCCCGCTGTCAATTCGGTAGCCAGCAGTATTATTGCGAGGGAATGCATTCAACAACTGCAATGAGATTATTCTTTCATGACAAGTATTTAAGCGGTCGTGTGTAGCTTTGCTCCCTAAATCTACAAAAGCAGCATAGGACAAGCGAGTAAGCTGAAGAAAGCATAATTACCGAACTTAGGCGAAACCAATTTACGTACTGATCCAGTCGGAAACCTTTTCAGAGGGGAATCGTAATTTATATCAAAAGTTCTATGTACTAGGAAACATATGGAGCTCCTGAGTGCTCTTATCTCCTCTGTTTCAAGGGTCAACTGTTCTAACCACAATGATAAGGAGCTGATAATCAGCGCACCAATGATATTGAATGGAAAACAAATTGTTTTGCTCAGATTATTGCTTTTCTTATGACTTGAAATTAGATTTTTCTCAGAAAAAAACTTGCAGTCTAAACTTTTAGGTTCGAAAGAATACACTTTATTTTCTTTGACTTAATGTCTTATGCATGATTCTTTTGACGACTCTTCGCCAAGTCTAATTTGATGGGATCTTAAAGGTGATATTTTACATCAACTCCTTTTTCTTTTTATTAGCGTTGCCCGGTGCCAGCAGAGTCAGCGTACGGTGTACGACTACCGTACCTTTGAAAACATTTGTTCAAAACGTCGATGTAAAAGTGTCGGGCATATACACTAAAAATTAAGGCTCTTCCGCTCTTCATAAAATGAAAAACCTTAATGAGAAATCGAAAAATGTCAGTTACATCCGATTAAGAACAATATGACTTTCCCTTTCTCAAGGGCAATTACTCCAAACTAAAACATGACACAGGTCAGAACAGTCGGGGTCCCGAGTTTTTTTAAAATAATTTTTTTTACTTTTGTGTTTATTGGAAAAGTTTAGAAACAAACATTCGGCATGGAAACTCTGTGCATAAGTGATATTCCATTTGTAAGTTTTCAGCTTTTTAAATCAAGCATTCTCTTCTTATGCAGCTTCCGAGAGAGGTCGCTTTACTCTCGAAAATGGTCGTGATTACATATAAGATGTTTGAAGCATAGTAACAGTTCAATTTTAACGTTTAAAGTTTCTACTGAAAACCCTAATAAATCTTGTACATCGGAAGAAATGAGCGTAGCAGAGGGTGCTTCGCTCAAATTTGAAAAGAATGTGATCATGTTGTTAGGCGTTTATATGCTTCAATCCGTTCTTCCTATACAAAGTTTTGTCGGACGAGAAACTATTCGACCAGGCTCTCAAATTATGGAGTCAATTAGTTTTCAAACATTGGTATACTGAGATTGAGGTCTTTTCCTCACTCAATGGTGGTCTATTCTATCTATCTATCGATTTAATGAGAGGAGGGCCTTTCCTCACTCACACAAACCTTCTATCTAGATAATGATCGCCTGCCACGCCTTTTAATTCCAATATTCAATCCCTCGAGAGAATAAATTCAATTTATCGGCCACTTAGGCAAAGATCAATCAAACAAACAAGAAATCAGCAAACAATGATGACAAAGATAACTCACTTCAAGTAATATTAGGACGTTTTCACAAAATAGGACGTCTTCACAAAATAGGACGTCTTCACAAAATAGGACGTCTTCACAAAATAGGACGTCTTCACAAAAGGCTGAGTCGTAATTGAGCCGCAGAAGAGGTAGCACACACAACTCTAGTAGAACACTTTCTACTCTTACTGCCAGCTATCCAAGCTAATTTTAAATCTATTTTAGCGGCTCGTAAATTACACCAAAATATATAAACTCAATATTACCGTAACGAGAATTTCCAGGCGAGAAATATTATTATATGAAATTCCGTAATTAGAATATTATAGTCTCACTAAAATATAAAGGTATTCGTATAACGAATACATTGGGGGCGGCGAGAGAAACCGCTTGAAAAGAACATTAAACATACACATGAACTCGGACCAAAAAAGGACATCATTTGATGTTTTTGAAGAAGATTGGATTCATCGGGCAGATCGCGATGTTATGGAGTCCTTGGCACATTGACCAAGGACGGATGGGGCACGCCTTGCCGATGTGTGGAAACTTCAGACATTGAGAGCATCGGCCTTTAGTGATGAGAATGCGCTGTCGTCCATGAAGATCGACGATGTTCTCGCAAGAAGATGCGATGTGTCCGGTCCTGTCACACAAGAGACATACAGTGGCTGGTTTCTTGACGCTTCTTTCTTCGAACTTCGTAGGAGCCCTTGCATCCGAATGTTTACGACGACGAGACTGCCGATGCTCAAATTGTTGCGGTCCTTTCACAGTGCTTTCTCTCTCAGATTCGACAAACTTGTCCAATCTATTCGAGATCTCAGCAAAGGAGCTTTCTATCGAGCTCACTGTTCGTTATGTGCGCATTGATGCTCTGGCTCACGTCCAATAGACTGGCGGCACTTCTATCAATCGTACGATCTTCTTCACCAAGGAGTTCAACTTCGTCCAGAGCTTCCATCATCTCAACAAACACAGTTGTTTTTGATGAAAACGATTCGAACCAATTACTATGTACAAACTATAGGGTAACCTCTAGGTGAGAAAGCTCATGAGTCCACCAAACAAATTTCTAATGCAAAATCAATAGGTCGCCTCTGGGAAAGAAGCCCCTTTACTTATGTACAAACTATAAGGTCACCTCTAGGTGAGAGTGCCCCTCTCCAATCGATTTCTATCATTTGCGCAGCAGGCGCCAGTAAGCGGGATCTCTTGCAAGAGATTTGCATGCTCTCATAGGTCTATTCGATGGTATGGGAGTTTCTTCACTTCTGGAAGGCTCTTCATGTATCTCTTTGGTCTCTGCACTGGCCTCGAATTCGGGTGCGTCAGTTATTTCCGTGTTAGGGTAAACTTCCAAAGGCACCAGCAAGTTTAATGGCCTTCTGACCATTGCTCCATTACTAGTTCTCACAACTGCCTCCCGTTCTCTACATTCCACAATGCGCGCTAGCGGCCATGAGCCGCGCGGCGTGATTTCTTCTTCCATGAGGACTAATTCACCGACTATCGGGCCCCGCGCATTCGAACGTCCTGGTTTCAAAGACATTGCTTTTCTGCCCTTCAGCGAAGTTATGTACGATGTGTTGAACAGCTCCCAGCAATGTTGAAGCCTTCTCTCAATATCTTTATGCTGAGATCGGATCTTCTTTGCTTCACTGTTGGGGCGGTATTCTTGGTCTGTGGAAGACTCTATTACTGCAATACCGGTCTTGGTTCCCATTGGCATCAACATATCTATCGGTCGCAGTATTCTATCGTCATCCCTTCTGTCATCAGACAGTTTCATCAACGGTCTACTATTCAAAACAGCTTCGACTTCTACTATCATGCTTTCGAATTCTTCTAAGTTGAGGATGTTTCTGCCAATTGTCCTCACTAAGCAGTTCTTCATCAGACCAACCATTCTCTCATATAAGCCTCCTTGCCATGGTGCATGAGGGGCTGAGAACGACCAATCTATTCCTTTGTGGGCCACATACGAAGTGAACAGTTCATCTTCCATAAAACCACTTTCTCGAAGAGTGTCCTTTGCCCAATGGAAAGTGGGCGCGTTATCCGAAAAAACCTTCTCTGGAACGCCTCTTCTCTAAACAAATTTTCTGAATCCTGCTAGGAAGGATTTTGCTGAAAGGCTCTTTGTGACCTCGAGATGCACTGCCCGTGTTGCCATACACGTTATCAACAGCACGTGCACCTTTGCCAACTCTTCGTCGGCTCTCACCCGGAACGGTCCGTTCTTCCTATACAAAGTTTTGTCGGACGAGAAACTATTCGACCAGGCTCTCAAATTATGGAGTCAATTAGTTTTCAAACATTGGTATACTGAGATTGAGTTCTTTTCCTCACTCAATGGTGGTCTATTCTATCTATCTATCGATTTAATGAGAGGAGGGCCTTTCCTCACTCACACAAACCTTCTATCTAGATAATGATCGCCTGCCACGCCTTTTAATTCCAATATTCAATCCCTCGAGAGAATAAATTCAATTTATCGGCCACTTAGGCAAAGATCAATCAAACAAACAAGAAATCAGCAAACAATGATGACAAAGATAACTCACTTCAAGTAATATTAGGACGTTTTCACAAAATAGGACGTCTTCACAAAATAGGACGTCTTCACAAAATAGGACGTCTTCACAAAATAGGACGTCTTCACAAAAGGCTGAGTCGTAATTGAGCCGCAGAAGAGGTAGCACACACAACTCTAGTAGAACACTTTCTACTCTTACTGCCAGCTATCCAAGCTAATTTTAAATCTATTTTAGCGGCTCGTAAATTACACCAAAATATATAAACTCAATATTACCGTAACGAGAATTTCCAGGCGAGAAAAATTATTATATGAAATTCCGTAATTAGAATATTATAGTCTCACTAAAATATAAGGGTATTCGTATAACGAATACAAATGGAATGAATGTCTAGTACTCCGTAGGCCAATTCTTGGTATTAAACTTTTAATCAAATACCTTATTAAAAAACATAACTCATTTTCGAATTGTTTCTAAAGCCATTTTCTACTTTTTTGTCCAAAAAGTAGAAACATTTTGAAGAAGAAATAGAAAAAAAGAAATAAGAAATTTTTTTCAAGTATTCAAGCTAATAAAGTCTGAGTTTTTTTCAAGCTCAATTTTCGACTTCTGCCTCAGAATGTTCTTACGCATGAGACAATGAACCTTCTGTATATAATAAATAAAATAATACGACTTGAAGACCCATTTGGAGTTATTTTCATAAAATTTCAAGTCAAGAACACATCGCTCATTTCTTTATAGTTTTCGATGTCTGTGACAATCATTATTCTAAATGGTCTTAAAAGCAAAACAAGGCTTTTTAAATGGCATTTGACAATTTCTGCTCAATATAGCTTGTAGGCGTAAGTTGCGACTTTTATTGAAATACATTTTGCAATGTAACAACACGAGTAAGACTCTGCTGACAAAACTAAAGATAATTTTAAAAAACAGAAGAAAAAAAACAAACAACGAGAACGAGAATGAACGACTATTATAAACTTAAATTGATGTTTAAGACCTCTGGAACATCCAGAAATAACAAATTTATCCGAAAACTTAGAATGGTTTGATTCCTGAGAAGACTGACCGGTAATTTCATTAAAAAATCGAGATGTCCGATAAGCGAAAGAGTGAAAAAGTGAGTTTCTGTTTGTGTGCCCTATATGGAAAGCATAGAAGGAGGTGCGACCGTTACACTGTTTGAAAGTGTAAAATTTACAAACTGGAACGTCAGTGTAACCTTTGAGAATTTTGAAAGCCAAAAGAATATCAGCTTCTAATCTTCTTGCATAGAGAGATGTCAGGTTAAATCTTATCAATCTACTTTCATAATTGCACCATTCCGTGAGTGCAACACAACGTAACTGTAGTAATTTTGTGAACACATGTTGAACATTCTCAATATGAATACGGTAGTTTTACTTTTTTTTAATTTTTTTTTTAACTTTTAAAAAAAAAACTTTTTTTAAAATTCTTTTTTTAAAAAAATAATAGAAAATTTTTCCACTTCCAATTTGCGTAGAAACGATGAGCCGACAGGTAAGCGCTTTTCCGAGTTATTACTCAAACTTGGGTAATTAAACCAAAGCGTTACAAATAACAGAGTGATGAGTGCTTTAACGGGCGGGTGACATATTATGAAGACTTAAGCAAGAAAATACTTAATATTTATACTCCGAAAACTACTAGCAAAAATCCACATCCTGAATTCTTCAAATAGGGATGATCGCACTCTTCTAATCCTGTTTACATCTGGAATGACTCACTGTTGTTGCGTTTTTTTTCTTCTCAGAATTGAAGCATTCCGCAAAAATCACCCTTTCGATTATTTTGCTCTGACCCAGGTTTTTGACCCCACAAATAACAAATCGTCCTCTTCGTATCGTGGAAAGTGGAATAGGGCCATGTCACTTGATAACATAACACTCTAATACCTGGTATTTGTTTTCAAAATCTTATAGACTGAAGTGAAGCTGAAAAGTATGAAATCATACTTCAAGCTTTAGTTTTATGAAGTTGAAGTGTAAATAACTTTGCGCTTTTTATAGTTGTTCGAGCAATATTGAGTAACTGATAACAATAATGGTTGTATTGAAATTGTTGAAAACATGAAATGAGAATGAATAGATAATTGCATTACTTCAATTTCATTTTTTCGTTTTTGGAACCAGTCAGTATAAAGAAGAAAAAAAAAACAAAAATGATTATAGCTATTCTGCTAAAAGACAACCTATCCACAACCTGTGTATAATACGCGCAGTTCTCATAACTTTTTTGACAAGTTTAAATCGTTCATTGAAATCAAGAATAACTGGATGAATTAGAATGGAAATTGTTATAAGAAGGCTTATCGTCACCAAAATCAAAAGCTTTTCGAATTTGATTGTTCATAGTACGCAAAAGTTCAATAAGAACTAGCATCCCCGACCAAACCGAGTCAACTATTACGCGGCGACTGAGTTGATTATATTATCGACGGCGTAAATTATTTTTCGACTTTATCTGAATCGGAGACCAAAATTCTAAACTGAATTGTAAAAGTCTTTGTAGAGAAATTTGAGAACTGACCACTAAATTAGTTTACCATCTTCCACCGTAATAACCTTACGTACAGTTTCGAGCGAGCGGTTCTCTCTGCTCTTGAAGAGAGTGGTACGCTTACTCATCGCTCCCATATTGATTTATCAGTACACCTTATCAACCGTCTCACCGACCAATGTCTCTAGCTAGCGAAGCTCTTCTCAATTCTCTCGACGAATGTATCATCAAAGAAGAGGAGGCGACGGATCCCAATATTCCGAATCACATACTTCTTTTGCTGAAGACATGTTCTTTAGTAATGAAGCAGATGATTTCGGAATCTACAAACAACTGCAATGTCATTGAAACTGTGAAGAATGAAATGGAGGAAGAAAAAAGGCTACGTTCAGTGGTAATAGAACGCGCACCAGAGATTGCCGACAAGAAAGCTTCAGCTTCAGCTCAAATAGCCCACGATTCAGGCATAATTCATACTCTACTCGACGCTTTTGATCTACCGGTCGCAGGAGTCGCTCACTACCGCATGGGAATTAGGAAGAATGATTCAAACGATGCACGTGTTCTCAAGCTCACCTTCCCGACTAAAACGCATCAGAGACAGTTTCTCGCTAAATCGAGCTCTCTCCGCCAGAACCCTCTCTTGAGGAATATATTCGTCCGCCCGAGCTTAACGAAGTTTCAACGCGAACAGGAATATCAACTTCGTCAGGAGAAAAGAAAGCTGGTAGCTGCGGGTCAAGATGTCGTTATATACAATGGCCGACTTATGCCCCGTCGCGAGGTCGACGCTCTTCGTCAATCATATACCAATCGACCCTCTTCCCATCAACGAACGTTCCAAGGAAGTCAGAACATCACTGTGAGATCAACGAATTCGACTGGGTCATCAGCAAGAAACGTCCAAGTTCTCCGCTCGTCAGAAGTCACCGTTCCTCGACAATCTATTCATCCGACAGTCCACGCAGCCTTGCCGTCAAACTAGCGAAATGTCCAGGTCATGTTTCATCACACCGTTCTATATATTCGAGTCCTAGTTCTGTCCGTACTCGTAATTTTCACTCCACTGATATTTTCTTGAAAGTATCGTATTATAATATTCGTTCTCTATGCAATAAACTTTCTGTTTTTCGAATGTATTTAGAGAATGAAAAACCTGATATAGTCTTGCTAACGGAAACTTGGTTGAAGAAAAGTATTCCCGATCATGAAATAATAGGCATATTACCATATGTAATAGTTCGTTGTGATCGTAATAGTAGAGGAGGTGGTGTTGCCTTAATTATACGTGATAACCTTTCGTTCATTGAATCTAGCATCTCCTTTCATCCGAACGAGATATTATTTATTGATCTCCTAGTCACCAAATCAATAGTTCGTCTAGTTCTTTTCTATCGCCCTCCCGATTACAGCACTGCTCAAACAGATTCTTTCTGTGACTCACTCTCGGATATATTTTCTTTCAATGATCATCCACTGCTTGTGATAGGTGATATGAACTGCGATGCCTTAGTGGTTGACAACTCATTTAATCACAAGAAGACTCATGAAATAATTTCCGCTTTTGATTTAGTATTTCTTTGTCGTGAGCCAACTCGTGCTGGTCGCTGTTTAGACTGGATTTTTAGTTCTTCACCAGAAATGTTCACAAATGTGAAAATAATTCCTGCATTTCCCTCTTGTGACCATAGTGGTATTTCTTTCCATATAGCTACATCCGCTTCGTCACCAATCTCTACACCCATTCGTGATTATTCAAGAGCAAACTACGACCTCATAAATCGATTTTTCAGTACCATCAACTGGGAGTACGAGTTCGATAGTTTTACCTCTTGTGATGATTTATACTCCCGTTTCACGACTATTGTTACCAGTGCTATATCTCGTTTCGTTCCTTTACGCACCCCACGAGATTTTCATTGTTCTTATCCTCTGCATATCATGAAATTGATTGCTTATAGAAATAGACTGTTCGGTAAGATAGATAAACCAGCATCGCTGGCTCTTTATAAAAAGGCAAGTGTGAAACTCCTTCATAAGATGCGTAGATGGAAACATTATTCCGAAAAAACCAAATTGAAGCGATCTCGTGATCTTTATAGACATATTTCATCTCTCACTAAACCGAAGCCAAGACCACCGAGATTTTTAACCGATATTACTGGTACTATGGTAACGGATACAATTGAAAAGTGTGATATGCTTGCAAGTGAATTTGCCTCTTCTTTCATAACGGCTGACACAGTTACTCCTTCTTTCCCTGATAGGCCTTTCCCTCCTCTTTCGAATTTAGAAGTTTTCTTACCGCATGTTGTTCTTAGACAACTTATGAAACTTAAATCTACTGGTAGTACAGGTAGTGATGATATTCCTCAGATAATGTTCAAGAAATGTGCCTCATCACTGTGTCTCCCCCTGACGCACATTTATAACATGTGCATCATGCTCCAATCTACTCCCAAAATATGGAAGCATTCCTTCATTTCTGCAATTCCGAAACCTGGTAAAGATCCTAGTTTTTCTTCATCTTATCGTCCCATTTCCATTCTTTCTCCAGCCTCTAAAACTATGGAACGCCTAGTTCGAGACATTCTTGTTGATCATTGCACGAAAAACAACATAATCCCTAGTAACCAACATGGATCTGTTGTCACTAATCTCTTAGTTTGTGACGATGATTGGACTAATGCTTTATCAATCGGCCAGTGTACGGATGTTATTTATTTAGACTTTTCTAGGGCATTCGATTCCATAAGTATTCCGAAACTCCTCCACAAATGCAAATATTACGGCATCAACGATCCATTGCTTTCCTGGTTACAATCATTTCTGACGGAGCGTAGTTTTTCGGTTCGAATAGGTAAATCGTTTTCGAAGTCAATGCCAGTGACCTCCGGAGTTCCTCAAGGCTCTGTACTAGGTCCTTTTCTGTTTACTTTATATATCGCCGACATTAATGATGTTCTCGATTGTTTTCCGAATGTGAAGTACCAGGCTTATGCCGATGATATTAAATTATATGTCTCTTATAACAAGGGAGATATGAACGAGAAAAAAGAAGAACTACAAGAAGCTCTTGACTGTGTTCATAACTGGTGCCTTTCCAATCAGTTGACTCTTTCACCGTCTAAGTTCTTCCATTTACATATTGGTTCCAGTAATCCGTCTACTACATATGTCATCAATCAGATATCGATCGACAGAGTACCACAAGTGCGTGATTTGGGCATCCAATTGGCCGCATCCCTACGTCGTAATGACACTGTACTTGATAGGGTGGCCAAAGCTCGAAAGGCTATGTTCTCATTTCTTAGAGCCATCTCTGTCCATGATTCATCTATATTGGTCAAATGTTTTAAAATTTATGTAATGCCTCACCTAGACTTTGCTTCGACGCTTTGGAATCCTCACTACTCGAAAGATTCGACAACGGTAGAAAATGTTCAGAGAATTTTTACACGCATTGTATATTATCGTTGTTTTCCGAACAAAATGTACCCTCAGGCTCTTCCGTCTTATGAAACTAGGCTAAGATGTCTAGGCCTAACAAACTTGGCCGATAGGAGATATCAAAACGACGTTGTCATGGGTTGGAAGATTATGCAGAACCAGTCCATAATTGATAGAAACCGCATATTTAAAGAAGGACGTTGTACAAGAACTAATCCTAGTGGTATTCAAGTTGAAAAAACTCGGAACACTGCTAGGTACTACAGCTTCTCTTTGCGAGTTTCTCGAATATTTAGCAAGTTACCTATTGATCTTCTTCGGGAAAAGTCTCTCAAAGCTTTCCGTAAAAAATTGTCTGTAAATAGAATAGTGTTTCGCATTTAATGAAGTATCTAGCCTTCATATGCCATAGCTCTCAATTGTCTTTTTTTTTCAAACAAATTTATTGCCTATGATGTTTGATTACCAATGCGCATTCTCGGATGCAGATAAAATATATATATTTGGTGCTGTCTATTTTCTGATTTTTTTAGCACTTGAGTAATTGGAGCTATTAAGAGGTCTATAAGTGTGGGCGAAATTAAATCCAAAATTGAAGATGGAGATTAATGCACGGAGCCAATTCTTTTCATTGTTTATTCATAGTTAACGATTTCCGTTTTTTGTGTTGTGGTTTGAGAAACATCACAGTTGATCTCGTGAGACTTTGTAACCAAAGAACAAGCTAAGCCTTTGGTCTTGATGACAAATCGAAAACATGTTAAACAATAAAAATAGATTAGAAAAGTAAGACTTTTTTGTTTATTCCTGTCTTAGCTAAGCTAATTTATGCTGCTCATCAACTCCTCTAATAAACTAGGCAATATGATACTCCAGGTGGGGAATATAAGACTGTTTTTTTAGTTTAATCTGAATTAAATCCTGAATCAACACATTTGTATTCTATGATTCCATTGGAAAGCCGCGTTCTAGGAACATTCCGATCTTTTCTTGCTGCCCTCTTTCCCTTAGAAACAAACATGAAAGTTTATACTATAATCTTTTTTCTCCACCCCTTTTTCGAGATGTAGAAACTAAATAACTAGTAAATGAAGCGGAGTTCACCGATTACTTTTTTTTCTTTTTCATGAATCAGTGTTTCTTCAGGTATTTTTCATGATCTACCTGAATAATGACTCTCATTTCTATTAGTAGGTTCTTCATTACTGTCGTTTTTTTAGTTATATCATTTTTATGTTAGATTTTTTTCAGCTGGTGACAAAAATGCCAATTTATTTGTAGTTGATTTTCAATTTTGATTTTGATTTTCAAAAATACAAATTTTATCAATTTCTCATCTCGCGACTCAGACGGCTAGCTTTATGTGAAATGTTGGGATTTCAAAAGCCATATAACTATGTAAATGACACATTCATAGAAAACATCAAAACTCATTTCACGTTGATTTATTTCTGAAAAAAAACAAATAATTTATCTATTTGATAACCTTCAAAAATGCCAATTTATTTGTAGTTGCTCGAACGTTTGGGTCATCTCTGCTCTGGAAGGTCAGTCTATTCGAGTATGCACATCGAAATTTTCTGGCTTTTTGTGCTCTTCGCGCAGTATGACTTCTTGCAGGCAAACCGAGGGTGAGTTCCCTATGCATTATATTCATGTAATTTATAAGATTTCCGATTTAAAGGTTTTTACTTTTTTATCTTTTAGAGATTTTTCTTATGCATATGTTTTTCCATTTCGTTGTTTTGTGATTTAAAGTTTTTGGATGTTGCAATTGTTTAATTTTGCGATTTCAGAGACTCCAAAGTCTTAATTAAAGTCGTTTTTAGCATTTCAAAACCGTATAAAATACTTATCAGACACAGTCTTTTTTAACTAACTTCGTACTAATCAACTGAAAAATGACTGAGAAACATTGGAAGGTTCCGATTTAGTGAACAATTCAAAGCACATTAAAGTGGCTGTTAGGGCTAAATGTACCGACATTTCCTTTCGCACATTCAATTTTTTTTGTCGACAAACAACCAACGCTTATTTCATTTACTGACAGAAAAAAACTGTAATAATTTAGAAAGTTTAGCAGTTGTTTTGTAATTTCCAGAACAGGTTTTCCTTTCGAGTTAATTGACTTTTTCATTTTGAAAAAATTAAACTCACAAAGAAGAAGAAACATACCTTCTTGAACGCTCTTTCATCAATTCTGTAATTTGAAGTTGAATGTGAGCGGTATGTCATACATTGAAGTCCAGTTTCTTCGAACTAAAAAGACGATTGAAGAAGTTAAACATCAGAATGGAGTGATTCTGTCGTTCTAACACATATATGTATGTACAAATGAAATATGATGACTTGCAAGAGTTGTTTCGATATGCACAAACAGGAAATTCGCTCTTTGAATCGGTGCTTTCCGTAGCACTATCTATATTTTTTTAACGTGTTTTTGAATGATTTCCTAGGAAAGGTTAAAATTTTCAAACAAGTGTTCAAAAAAGCTTCGGTTTTTTTTATAGCTTAATACTAGATGATTCTAGCAGATTTTGCACGTTTTGTTATTTGTTCTGGGCCTTAAAGTAGACTCTTCGTGGAAAAGTCGTCCTTCCGATGAAATCACTTTTTAGAGCCAAGAACAGTAGAACGACTGACATTTGCATAGATTTTTAAGATGGACCCGGAAAAAATTTTTTTAATGAAAAAAACTACAAAAAACCCGCATATAAACAGCTTCAAAAATGTACTCTAGCAATAAATTCACATGTAAAGTGATCTTTTACAACAAAATTAGTTGTATGAAAATATTTTAGTTGTAAAATGATGTTTAAGTGCCATTACATTTTTTTCAATAAGTGTATTTGTCTTTTTGCTTGAGTGGCAAAAAACTAGATTTTATGTTTCATATGAAAACATTTTGGGCAAAATAACACTAAATTGGTTGATGAGCTTTTTTGTGGATTCCAGTTTCGACTACACCAAAATACTCGAGTCCAAATACGACCGGAGGTGCTTCTTCTCACATCTCGGCTGTGTTTTCACTCCTCCGAAAAGGGTGAGCAGTAAATTTGCTTTTTTGTTAGCAAAAATGCAGGATTATGTTTTATCGATTCGTTTCAGCAAAGTTTTTTCTAAGAATCAGGTGCTAGAAATTCAAATCCAGTACTTAATGAAAACAGTACCAAATGAAAATTATGATCTTACAAAATTCAAAAACACGATTGGTTTGGAATCATTTGAAAAGTAAATATTTCAAACTTCGACTCTCTCAATCTTGATGTCCTTTATTAAGAATTTCATCACCTTTGGTTGACATGGGAAAGTCATTTTATCATCTTATTTTAGTCATTTAAAATTTTTGGTAAGGTTCATGACTTTCAAAAGAAAAACTGCGCTGTTTTAAAAATAGATTTACCTGCTACTTTGCATGAAAAATGGTTTAAAAATATTAACAGACATATTGGTTAACAGAATATAGTGTATAAGATACAAAGTGATCAATATATTTGATGAAACAGATTTTACCGCATATTTTCTTGTAATGCGAACGAAATTCCACTTGTTTCTCAACAAATTTTGATATTTTTCATATGATAATATTCTACAACTTCCACCCAAAATGTCCTCTTTTGCGAATGAGAGCCTCCAGACGACGGGGATAGGCAGACACTGCGGACCGCAAAACCTCCTGGGGAAGTCGGTCGCATGCTCGCTCAAGCGAAGTCTTCAGACCGGACAAGGAGTATTGGGTTTTAGCGCAAGCTGTAAATTAGAGTATTCCCTACTCCTCGTTGATCTCAAGCAACGGATTTTTTATACCGAGCAGAGGAGCGGATTGTTCGCAGAAACTTGTGCAAAAATCGTGTGGTGTGACGGGAACCGAACCCGTGACCTTTCGCATTCCGGGCGAATGCTCTCCTCACTGAGCTACACACGCACACATGATAATGCACATTTCAAGGCCCATACAACATGCCCCCCTCTCAACACCGAGGTCTCTCGAGGTCTAGGGTCAGAGGTCTAGGCGCCTTTGTTTCTGCGAACTAGCTCATGCTCGGGTTTTCTTCTTTTTTCTCTTTTTTTCTTCTTTTTTTTTCTTTTTTCTCCTTTTATCCTCTCTTTTCATCCCGGTTCGGCCCCCATGTAAATTAGAGTATTCCCTACTCCTCGTTGATCTCAAGCAACGGATTTTTATACCGAGCAGAGGAGCGGATTGTTCGCAGAAACTCTTGCAAAAATCGTGTGGTGTGACGGGAACCGAACCCGTGACCTTTCGCGGGGGGGGCGAATGCTCTCCCCACTGAGCTACACACGCACACATGATAATGCACATTTCAAGGCCCATACAACAAAGCTTCACTCTCCAGGATGGACCAGATGGAGTTCATTGGATTCAAATCTGGACTATTAGCAGGCCATTCTTCCGCAGCGATGAAAGAAGAGAAGTTTTGTGATATGCACTTTTGTGTATTCTTGCTGGTATGAGCAGTAGCACCGTCCTGCTGGAAAATCCAGTTCTGTGTCCCGAAGTGTCTCTGGGTCCAAGGCTTAACATGGTGTTCGAGAATCTCCGAGATGTAGACTCGCGTATTTATTTTGGCCTCTTATCTGACGAAAAAGAGGGGAGTTCAACCCGTGGAGCAGATGCCAGCGAAAATCATGATATATTCTAAAGATGATACGCGTGAGACTGTTCGGCCGGCAGTATCAGCTTCTTCAGAAGACTGAGCAAGCACCCTCTCATATTGTTTGCTGTAGCTCCTCTCCACGGTGAACGTCTTCTCATCGGTAAAAAGGGTCATGAGATGCTCTCCAGTTACGGTCCGAGCAAGGAGAAAAGGTTATTTATCGCGTCGTGCTTCCTACTGCTTAGGAGTTAGTCCATGACGCTTTTTAGACCACGTTACTTGTATGCCGTTTTACCAAGCTTCTTTCAAAAAAACATTCCAAATCGTACCGTATGACGTATCCAGTTTGGCAGCCATTTTTCTGATGCTTCTGCCTTTGTTGCGGTTAGGGCGTTGCCTGACGATTTTTGGGATACAGGAGTTGGCAGCGGAAGTGGGACGACCACAGTTTGTTTCAGATTTTTATGCACAGTCTGACGGGCGACTCCCAGCCGACCAGATATCTCCGAAGGAGGGTGTCCAGCACTACTCAGCGACAATATTGCGCCCTGACTGGGACTAGAACACACCACTTCGCGATTAACAAATAATAGATAACGGATTTAGTTATAGGTAGATCAAAAGTTAGCAAATTAATGATGTGTGTTAAAATCTGCAGATCGACTCAGCTCGCGCTCGACACGTACCCAAAGTTTGTCTTCATATGTATATACTGATCACCCTGTAGATAGTATTCCTCAAAATGATCTTTTGAAGTTTATTATTCAATATCTTGTTAGTAACGTGCCTACTTGATAAATAAAATCGACATATCGTATATAGTCAAGCCTGGATTCGTGTAAACTTGGTCGCTTTAGAGAAACACGCGTAAAATGAGAACAACTTTATTTTTTGAAGAAAGAAACTGAAGCAATAAGTAAACCCCCCTTTAAGCTACGAGATTAGGAAAAGGACTCATCTCTATGGTAATCAAATGAGAAGTTTCCAATTTTCCATAAAATAATACGCCCGCGATGGTCTAATTGGTAGAGCCACAAACTATCAATCTGGCAGGGTTCTGTTCTGATGGTTCCACTCTTCGAAAAGAGCTCATTCTCCGCTTCTTGGCCTCCATTCATCACCATGGTGGAACTATGTAGGAATCTAGTATGATTTGAACACTTTGAGACCTTATCGTTCGAACTATGTACATATATTATACAGTTTCTAAGTTCTTGTACTTCATCAGAAGAAACTTCATTGGAACATAATAATTGCGTATAATCGATGAATAACGCTTTTTGTCTAAGGTCTTGACTGCAGGGAGAAAGAGGGAGAGAGAGAGAGAGAGAGAGAGAGAGAGAGAGAGAGAGAGAGAGAGAGAGAGAGAGAGAGAGAGAGAGAGAGAGAGAGAGAGAGAGAGAAAGAGAAAGAGAAAGAGAAAGAGAGAGAGAGAGAGAGAGAGAGAGAGAGAGAGAGAGAGAGAGAGAGAGAGAGAGAGAGAGAGAGAGTAAATGGGAACAATAGGTAAAATTTTTGTTACTTTTTTGAGGGGATGTAAGAAGGCAACAAAAAGGTTCCATTTTTCGTTCGTCAATTTTCTCTACTTTGCAGAACGAGGAGAGAGAAATCCCGAAGCCTCGACCGCCCCTTCCTCTTCTCCTCGAACAGATGTACAAAAAGGACAGAGATGGATTCAACACCGCCGTACGCAGAATCAAACAACTTGTACGGGACAAAAACATGCTACGGCTTCATATTATGATGCGACTTGGGTGAAAGTTTCCGTAGACTGCTTCGAAAGCTCAAGAATTCAAGCCTCTGAATCTTTTTTTCGCTCTGCTTGTTCTAATCTTTTGCTACAATCTCTCTCTCTTCTTCTCTCTTTTCCTCGCCCTCTCTTTTCATTTCTCTGTCTCTTAAATTGTCTCCTCTTTCGCTATCTCTTCATCGCTTTTTATTTCTATCTCTTCAGTTATCTCTCTCTCTCTCCAATGCTTGCGGATCTGGTTTGAGAATCATAAAGCATTGTTGAATCATGATCATTCCTTGCCTGAGCAGTCCACACTAAACATTATAATTCGTGAGTAGAAAATTCTCCACTGGATCTAAAAAAATCATGTTGAGCTACTGCTTCTGTGTTTTACGCGTGCGCTCAACGTAGATGTGCTCTTTCGGAAACTCTCATCAGTTCTTCCGGGTTGGGTGTAACAAACTTTTGTGAGTTATCGCCATAACATTGATGTAAACTACGAAAGTGAATTTACAGAAATAATTCGAACACACATTACTCTTCATCATTAAAAAAATCACTTTTGTTTATTCATTACAAGAAACACGAAAAAGGGAGATTTTCCAAAAAAAAATTGAGTGATGATGGCTGAAGAATTGCGGTTGTCACTTTAGGAAAGAAAAAGAAGAATGAACATGCAAGAAAACTACAAAAAACAAGCCAAAAAGTAAAACAGATAGCCTTGCCGCACGTTCAATCTCTGTTTTGACTAGGCGACCGGTAGATTTTTTAATTGTGGTTTTGCTGTCGCTCTTGCTAATACGCTCAAAGTCACTGAAAAATATGAACACAGGATTACATACGAAAAACCATCAAATTCAAGAAGCGGGACAAGATCACTGTTCTCATCAAAGTGACTTGTGTCGAGCTTCTACCCATTAGATTTTGATGCTTGGAAATTGTTCGATTTGAACATGGTTTCCAAATGGAAATGGCATGGATCAGAAGCGTACGCGTCGCGGCTGAAGCGTTCGCTTCGATAAGAAGCGGAGATTGTTTCATTCTAGACTGTTTCGGGAAAATTAGGCTAGACCATGAAGCATTTCTTTTGTATGAAATCAGTACGGCTGTCAAGCGGCCAAACATTGTTTCAGCCGTCCGGGCTTCGGTTATCGCTGTTTGATGTTGCGCGCTTACTAGCGATTAATTCAGTTCGTGTTAATAGGTCGAATAAAGTCATGGAAGCTGTAAGAGAGCAGTTGAATAGTGGGAACCAGTCAAAGTTTAGTTTTGACGTCGGTCAACTATTCGCTATCGATTCGATTGTGTTTTGCATATTTCTATAGAAGTAACACTGTCATGTAAAGACTGTCAGGCAGCAGAATGACTCTCGTGACAGACAGCCGCCAAGCGGCTTAGAAGTGAATTGTTTAGGCCGTTGGTTGCTTATGTGAATTTTTCCAGTCATGCCGGTGGTTGCTCATGTGAATTTTTTCTGGTCAGGCCGGTAGTCGCTCATGTGAATTTTTTCCGGTCAGGCCGGTGGTTGCTCATGTGATTTTTCCGGTCAGGCCGGTGGTTGCTCATGTGATTTTTCCGGTCAGGCCGGTGGTTGCTCATGTGATTTTTCCGGTCAGGCCGGTGGTTGCTCATGTGAATTTTTTCCGGTCAGGCCGGTAGTCGCTCATGTGAATTTTTTCCGGTCAGGCCGGTGGTTGCTCATGTGAATTTTTTCCGGTCAGGCCGTTGGTTGCTCATGTGAATTTTTTCCGGTCAGGCCGGTGGTTGCTTATGTGAATTTTTCCGGTCAGGCCGGTGGTTGCTCATGTGATTTTTTTCCGGTCAGGCCGGTAGTCGCTCATGTGAATTTTTTCCGGTCAGGCCGGTGGTTGCTCATGTGAATTTTTTCCGGTCAGGCCGGTGGTTGCTCATGTGATTTTTCCGGTCAGGCCGGTGGTTGCTCATGTGAATTTTTTCCGGTCAGGCCGGTGGTTGCTCATGTGAATTTTTTCCGGTCAGGCCGGTGGTTGCTCATGTGAATTTTTTCCGGTCAGGCCGTTGGTTGCTCATGTGAATTTTTTCCGGTCAGGCCGGTGGTTGCTCATGTGAATTTTTTCCGGTCAGGCCGGTGGTTGCTCATGTGAATTTTTTCCGGTCAGGCCGGTGGTTGCTCATGTGAATTTTTTCCGGTCAGGCCGGTGGTTGCTCATGTGATTTTTCCGGTCAGGCCGGTGGTTGCTCATGTGAATTTTTTCCGGTCAGGCCGGTGGTTGCTCATGTGATTTTTCCGGTCAGGCCGGTGGTTGCTCATGTGAATTTTTTCCGGTCAGGCCGGTGGTTGCTCATGTGAATTTTTTCCGGTCAGGCCGGTGGTTGCTCATGTGAATTTTTTCCGGTCAGGCCGGTGGTTGCTCATGTGATTTTTCCGGTCAGGCCGGTGGTTGCTCATGTGAATTTTTTCCGGTCAGGCCGTTGGTTGCTCATGTGAATTTTTTTCCGGTCAGGCCGGTGGTTGCTTATGTGAATTTTCCGGTCAGGCCGGTGGTTGCTCATGTGATTTTTCCGGTCAGGCCGGTGGTTGCTCATGTGAATTTTTTCCGGTCAGGCCGTTGGTTGCTCATGTGAATTTTTTCCGGTCAGGCCGTTGGTTGCTCATGTGAATTTTTTCCGGTCAGGCCGGTAGTCGCTCATGTGAATTTTTTCCGGTCAGGCCGGTGGTTGCTCATGTGATTTTTTTCCGGTCAGGCCGGTAGTCGCTCATGTGAATTTTTTCCGGTCAGGCCGGTGGTTGCTCATGTGAATTTTTTCCGGTCAGGCCGGTAGTCGCTCATGTGAATTTTTCCGGTCAGGCCGTTGGTTGCTCATGTGATTTTTCCGGTCAGGCCGTTGGTTGCTTATGTGAATTTTTCCGGTCATGCCGGTGGTTGCTCATGTGAATTTTTTCCGGTCAGGCCGGTATTCGCTCATGTGAATTTTTCCGGTCAGGCCGGTGGTTGCTCATGTGAATTTTTTCCGGTCAGGCCGGTGGTTGCTCATGTGAATTTTTTCCGGTCAGGCCGGTGGTTGCTCATGTGAATTTTTTCCGGTCAGGCCGGTAGTCGCTCATGTGAATTTTTCCGGTCAGGCCGGTGGTTGCTCATGTGATTTTTCCGGTCAGGCCGGTGGTTGCTCATGTGATTTTTCCGGTCAGGCCGGTGGTTGCTCATGTGATTTTTCCGGTCAGGCCGGTAGTCGCTCATGTGAATTTTTCAGGTCAGGCCGGTGGTTGCTCATGTGAATTTTTTCCGGTCAGGCCGGTGATTGCTCACGTGAATTTTTCCGGTCAGGCCGGTGATTGCTCATGCGAATTTTTTCTGGTCAGGCCGGTAATTGAGGGCTGTCAGGCAGTCGCTAACTACTTGAGAATGAGTCGAGGCATCTCATTCCGTGTTGGAGATGTTGGCACATCGCCAAAAGCTACTATTTCATAACAAAAATGAAAAAAAAGAAGTTTGGGCTGAAACCGTGAGCTGTATTGTGAAGCGAATAGAGCGGTGGCTCAGGAGCGGGTCTACACTGTTTTGGCAAATTTTGTAAACCGGCTGTGCGGTAAAGCGATATTCGAAGGCTTGAGAAAAGAGCAGAGATTTGTCCCTCTATGTAGCGCATTCGGGCTTGAAACTGCTCTTGGTACATGACTTTTCGGTACTTAGTAAGCTTCTCCACAAAATCAAGTTTGGACACGATGAATTGAGAACTATGGCATTTGCTCTCCCATGAGGACTATGTGACAATTTTTGTTTCTTCCGTGTGTCATAATTATGTAGTTCACAAAGAATACATTTAATTCATTTGAGTATATGAAAGAAGACCTGGAGTGCGCAGGAGTTATTTTTTGGGACTCGTCCTGTAACAGATTTGTAACTGAATGGGCAATAAAACAAACTCATCATGAATTTTTGTTGGTGTAAGAGAGCAATGGAAGTAGTTTCAAGAGTGTATGAGCTATTGCAAAGAAAGACAGTTTCTCTTGTGAGAGATAGACAGGCATTGAAGAGCTCCTTAGCTTTAGCCCATGTTATCCAAAGAGAAACCCTGTAAACGAAGAACTTCAGCATGCATATGCTTCTGATGGTTAATTTTGAAATGTGGGAAAAATTCCTGAGTTGAGCAGAGCGAAGTAATCTCGGGTACTGGTTAGTGAGATTCCAAATATACAAATAGAAAAGGATGTTAAGATCTTTTCGAGGGGTACTGGTCAGAAGTTGGACAGAGGCGTTATCGTCAGTCAGAGGTGCAGTGCTTCACAGACCATTGGTTCGCGCAATTAGGTGAGGTGAGGGAGTATTAAACAATTGATCCAAAATTTAGAGATTTTATCGTAGAAGCATGAATGCAAATTGGTATGGGACTTTGGAGAACGAAATGCAGGAGCATATAGAGTTAGCAGAAGCATTTGGAGTGAACGCTATAGTATCACCATATAAAAATGTAGAGGAGAAATCGTGTTGTGTTCCTCCACGCTCTGCTTGAAAATGCGGTTGTGTTGACGAAGAGATGTAGATTAACTCGAGGTATGTCATCAAAGCACGAACACAATTCGCTTCTACTCTTAGAGTAGAACAAGAAGAATATACCCACCGAGTTATAGACAGTATGATTTTCGGTCAAGCTGACGATGCCTTCTCTGGAAGAAACATCGGTGCCTTCTCTGGAAGAAACATGACTGTTCGGGTCGGGTTGAGCTCCATCGAGCTTCGCGTTCATTGGGTGCAGCTTGAAATACGCCTTTATCTGTTCTAACCCGATAAACAGTTGTTGCCTATGAGTATGTGCAAGTTCCATGGGAAACTTTGTTCAAATCAAAGTTATACTTGATGAGTGAAATGACCGGAGGAATGAGTATAATTGTTCGATTTGAACATGGTTTCCAAATGGAAATGGCATGGATCAGAAGCGTACGCGTCGCGGCTGACGCTTCGATAAGAAGCGGAGATTGTTTCATTCTAGACTGTTTCGGGAAAATTAGGCTGCCCCAGCCCTCCCGCCCAGGGAAGGATAATACATAGATTAACAGAAAAGAATCTTGACGAACTGGGAGAGGACAGAAGTATCCAGCTGATAGGGAAAAGAAGGCCCTAAGTCACAGACGCTTACGAGCCAATTTCTCGTCCTTGCAGCGTGTGAATCTTCGCATGAAGCAATGGTGTTTACTAGACAAATGGGTTTGAGTTTGAGTTTATTACGCATGGAAAATGCGTGGTAAGGTACATATGAGGAAGGGGATTTTTCATGTGAGGGGAAACATGAGGTCGAAGGAGTTGATAACATGTCGAAGGGGTCCACGTTGAATTCGGAAAGAACTTGCGAGTGATTGGTCGGTCCTACTCCAGTGGTAGCATTGTGTGGGAGGGTGGTGAGGGACTAGGACGATACAGCTTCAAGGTGTCCAATTCCTCGTTGAAGCCGGATTGTATCTTGTACACTAGACGAAATGAATAGACCCTCCAGTGGAAAGTCGACCACTCCAGTCATGGCGAACAAGATAGAATGGTCTGGGTCTGGACTCGGGGGCATGTTTGTGCTCAATTGAAGTCGATAAACTTGCTAAGGAAGCAGAAGCGACGACGTTTGCTGTTTCAGCTGCGAATTTCCGGTGTGCTGGGGTAGATTATAAACGGGCATGAATTATTGGTCCACCATTTAAATAGAAGTGTCACCAAATAAAATAGTAACGTCCACCAAATAAAATAGTAACGTCCACCAAATAAAATAGTAACGTCCACCAAATAAAATAGTAACGTCCACCAAATAAAATACTAACGTCCACCAAATTTTGTGGGCACGTCCACCAGATTTTTTTTCTTGGGAACTTCACCACGGCATTTTTTTCTCACCTGACACCAACCTGTATGGTTTTTTCCACCAAATTTCAATTCAATTCATTTCATTTCACCAATTTTTTTTCGTGAATTTCACCACGGCATTTTTTTCTCACCTGACATCAAAGGTTACTTTTTCTGCTCTCTCAGTGAGTTGTTTTTGATGGTTTTTTGTATTGGAGGTAATTTTCGCGGGAGTAAAGTTTTTTATGAGTGTTTTTGTTGTTGAATGTTTTCTTTAGGTCCTTCTGTTGAATGTTTTGTTTCAGATATAATTTAAAAATAGGCACTTCTGCAGTTTAAGTGGCAGCGCTCGTGGGCTTTAAACGCTTTGGTTCCAATTTTTTTCTTCATAGATGTTCATTTTGAGCATCAAGGACTCTGGTTCTTGCAAAAAATTTTTGGGCTTAACTGCAGTTCCAGTCACCCCCAAAGCCCTAAAGGGAGGAAGGGGGCCCTAAGGAGAAAGGGGGGAAGGGAGTTTTCAAGAATGAAATCTCTTTCTGAGAAAAAAACTCTATGGACGGCTAAAGTAGATTAGAGCCAACTTTTTCCTAAGCCTAAGCGTTTTTAATGTAAAAATAATTTTTTGCAGTTGCAACATCAGGTTTTTTTTCATTTTAAAAACCTTTTTTAGCTATTATAGATGAATTTATAAAATTGTATATAAACCACACTAAAGAAAAAAAAAAGTTTTTTCTGGAAATTTTGTTGTTTTTTCTGAAAAAAATTTCTTTACAAAACGTTTAAATCCCACGAGCGCTGCCACTTAAACTGCAGAAGTGCCTATTTTAAAATTATATCTGAAACAAAACATTTAACAGAATGACCTAAAGAAAACATTCAACAACAAAAAAAACACTCATAAAAAACTTTACCTTCGCGAAAATTACCTCCACTACAAAAAAACCATCAAACGCAACTCACTGAGAGAGCAGAAAAAGTAACCTTTGGTGTCAGATGAGAAAAAAATGCCGTGGTGAAGTTCACAAGAAAAAAAATTTGGTGGACGTGCCCACAAAATTTGGTGGACGTTAGTATTTTATTTGGTGGACGTTACTATTTTATTTGGTGGACGTTACTATTTTATTTGGTGGACGTTACTATTTTATTTGGTGGACATTACTATTTTATTTGGTGACACTTCTATTTAAATGGTGGACCAATAATTTTTACCCATTATAAACAAAATTCGTGAGTTCAATCACGGTGAAGAACCAGTCGTTAAAGAAATGATTTAGGAGCACATATGTATGAGGCTCTCCTTAGATGACCGGAATAAAAGCCTTTAGTCAACAGCAAGAACTTAACAGAGAAGATGCTCAAAAAGTATTATTTTTGGAATGTAGTTTCGAGTTTGCGAATTCCGGGGGTGGCTTCTTGTTTTGGAGTACTTCGACATTGCAGTTCGTAAAGCCCTCAGCGACTAGTCGCAAACGTAACGGAGGTGCTACTCGGAAGCATATTCAGGCATTTAGCATATGATTGGAAGCCGGGACCTATAACGTTTCTGAGATCTAAATAGGGCTATGATTGGATTTAGCTCAGAACAGGCCTTGTGAGCGAAAAGGTAATATGGCAATTTTTTGTTTGTATGCCCGTCATTCATTTTTATATTGATCAGTAAACTTTGGTGTTAGGATGATGTGTTATTGTTTTGATTAATGGTATGTAGTTTCTGAGGTGTCATATTTTTTTGCATTCTTGCCATTGAATGACTGATATTCATTGTGTTGTAGCGGCCAGTCCGCGTCTTTGTAACCCGATAAACAGTTGTTGTAACCCGATAAAAAGTTGTTGCCTATGAGTGTGTGCAAGTTCCATAGGAAACTTTGTTAGATGACGGAGGGAGTGAAATGACCGGAGGAATGAGTATAAAAGTTATTGAAAAGATTGAAAAAAGTTCTTCTGCAGACATGATCCTGTTGCAAAGTGATCTTTTGACAAAGATGAACAGTTTTGTATTATATTTGATAATCACGATAATTTAGTTTCATAACACTTTATTGGGTGAATTTTTTTTCCTGATTACTTGAAACAAAGTTCCGCTTTGATATTTTTCAGAAAATTAGTGCTACTCCATGAAAAGCCAAAGACCGACCGATGGAACTTCTATCATGGCACGGAAGCAGTCCCGAAACGCGCACACAACGTTACTCACAGCAAACTAATCCTATCTAGTAGACTTCCACGGCTTCTTTGACCTTGGCCCCCGAAACTATCTAATCGTTGCATGACCAGAGACTACATCGCCATGGTGAAATAAGTCCTTCACCAAGTTTTCGCATATAATCTTGGTTTTAGTCAAGGGCACGTGATTTCATATTTTGCCTTGTTCCACCCGGCTTATTGTGTATCTAGCAGGTGAAAGATAGGGTGAGTTGCAAGTATTACAACTTGGCTTCAACCCCCGGATTAGGTGGCACTTCCCAGAGTGCAAGTCGCAATGGGGACCATTTCCAACGCGGCCAGGTGCAGAACCATAAAGGCACACCGAAAAAATCAATAGTTTATTGAATTTTTATGAATAATGGTTTTATCCGTAAAAAAAATATGGCCGAACAATATGCCTTGGGTGATCACGATAATAAGTCAAGCAGAGGTTCCACTAAAGTACACGATTTCGTGCACGCGTGACGTCATGAATCGTAAAACTATGAAGTTCGAGGTCATGGGAAGCGGAACAGTTCTTGATTTTGAGAATCCCAGAGTTGCAAACGCTCCAACTATTCTTATTTCAAGGGGTATTCAAAAGTCACTGAGAAGAATCATAGACATTTGGTACCCTACACTTCTTATTCAACATTTTTTACCCGCGCCACTTCGTACCAAAGACACTTGGTATCCGACACTTCGTACCGCGATAATTCGTCCCACGAAACTTTGTACCGCAACATTTTTATGAATCCGAGTTTTAATAACACCATCAAAATATTCCTTTCGTACTGATCTGACTGAGAATTTCCACTTAATTTTTTTGTTGTTGTTTGAAATGTTATAACAAGTTAGTATTTGTAATAAAGGCCTAAATGTCTCAAGTTAAATTTGAATTTGAACGCTGGAATTCATCATGTCCAAGTTGATTAGAAGCATTTACTTCATCCTTTGGACGTTTTATTTCATGAGTTATTAAAATACTTGAGAAAGGCCCGAGTTCCGTCGCATTACTTATATTGTGAGGAAAGTTGCATTCACATGTACATATGTAGTAGGAACAAAGGATAACATTTACGAACTACCCTTTCAGGCGAAGCTAAAGTTCATCGAATGAATCAAGTGCTAAGTTTGTCTGCAAGGCTATTCAACTAAACTACGAGAAGTCTTTACTAATTTTTTCTGCCAAAAACTTTATTGACCGAGTTGGAATAGCTTCGGTTCAATCCATTTGAAATCGCTTCGGTCCAAACTACAACGGCAGAGCTTTTGCTTAGTATGTCTTTTTTATAAGAGCTTTTGCTTTTGCTTAATATGTCTTTTTTATAATGCTAACTTAATAATATGCGGGTACGAAATGTCGTGTTACGCATTGAGACGAAGTTTCACCCGAAAATGAAAGTAATTTTTTGTTAATTAGTTAAAGAATGCAGATAGTGAATCTGTTCCAAGATCTACCAAGTGCAGTTCTACTGCAGAAAAAGGAATATTTGGGATTGAAAAATATCCTTGCAACTATTCTACAAAAAAAATTCCCTCTTGACGTGATACTTTAGCTCAAACAGTAAGAACCGGACATTCAACCCATCATTTCTAAATAGTAAACCTCATTTTCGAGAGCGAAAGGAAAGGGAAGGGAGGCCACATAAGTATAGAATAATCGGCCTGATTGAGTAGATGTGTTTTCAAGTAGATGTATGCACATCTGCGATTGATGAAAGAGCGAAGTTTGAGAATTGTTTTTGAAATTGAAATTCTTTATTACCATAGGAAAGCTTGTAAGGCCACTGCTTCTATGGAATTAAGAAACAGGAACTAAAAAAATGGAGAATAAGACAATAAATTTTCGTTGTTGTCCACTCTTGCTGTTGACCACAGAAAGTTCGGTAGGGTTATGAGATTTGAGAAGTCGATCTCTTCTAGAGCCTTGCCGAATGCTTCAATATCTTGAATCCCTTTGAAATTATATGTAACTTTATTCCAGAAAACACTTGCTCTAGAAAAGAAAGAATGTGGATCATTGTATCGTTTAAAGTTCATCAGAGTTAATTTGAAGGTTCTGTCTGAAGAGCAGAGATTGGTTTCAGTTCTTAACTTCAGCTCTTTTTTGCAAGTCTGAAAATCCGCTATATCAGAAAGTAAACGAAAAACTACCAAAAAATCAAAACAGATTCGGCGAATGGTTCGTGAGTCCAAATTGAATTCAGCAAGACGTTCGGGGTAGCTCAACCTAATACTTCCACAACGAAAATAAGCTCTTTTTGTGATAAGTCTTTGTGGGTATCCCAAATTTTCTGAATTATCATTCCCCTTTCTTTGCTCACACTAAGCAGTCGGTGATCTACCACGTCTCATATTGACTCGTTTGCTTCTGAAAATGCCTGGCAAGCGCACCCCACTTTCCCCTCCCCAATGCACTCGTTGCCCAGAATATGAGAAGAAATTTGATGATATGATGAACAAAATCTCAAGACTGGAGACAATCGTCGAAGACCTCGTCTCTCGTCTTTCAACTCTTCATACTTCTCTCCCCTTCTCGACTCCTCAGCCCCAGACCCCCACAATCCATTCCCTTCTCTCCATCTCACCTTATATGCTCGCCTACCAAGCTGCCGTGCGTGCAATCACTGTCGACAAGAACCTCATCGAAGAGAAAGCACAGCACCTAGTTTGTGTTGGACTTCCTGAGCAGCCCAGTGACGAAGCCACGGACATTTGGGACCAATCCTTTCTCAAGGCCCTTTCTCTCGACCTCGGCTGCCCAGAACTTGCAAGCGCAAGGTTCAAGCGATTCGGCGACCCCGTGAAGAAGCGTCGAGTTCTCAAAATCTTCCTCCAGTTACCAACATCGAGAACTGAACTACTGAGAAAAATTCGAAGTCGTCGCCCGTCTTGCCTTTCTCCGCATCCACATTGCTACATAAGAGAAGACTTGACTCGCGACGGACTTGAATTGGAACGAGAAGTGAAGAAAGTAGCGCGTGAGCGGAACGGCATCCCCAGAGGACAAAAATGGAAGGTTATCGGAACTTCCTTGATTCCTATTCGGCACTACTACCAGACGACTTGGCAGCAAGAAACGGCGACTCCGAGGATCACGGATCCGCAGATGGTGACTCCGATGGCGACTCCTCGAGCTCCAGAGATGAACAACGCTCCAGAGAGGAACAAAGTGACGCAGAGAAGATAGGTCAGTGGCGGTGTCCCTATCATGACCTCACCAATATCAAGTGCTTTTCAATAAATGCTCGTTCAATTCGTAATAAAAATTGTTTTGGATGGTTTTCACTATTCTAATAGAAAAGAAAATACCTGCTAAGAGGAAGTACCAAAGTCTGTTTCGCCCCTGCTCAGACAGACCTTGGTGCTCTCTGGGTGGGGCTCATCAGTGAGTGCCCAGAGAGCGACAATATAATAAATGAAGGTAATGAAAATATAGATTAAAACAAAAAATTAAAAAAAAATGTTAAAACTAACTTAGAATGTTAAAGACTAACTAAAAACTAACGAGAATTAAACAAATTATGTGAATAATGAGTTAAAAAAATTATGTGAATAATGAGTTGAAAGATGAGTTAATAGAATAGAATAATAAGCTAACTATGGAGTAACAAATATGTAAAATAAGAAAAATTAAAAGATGAATGGGATAGTGAAGAGGGAAACTAGAGAACAGGAAGTACATAATAAGGTTAGTGAGCGAAATGTTAAAATAAGATATGGGATAATAGACTATGAAGTGACCTGTGAAGGAGAAGAAGAAATATTGACGTGTGTGAGAAAATGTGCAATTATTGGAATAGGTGGAAAGGAAATTTTCAAAGTGTGAGAGAAGAAGAGTCTAGTTATTGAGATAAGAAGACATGTGAATTTAGAGAAAAGTATCCAATAGTAGACAATGAAAGGGGAGCGATATAGGAAGTTGCATCGATCGAAATGACCGAAGATAGGGAAGATGAATGGACATGTGTGAGAACACGATATAAAGAGAACTCATTGAAATGTGTGATAATGAACACAAAAAAGGATGTCAACATATGAGGATGTCAACAATAAGATGTGAGATGACAGAGAATGTAAGAGAGGAAGAAATATTGATAAATATGTGTGAGAACATGTCATTACAGGGTATGTGATTTCAGAGTGTAATATCCATGAAGATATAAAATGAAGGTGACCTAAGAAGTGACACCAAAGTGGCCGATGAAAGGAAAGACACATGAACATGTAAGAGAAACACATATACAAAGAGAAAGGATATTGAAATTTGTGAAAATACATACAAATTTATGAACATGTGGGAGAAAACACATATACACAGATACATGAACATTTGAGAGAAATACATATACAAAGAGAAAGGGTATTGAAATCTGTGAAAATACATTCAAAATTATTTAAAAAGGTGTTAATGTGTGTATCATGTTGTGTATTAGAATGTTATTATTAGTATTGTATTTAAGAGATATTTTAGGATTTAGTGAGAGAGTTTTGATTAAGCGTGAGAGTATAATATGTTTAGGATATTTGTTTTCTCTATATCTAGTTATTAGAATGTGAGCTCTATTTATGAAGTCGTGTAATTCGGAGCAGTTCCCAGCGAACCGTAATATCTCGCTGAATATAGTATTGAGTCCTATGTTAGTGGGTATGTTTGAGGAGTAGTGTGGATATTTGAGTACTTTAAAGCTGTAAAATCAGTTTTATTATATAGATTGAATTTAATATTTCCGTCATGTTCAATTTTGATAAGAAGATCTAGAAATTCAGCGGAAGTTGGTTCATTATTTGTTTGTTCAAGTGTGAGTGAAATGTCATAAATCTCTTTAGTGATGGAGTAGAATTGATCGACTCTATCCGATATGTGAAATAGGTCATCTTTATATCTGAAAGTACAGTTTAAAGAGTTTTTAAGAATATGAGTATTGGTAATATTTTTGTTTATATAAGAGAATTCCATCATAGCTAGTGTGAGATCAGCGATTTGTGGTGAAGCATTGTTTCCTTGTGGTATGCCTTTATTTTGTTTAAATATAGTTTTGTTATATAGTGCATAACTGTTATCTAGTATATAAGTTAGCATCTTATAGATTTCATAAGGAAGGTAAGTCCTTTTTTGAGAAGTGTCGTTAGTGTAGTAAGTGCTAATACCTTTTAAGGTTATGGCACGGGAGCCGCAGTTATTAAAACAAAATTTTATGACTTTGCTCATGAAGTTTTTGATAACATCGTGGGGGAGATTGGTGAAAAGGGATGTGAAATCTGCGCAATATATTTGTCTAGGTTTATTATCTAATAGTTTAATTTTATGTATGACAGGAGTTGTGTTGAGTATAGAGAAGAGATGATTGGTGCCATTTCTCTCTGATGTTTGTTTACAGTAATTTTTAAAATGTTTTGATAAATGTTTTAGGATTAATTGAAGTTCTTTAGATAGTGGCTTTAGGCTGCTATTAGCTGCGCCTGTGATAAAGCGAAATTTGATTGGGGTTTTATGCATTTTAGGTATACCATATACTTGTGGAATTTGGAAGGTGCTGTAGTTTGATGTGTTGATTTTATATTCTTTGGTTCGTTGGAGGTGGTTGTTGATGATCTCTAGGATATTGAGTGTAGTGGGTTCATATGTTCTTATATCATTTTCATTTGTATTCATTTCTGCGTCCATGAATTTGAGGTAGATTTTCTTACATATGAAAGCGTAATTATTGTTCGCTTTGTCTATAGGTGTTATAATGAAGTGTTTTTGAATCTCAGCTATGCTATTGTAGATGTCCTGGTAGTCTGTATAATCAATATAGTGGAATCTTTCCATATAGGATTTTATTTTGGGAATGCAGTGTGAATGGAATTTGTTTAATATAATTGAACGACTAGTGTTGTTTGGGATATAGGCCTTGGTGATTCGATTAGTGGTTTCTAGAAAAGCATTTATTATTTCTTGTAGTATTGTATCAATGGGTATATTCTGATTGATTCTGTATTTAGTACCTTTATTTAGAATTGTACGTAAGTGGTGATTGGAAGTTATGTTTGTACTACCTGAGCAAACGTGTCCTAGATTTACATCGATGATATCAGAGTATTTAAGGCATGTACAGTCATTGTCGAGTATCAGGTTGCGTTTTTTCTGATTTAGATTTTTAAGGAATTTGTTATAATTAAATATGTTAATGCTAAAGGGTTTTGTGAGAGAGTAGACTGTTCGAAATTTGAATGGTTTGGTTGGTTGGTTATCAAGTTCGTTGAGATTTTTTGAGGCTTCATTAAAAATACGGTTGAGTGGTATGTTGTCAAAGTATTTGCCATGATAAGTTAATCTAATGTTGAATTTAGTGATATTATTCTGTTTGAATTTTCGTTCTTGTTTTCTCCAGAAGTAGTCGCATATTGTGCTAGAAATTCTGATTTTATGGTAGTTGTGGAGTGATTGAAAGTCTTTTGAGAGAGTGTAAACGATAAGTTTGTCTTTTTCTTTGTTTTTAAGTTTTTGATATTGCATGTATAGATTTCTGCCGTCTTTGGCATTTATTATGTCTTGAACGATAGTTGCTAAATCTCTAGCTTGGTATGTTGGACACGTTCTTTTACGATTTTTATGTCTACTTTTAGGGTGTTTAGGGATGTTTACTGGAAAGTTATGATATGGGTGTTTTATCTTTTCAAGTGGTTCAAGGTTTTCTGAAATGATTCCATAATTTTGTATCTGATCATTGAGTCCGAATGGGAATGCAGTAAGTAGAATTCTAATCCAGTAGGATTCTTTGTTTCTTAGTTCCGCTTTATTATCAGCATAATCTAAAACGTCGACTTCTATGTCAGTAGGTGAATGATTTATTTCTTTGTAATGTTTACAGAGAAACGTATTCAGATAGTTCTTAGTGAAGTGGTATTTATGTTGTGAAATTCGTTTTTTGAGGGTTTGAGTTGTTTCTCCTACATATTGTAATTGACATCTTTTACAAGTTATAAGATAAATCACATTTTTGGTTGTACAGGTTAGATTAGAGGGTTTATTAGTACAATAACCTTTTTTCGTAGTGCAGCTGGTGACATAATTTTTAAAGTTTATTAAAGTACATATAGTGCATCGGGTATTGTTACACTTCGATCCTATGATTTCTGAGAAATTTTCCGGCTTAAAGTTGTGTTGACCATCAACCTTACTGTGGTAAGTAGGAGTGTTAGTATTTTGTGAATTTTTTAAGTTCTTTGGGGGGTTTTTGAGCAAAATGTACGATGGCGCTGGCTGCTCAACCAGTGGCCACCGGGCGCTACTCCGCATTTAACAGAAGCGGTTGTTGTCCTCTTGGACTCTGTCATTTGACGTGATCCAATTCTCACCCTCAGGTTAAGCGCCATATTCCTGAGGGGGTGGTATCACGTCTGTGATTGTATTATGTGAATAAATAACGTCATCCGATCTCATGTGATATGGTAAATTAAAAATTGTTGGAAAATGCCTATTATTGGAATAGGGAAGTGAGATATGAAACAAATACTGGAAGGGTGATATTAGTAGTGGGTAGAATTAAAACGAAAAATGTAAATATGAAGAGAAAGAATAAATTTTGATGCAAAAAGGCATCTAATGGTTGATGTGTATGTGGGTAAAATTGTTTGAGTTCAGTGTAAGTAATGAAGCCGTGTTATATGGTGGTTTTATGAAGAGATTGAAATGTGTTGTACAACCTTTCTTACTTGCTCGCTTCAAATATTTATGATATTATAGCTATACTTGGTTGACTGACCAAGAAAGTGATTAGTTAATAACCGGTATGTCTAATTATCAGTTATTCCGTTGCGATAGAAACAGTGCCTCTAAAGGTGGTGAAACAGCATTTTTGATTTCGCCTCGAGTTCCCTGTTCCTTTGTTTCTAGTTTTTCAGAAGATGGTATTGAGTGCGTTTCTATTAATGTTCTTCAAAGTTCATCTATATCAGGAAAGTTAAGATGTATTTGTGTCTATCGATCTCCTTGTTCTCCCACTGCTTCTTTAGAAAAGTTATTGAACTAGTTTGAATGTGAGCTGAATAATCCAAATGGTTCTGATAAGATCCCTGTAATGATTACTGGTGATTTCAATTTTCCGTATATCGACTGGTGTAAGCAAATATCCAACAGAAGCGGTCAACATGAAATGTTTCTCGAATATATGAATGATAATTTTTTCACCCAATATGTATGTTGTCCAACTAGGAATGATAATATTCTCGATTTAGTATTTTCAAATGTGAATATTGTGTCTGACTGTAATGTAATCGGTCGATTCAATGGTAGTGACCATCACGGAGTTTCATTTAGTTTATCATTATCTGCAACTATTCCAAAAACTTCTCATTGTTTTCTAGCTTTTTTCTAAAGCAAATTGGCCTGCTATTGAGTATTAAATAGCTATGCAAGATTGGACTCAAATATTTGGCTTGTTAGATGTCGAATCAGCTAATAATTACCTTGTCTCTTTCATTAACTCTATAATTGATAAGTTTTTCCCAACTGTAGATCCTAGAGACGATTTATCCCGCTATCCTTCAAATCTACGTAAGATGTTCGTTAAATTACACCGAATTTCTCGAAATGCCCCGTATTCGGATTACTGTATTAGAAAAACTTCCGAGTTTGATCAAAAGCTGAAATAATTCGAAATTAAAAGAGACTCATTCGTTCATTGTTGACTCGTTATCCCAAAGCATCCCTTTCGATATAATATTCCTTGATATCAGTAAAGCATTTGATTCTGTTGATCATAGATTACTTCTAAATAGGATAGCATCTTTTGGTATCTTTTCTCCAATCGTTAAATGGTTAACTGATTATCTTGTTGGCCGCTCACAAACAGTTATGATCGATAATAGTCTATCCGACCCGATTCCCGTAATTTCAGGTATACCTCAAGGATCATCTTTAGGCCCGTTGTTATTCTTGTTGTACATCGACTCTGTTAAAGAAGCTATCCCCGATTCTATTAAATTTTGCTTATTCGCTGATGATATAAAGATAATGGGACGCGCTACCTCTTGTATTTATATCCAACTAGCTTCGAATCGTATAACCGATTGGTGCCTAGAGTGGAATTTGTCCCTATCCATATCTAAGTGTAATGTACTTCATCTCGGATCATCCAATTCTCGCAGCGTCTATTACATGAACAGTCAACCTCTAGTAGTTGGTAGAGTTGCCAAAGATCTTGGTGTAATCATATGTGATCGTTTCTCTTATCGTAATCATGTTGAAGACAAATGTGAAAAAGACTCTGCTCTTGTTAACATGATGTTAAAAGCCTTCAAGTCACCATGTCCGCCTCTTTTAACTTCAGCTTTTAAAATTTATGTCAGACCTGTTCTTGAATACGCTAGTGAGTTTTTGAATCCCTCATCCCCCGGCTTAGTAAAATCTAATGAAAAAGTTCAGCGGTCGTTAACGAGAAGAATCCTAGCAAGATCTGGCCATTCCAGACTTCCCTATTCACAAAGAATCTCCATGTTAAGCCTTGAAACTCTTGAATATCTTCGTGCTATATCTGACCTTTTGTTTATTCATAATTGTGTCCACAAAAAATGTGAACTTGAAACTATGAACATGTTTCAATTGTCCGCAGTACAGAGATTTTCTCGCCATTCTCATGAGCTCAGGCTAAAAACACCTCATAATATTAGCAAATGTTCTATTTCTACATGTGTTTCTCGCCAGCTATCAGTATGAAATTCATTACCTTTTGAGTTCGTCAGTACACCTAATACTGCTAGTTTCAAAAAACAATTATTATCTCTGCCTACTGAAAAGATATTACCTAAACCTTTCGTTAATGACTAATATAATGGTCGATTTCAAGTATATCACCCTCCCCCTTTTTTTCATCTATACCGCAACCCCTAAATACCGCCACTTAGAAGAAAGTCCATGCATTTAACTTTGTTTTTGTTTGTGTTTTCCTGATATCTCATGTGCTTGGAATAAAGAAATGAGAAATGAAATTACTGCGGACTTTCTGGGAAAAGATAGTAGTTCCATATTCAAGGAAGGGTCAGATGTGAGTAGTGTCCAGACATCTAAACACTTTGAAAACTTGCGAAATTCTACATAGACTCCTAGCACGTATAATTTCTAAATGTTGCTTGAAGCTGAGCTTAGAGTCCACATAAATATTTAAATCTCTGACTAAATCAACAACTTTTATCAGCGAGCTATCAATGAAGTAATCGTTTTGAGATTTAACGAGGCGGAGACAGCTAATTTTCTCGGCTGCTTAGGGGAGTTCGAATTGACGTGACCATTCTGTGATATTATTGATACATAGCCTATGTAACACAAGTAAAGAGAGTCACAGTCCTCGCTATAAACTTTTAGGTCGTCGGCGAACAATGAAAACGTTACAGTTGAAGGAATGCAGCTATCTATGGCATTGATGAAGCAGAGAAAAAAGTGGGAGTTCGAAAAATATTCTTGGGATATTCCGCTGAGTACTGCCCATTGGTTTGCTAATCTTTTTACCATCATAGTCCTTTTCGATGTCAGACCTTTTTATCAAAAAACTGACTCGGCTTTCAGAAAAGCTCTCAACACTCATTTTTTTATTCTGTGAATACTATTAATTTCAATTTCCAAAAAGAAGATAACCGAAGTTAGAAATTTTATAGATTCTGAGAAAAAAGATCGCCTTCACCTAACCATGCCTTCTCTCATGCCATCTGTTTAATGTTTCAGACTTAAATTATGGTTTGTCTCCTAAATAATAATTTTCACCCCAAATTACAAAAAAACGCAAACACCATGCTTACAATCAGAATAATATCAATACCACCAGAAATATTGATATTATTCTGATTACGTTTAAAATACTGCTTCGATGTAAACGCTTTTTTTTCAAAGAATCAAAAAACGGAGAGGATGAGAAATCTGAGAACATTTTGCATTACTAAAAAAGAACGGCCGGAAATCTTTAAAAAGTTTCGGACGTTTGGAATCCTTTTAGTCGATGTGAGGAATGACGGGAATCGGAGAACCGAGTCCATTATTTTAATGACAATTGAAATGTTGCAGAAAATTGATAACTTTCCGGTTTCACTGAGTTATGTTTTCTTGAATTGTCAGCTGTTTAAAGTTTTTTCCTGAATAATCAGACATAAGCTTCAGCTGAAACCATTTTGTTAAGTGTGCTTGGTGTGAAAAATCCAAAAAAATTCCGGTTCCTCGCAAAAATTGGCACCTTGCGGCCGTATCGCACAAATCATGATCAACTTTCTGATTCTACTTTCTCAACTCTTCATAAAAATGTGGAACCGCTTAAATTCATGGCACTATTATACATTTCCTATGAAATCGTTAAAAAAAGTTTGGGTTACAGCTATAAACTTGCTTTGAAGGTTACTGCAGTTTTCTGACAGTTTAATTTATGCAAATTCGATGAAATCGAGCCACATTTGAGTTTCGAGAAGAAAATAGTTTTAGCGATGACCCTAAACAAATTATACATTGGCAGTGAGGCTATCAATTATAAATTTTCTAACTGATGTACGGGATCTTACGGAGAAAAAGACTTGTGAAATTTTGCCGTCTACTTTTTTGTGTCATAAATTCGTCTTTCTTTTTGTTATGGCTCAATTTAAGTCATTGAACTGACAAAAAATAATAATATGGGTTTGGTTGTACTGTTGTTGACTCTCTCTCGAAATATCTCTCTTTCCTCCTCCCATATACATACGGTGATTCTATTTCTTCTCAAACAAATGATCATTCATTCTTGCCTAGCAATGTTTACCGAGTTCTCTCCAAGCTCAAACCTACTGGTAGCGTCGGTGCGGATGGAATTTCTCAGATCTTCAAAAAGTGTGCCAACTCACTCGCTCTCCCGCTCACTCACATTTACAATTTACATTTATTTACATTTACAATAAACATGCCAAACAGTCAAATTAGAAACACAAAATTAGGCCTTCTTTTATTGGAAAGCATAAGAGAATCGAACGATTTGAGTTTACTTTTAAAACTAATAGGGGGAAAAACAAGTCTTTCAGACAGAAAAATCCATTTCTATAATTTAAGAAAATCCGCGACACGTGGATCTAACTTCAAATTGCATTTTCGTGCCCCGAAAACGATTTGTCATATAAATTCATTCGCAATAAGATCTGCTCGTCTGTTTACTGAATTAAATTCAAGTGTTTAGTATTTATAATATTGTTCCGCTCAATGTGTTCAGTTGTAATGTTTATGATCTAATGTTTGGTTTTTTTTCCTTTAATGCTTATTATCTTCCAACTTGTTGGAATCACTATAACCCACATGATGTTTGTGTACTATCATTGTATATTATATGAACAACATGTGATAAATAAAAAAATAAATAAATAAATTTCTCTTTATGGCTTTATGGCCCTAAGGCTTTCGACACGATAAGTACAGGGTGTTTCAAAAGTACTGGCACAGTTTTCGCGCGCGCCTCTCGCGCGCTTCATGGATCAATTGACTTGGAAAGACATCACAATTTTTTCTCTAGTCTTTGTTCGAAATTATAAATTGTTCCCTTTGTTTTGTTGGTGAATGGCGTGTCCAAGTTCGAAGCGTTCCGAGATTCTGACTTTAAGTCGAGCGGGACGCAAACTTTCTGAGATCAGTAACATGCTGGATGTTCCTCGTCGAACCGTCTACCACACTATCAAACGTGGAACTCGAGAGGATCGTCCACGCTCCAGTAGACCGGTCCCCACTAATTCTTCTCGTATCACGAAAATTGTCAAGAAGCGGATACAACGCAAAGGGCAGAGAAGCATGAGGAAAATGGCAGCTGAGCTTCATTTCCCAGTAGCATCGATGTGCCGAGTCGTCAGAAAAAAGCTCAAGAAGTTTCCCTACAAGTTTAAAAAAAGACATGGCTTGACAGAAGCTCAAAGAAAAAAAATACGGGAAAAAATTTCGCTTCCTACTGGCGTGGGCCGAAAACGGAGACCACTTGACAACGGTTTTCTCAGATGAGAAGCTTTTTACAGGACAGTCTCATTACAACCGCCAAAACTCCAGAATACTCGCGGAGAGTTCACAGCAAGCGAACGATGCAGGTTGCGTCATCAATTGCGATTCTCATCCTGCACAAGTCATGGTTTGGGCAGAAGTCTCTTCCAGTGGTCGCACTACTCTCGTTTTTGTGCCGAAAGGCGCCAACATCGATACTAACGCGTAAATTGATGAAGTTCTCAACAAGCATCTTCTACCTTGGTCCCAGGCTCACTTCAAAACCAACAACTGGACTTATCAACAGGACGGTGCCCCAGCACACAGAGCCAAGAAGACTCAAGAGTGGTGCAAACATCATCTGCCCGACTTCATATCGGTCAATGAATGGCCGGCTGATACTTCAATCCTCGACTTCTCCATTGGGGCTATTTTGGAGGCAAAGGCTTGTGCAAAATCTCACAAAAATTTGGAAGTGCTTAAATTCTCGCTTACCTGAGCATGGGACGCTATTCCACAAGAGACACTGCGGGCAACCATCGAGGCATATCCTCGTCGTCTCAAAGATGTAATTAAGGCCAAAGAAAATCATATTGAGTGACTGTTGTAAAACATAATTGGTGAAGTTGTTGACGAACATTATTGATTATATTAACCTGATTCGCTGATACTGAATAAAAATAGAAGGTAAAATCTTAGTGCCAGTACTTTTGAAACAACCTTTATATCTAAATTGTTGGCAAAGCTAGCGCGTTTGCGTTTTTTTCTCTATCTTTGTTGTCTTGGCTAGAATCCTTTCTTAATGTTCATAATTATTCTGTACGAATGGGCAAGACAATGTCTGCTCTCCAGCCTGTGACATCTCGCGTGCCACAGGGTTCCGTATTAGGACCGCTTCTCTTTTCCCTATATATATATAATATATTTTATCTACATCATACGATGCAAAATCAACACATATTACAACTAAAATTCGAGCACAAACATTGAATAAGAATACATATGAGATCATCAGCACTCAAGTAAGCGAAACACCTCTCCTATATTATTCCATCGACATCCTACAATGCAAAATTATGGTGAGAAACACCATACATACATACAAAATGATACATACAAAGTATGGCTAGAAGTAATGAATTATTTCTAAAAGCTACTGATTATTTGCCCATTCACTGACCACATTCTCGTTAATGAGACGACTTATGAACTGCTCTACTGTTCCTGAATTTAATATTTCACTCGAGATTCCGTAAAACATTCTTGAAACCCGTAAACCGAAACAATTGAATCTAGGAGTGGAAGAAGTACATTCAATTGCAATACCATTAATATTTGTTCAAGCGGGGGAGGCTTGAAAATGCGTGATTTTTCAATAATAGACTTATCATTGAAGATCTTCCAACTTATTTTAAGGTCTGCAAACACCCTTCTTTCAGCTAAAGTACTCAGGCCAACTAGATTCAGACGATCTCTATAACATGAAAGGCTAAGAGGGTAATCCGGCTGTGAGAAACATCGACAAAAGAGAATTCTAGTAAACGATTTCTGTACTTTCTCTAACAATTCAGAGTCTTTTTTGCAAATAGGGTTCCAAAAGCAAGAGGCAAACTCCAAATGAGGTAGAACGTATGTCATGAAACACTTAACTAGCACTTTTGGATCATTGATAGAAACAGCGCGAAGCATAGCATACATGGCTCTGGTAGCCTTTACAGTTCGATCAACAATGGCGTCATGTCTTCGGAGACTGGGAACAACTAGAACACCGAGATCTTTGACTTGAGTCTCTTTAGATAAAGTGACATCATTTAAGCGATAATCAAATGAACATTCCGAGTTTCCTAGTTGCAAATGGTACGTTTTGTTTGCGGATAAGGTGAGCTGATTGTTTCTGCTCCAAGATGAAACGGCATCAAGACAACTCTGCATTTCAGACACGCGTTCCATTTCATTCGAGGATTTGTGGGAGATATACAACTTGATGTCGTCAGCATAGGCTTGATACTTGACATTGGGGAAAGGCTTGAGGACGTAGTTCAATTCACGGATATATAGAGTAAATAAAATGGGTCTGAGAACGGAGCCTTGAGGCACGCCAGAAGTAACGGGTTTGGGAGCAGATATAATGTTACCTATTCGAACGGAAAAGAATCGATCAGAAAGGAAAGATTTGAGCCATGACATCAATGTAGGCGACAAACCTATATGGGATAACTTGGTTAAAAGCTTAGAGATGCTGATGGAGTCAAAGGCTCTCGAAAAGTCAAGATATATTACATCAAGAGATAATCCTCTACTAAAATCATATGACCAATCATTCTCACAGACTAAAAGGTTATTCACAACAGAAGCTTGGGATCTGAAGCCATGTTGTTTATCTGGTTTCTTTAAGTGAGTTTCTATAGTGGTTCTGATCAAACGCTCCATAACTTTAGAAGCGGGAGATAAAATAGAAATAGGCCGGTAGGATGATGTCAAAGTTGGTTCTTTTCCTGGTTTAGGTGTTGCAGTGATGAGAGATTGTTTCCACAGATAAGGTGTCACACCGAGCCACAATGAAAAGTTGATGATGTGGGCAAGCGGGAGAGCGATAGATTAGCGAAATACATTAGCGACTTGAACTACGTGGTTAGCCCTTATCCAAATGTACGTTATCAAGCATACGCAAACGATATATATATATATATTTTATCTACATCTTTCGATGCAATAAGGCACAAATTTGATTACAATTGAAAATGAGTAATGAATAGATCAGCTAAACAATTGTCAAATACGATAACAAAAGCGATACATCAATTTGACTTTAATATAGCGAATTAAACGGGAAAAAAACAAACAAATAAACAAAAAAACAAAACTATATAAGTAGAACAATTTGAACGACGAAAAAATAAATAAAATAAATAAGTTCTGAATTCATTGGTTCTCTCTGCTCATTGGTTCTCTCTGCTCTTGAAGAGAGTGGTACGCTTACTCATCGCTCCCATATTGATTTATCAGTACACCTTATCAACCGTCTCACCGACCAATGTCTCTAGCTAGCGAAGCTCTTTTCAATTCTCTCGACGAATGTATCATCAAAGAAGAGGAGGCGACGGATCCCAATATTCCGAATCACATACTTCTTCTGCTGAAGACATGTTCTTTAGTAATGAAGCAGATGATTTCGGAATCTAAAAACAACTGCAATGTCATTGAAACTGTGAAGAATGAAATGGAGGAAGAAAAAAGGCTACGTTCAGTGGTAATAGAACGCGCACCAGAGATTGCCGACAAGAAAGCTTCAGCTTCAGCTCAAATAGCCCACGATTCAGGCATAATTCATACTCTACTCGACGCTTTTGATCTACCGGTCGCAGGAGTCGCTCACTACCGCATTGGAATTAGGAAGAATGATTCAAACGAAGCACGTGTTCTCAAGCTCACCTTCCCGACTAAAACGCATCAGAGACAGTTTCTCGCTAAATCGAGCTCTCTCCGCCAGAACCCTCTCTTGAGGAATATATTCGTCCGCCCGAGCTTAACGAAGTTTCAACGCGAACAGGAATATCAACTTCGTCAGGAGAAAAGAAAGCTGGTAGCTGCGGGTCAAGATGTCGTTATATACAATGGCCGACTTATGCCCCGTCGCGAGGTCGACGCTCTTCGTCAATCATATACCAATCGACCCTCTTCCCATCAACGAACGTTCCAAGGAAGTCAGAACATCACTGTGAGATCAACGAAGTCGACTGGGTCATCAGCATGAAACGTCCAAGTCCTCCGCTCGTCAGAAGTCACCGTTCCTCGACAATCTATTCATCCGACAGTCCACGCAGCCTTGCCGTCAAACTAGCGAAATGTCCAGGTCATGTTTCATCACACCGTTCTATATATTCGAATCCTAGTTCTGTCCGTACTCGTAATTTTCACTCCACTGATATTTTCTTGAAAGTATCGTATTATAATATTCGTTCTCTATGCAATAAACTTTCTGTTTTTCGAATGTATTTAGAGAATGAAAAACCTGATATAGTCTTGCTAACGGAAACTTGGTTGAAGAAAAGTATTCCCGATCATGAAATAATAGGCATATTACCATATGTAATAGTTCGTTGTGATCGTAATAGTAGAGGAGGTGGTGTTGCCTTAATTATACGTGATCACCTTTCGTTCATTGAATCTAGCATCTCCTTTCATCCGAACGAGATATTATTTATTGATCTCCTAGTCACCAAATCAATAGTTCGTCTAGTTCTTTTCTATCGCCCTCCCGATTACAGCACTGCTCAAACAGAATCTTTCTGTGACTCACTCTCGGATATATTTTCTTTCAATGATCATCCACTGCTTGTGATAGGTGATATGAACTGCGATGCCTTAGTGGTTGACAACTCATTTAATCACAAGAAGACTCATGAAATAATTTCCGCTTTTGATTTAGTGTTTCTATGTCGTGAGCCAACTCGTGCTGGTCGCTGTTTAGACTGGATTTTTAGTTCTTCACCAGAAATGTTCACAAATGTGAAAATAATTCCTGCATTTCCCTCTTGTGACCATAGTGGTATTTCTTTCCATTTATCTACATCCGCTTCGTCACCAATCTCTACACCCATTCGTGATTATTCAAGAGCAAACTACGACCTCATAAATCGATTTTTCAGTACCATCAACTGGGAGTACGAGTTCGATAGTTTTACCTCTTGTGATGATTTATACTCCCGTTTCACGACTATTGTTACCAGTGCTATATCTCGTTTCGTTCCTTTACGCACCCCACGAGATTTTCATTGTTCTTATCCTCTGCATATCATGAAATTGATTGCTTATAGAAATAGACTGTTCGGTAAGATAGATAAACCAGCATCGCTGGCTCTTTATAAAAAGGCAAGTGTGAAACTCCTTCATAAGATGCGTAGATGGAAACATTATTCCGAAAAAACCAAATTGAAGCGATCTCGTGATCTTTATAGACATATTTCATCTCTCACTAAACCGAAGCCAAGACCACCGAGATTTTTAACCGATATTACTGGTACTATGGTAACGGATACAATTGAAAAGTGTGATATGCTTGCAAGTGAATTTGCCTCTTCTTTCATAACGGCTGACACAGTTACTCCTTCTTTCCCTGATAGGCCTTTCCCTCCTCTTTCGAATTTAGAAGTTTTCTTACCGCATGTTGTTCTTAGGCAACTTATGAAACTTAAATCTACTGGTAGTACAGGTAGTGATGATATTCCTCAGATAATGTTTAAGAAATGTGCCTCATCACTGTGTCTCCCCCTGACGCACATTTATAACATGTGCATCATGCTCCAATCTACTCCCAAAATATGGAAGCATTCCTTCATTTCTGCAATTCCGAAACCTGGTAAAGATCCTAGTTTTTCTTCATCTTATCGTCCCATTTCCATTCTTTCTCCAGCCTCTAAAACTATGGAACGCCTAGTTCGAGACATTCTTGTTGATCATTGCACGAAAAACAACATAATCCCTAGTAACCAACATGGATTCAGAGTAGGTGCATCTGTTGTCACTAATCTCTTAGTTTGTGACGATGATTGGACTAATGCTTTATCAATCGGCCAGTGTACGGATGTTATTTATTTAGACTTTTCTAGGGCATTCGATTCCATAAGTATTCCGAAACTCCTCCACAAATGCAAAAATTACGGCATCAACGATCCATTGCTTTCCTGGTTACAATCATTTCTGACGGAGCGTAGTTTTTCGGTTCGAATAGGTAAATCGTTTTCGAAGTCACTGCCAGTGACCTCAGGAGTTCCTCAAGGCTCTGTACTAGGTCCTTTTCTGTTTACTTTATATATCGCCGACATTAATGATGTTCTCGATTGTTTTCCGAATGTGAAGTACCAGGCTTATGCCGATGATATTAAATTATATGTCTCTTATAACAAGGGAGATATGAACGAGAAAAAAGAAGAACTACAAGAAGCTCTTGACTGTGTTCATAACTGGTGCCTTTCCAATCAGTTGACTCTTTCACCGTCTAAGTCCTTCCATTTACATATTGGTTCCAGTAATCCGTCTACTACATATGTCATCAATCAGATATCGATCGACAGAGTACCACAAGTGCGTGATTTGGGCATCCAATTGGCCGCATCCCTACGTCGTAATGACACTGTACTTGATATGGTGGCCAAAGCTCGAAAGGCTATGTTCTCATTTCTTAGAGCCATCTCTGTCCATGATTCATCTATATTGGTCAAATGTTTTAAAATTTATGTAATGCCTCACCTAGACTTTGCTTCGACGCTTTGGAATCCTCACTACTCGAAAGATTCGACAACGGTAGAAAATGTTCAGAGAATTTTTACACGCATTGTATATTATCGTTGTTTTCCGAACAAAATGTACCCTCAGGCTCTTCCGTCTTATGAAACTAGGCTAAGATGTCTAGGCCTAACAAACTTGGCCGATAGGAGATATCAAAACGACGTTGTCATGGGTTGGAAGATTATGCAGAACCAGTCCATAATTGATAGAAACCGCATATTTAAAGAAGGACGTTGTACAAGAACTAATCCTAGTGGTATTCAAGTTGAAAAAACTCGTAACACTGCTAGGTACTACAGCTTCTCTTTGCGAGTTTCTCGAATATTTAGCAAGTTACCTATTGATCTTCTTCGGGAAAAGTCTCTCAAAGCTTTCCGTAAAAAATTGTCTGTAAATAGAATAGTGTTTCGCATTTAATGAAGTATCTAGCCTTCATATGCCATAGCTCTCAATTGTCTTTTTTTTTTCAAACAAATTTATTGCCTATGATGTTTGATTACCAATGCGCATTCTCGGATGCAGATAAAATATATAAAATATATATATATATATATAATTCATGACGAGAGAAGAGTAGATAGAACACCACTTTTTAATTGGGATTTAAAATATTTCAGGTTCATACTATTAATCAAGTTTCGAGGTAGTTTGCTGAAAAGGCGGGATATTCGCATTCCATAAGAGTTGATTCTAGCTGTATTCTTGCTACCCTGAACTAATAAGCCATTTATATTAGTTCGCGTTGGAATAGTCTCTTTGAAAAAAGCTTTTTATCTATTATCGACAGTCCATGGAAGATCTTGAAACCCATAACTAAGTCAGAAAATATCCTCCTCTTGGAGTGAGAAATGAATCCAAGGCGGGCAAGTCGATTGGGGTAAGAAGGAAGAGACCTCGTGTTAACTTCATTTGCGAAACATCGATGATAAACTATGCGAGTGAATTTCCTTAAAACTTTCTCTATATCATCACAATCTCTTCCATAGTATGGATTCCATATATTCGAAGCAAAGGCCAAGTGCGGCATTACATAAGTTTCAAAGCACTTGACCAGTATACCAGGATCATTAACAGTTACCGCACGGAGCATATCATACATTGCTTTGGATGCCTTTTTAACTCGGTCTGCTACAGCCTCTTTCCTACGCAAAGAAGAAACTATTTGTATGCCCAGGTCACGTATCTGAGATACATATGAAATGGAAACATTATTTATACTGTATGAGGAATATAAAGATCGACCTCCAATGTGAATATGGAGAGACTTGGATGGAGAAAGAGATAGTTTGTTAACTAAACACCAATCGAATACGGAATCTAATGCTGATTGCAGCTCTCGAGTTCGTTGGATAAGTGGCCGTGAGGGTTCGAGGTCTACGAATTGGAACGAATTCAGAAATATTCAAGAAGCTGAGCAGCCAGATATTGTAGCGTTGTCCGAAACTTGGCTCCATGGTAGGATTAAGAATTGTGAAATTGTTGGAGATCTCCCTTATGTTGTTGTGAGAACGGACCGTGACTCTAGAGGCGGTGGTGTTTGCATTGTTATTCGTGATGTATACTCTTTTACTAAGCCAGCAATAGATTTCTCTCGTACAGAAGTCATAGCCATCGATGTTCTTATTTCAATTTGTTTTCTACGAATTGTTGTGTGTTACCGTCCACCCAGTTATAGTTCCGATCAGACAAGAGTTTTTTGTGATTTTCTATCCGATCTTTTCTCAACATCTAATCATCCCTTCTTCCTGGTGGGCGATTTCAATTCTGATTCCCTGAGTCCTCCTGTTAGTCTTTCCGATAATATAATTCATTCTCTGATTTCCTCCTTCAACCTCTCGTTTCTGTGCCGCCTCCCAACGCGCCAAAACCGATCACTTGACTGGTTCGTTACATCTCATCCTTCTCTTTTCTCCGAGTCCCGTATTATTCCCTCATTTCCGTCTTGTGATCATTTAGGATTCGATACCAATATACATATATGCTTGGACCGTATCGACGTTGAACATGTTCCAGACTATTCTCGAACTGATTTTTCTGCTTTGAATGATTACTTGTCCTCTATAGATTGGGAAGCTGCTTTCGATATGTTCTTTTGTGTAGATGACCTTTACTCTCGCTTCCTACTATTCCTCCACCACGCTCTGTCCTTGTATGTTCCAATGAAGACCCCTCGCTCGTCTTTCTCTGCCTATCCACCCCATATTCGTAGCTTGATCTCTTATCGAGATGCACTATTTCGCAATATTCGTTACCCACTTGTTCGAAAACTGTATGAAAAAGCTAGTTGTGATCTACTTAAACAAATCAACAAGTGGAATAAGCACTGCCTCAAGAAAAGGCTCACATCCTCTCGTAATTTGTACCGGCATATCTCTTCTCTCACACGTCCCAAACCCAATCCTCCTCGTTTTCTCATTGATCGAAATGGTTCTGTTTTGACTGACTCTCAAAGTAAATGTGACTTACTAGCAGCTGAGTTTGCCTCTTCCTTTACCCATGATGACGGTTTGTTACCCCGCCCCGCTGGAGATCCCATTCTTCCACAAGCTAATCTAAGTATCTTTCTTCCGTATACTGTTTCACGTGCTTTGTCTAAATTGAAATACACGGGTAGTACCGGTGCCGATGGAATTCCTCAGCTTGTGTTCAAAATGTGTCATTCTTCGCTTTCGGTTCCTCTATCCCACATATACAACTTTTGTCTTATCACATCTTCGACTCCTGCTATTTGGAAGCATTCTTTTGTGACCGCAATTCCTAAACAAGGCAAAGAACCCTCGTCTCCTTCTTCCTATAGGCCCATATCGATATTGTCCCCTGCATCGAAGACACTAGAGCGCTTACTTCGTAAGACTATTATAGAGCATCTTGAAAGATTCGATGTGTTGTCTAATTATCAGCACGGTTTTCGAGAGAAGGCTTCTGTTGTCACCAATTTATTGATGTGTGAGGAAGACTGGACGAGAGCGCTAGGGAGTGGACTTTCCACCGATGTCATATATCTCGATTTTTCTCGAGCTTTCGATACAATTAGTATTCCTAAGCTTCTCTACAAGTGTAGACATTATGGTATACCATCTCAATTGTTATTGTTTCTGGAATCCTTCTTGACAGATCGCACTTTTTCAGTTCGCATTGGTAGGACTCGTTCTCCTCAATTTAATGTGACATCAGGGGTTCCCCAGGGTTCTGTCCTTGGACCTCTGCTATTCATCTTATACATAACTGATTTGAACCATGTACTAGCTCAATTCCCTAATGGGCATTTCCAAGCATTTGCCGATGATATTAAAGTGTATGTGTCTTATAACAAAGATACCTTTTTAGAGCGAAGTCAAGAACTACAACTTGCACTCGATGCTATTACTGTTTGGTGTGAATGTAATCAACTCTCCTTGTCTCCCAGTAAAACTCTTCATCTGCATATAGGGTACCAATCTCTCATCGCCTCCTATTCAATCTGCCATGTTCTGTTATCACGTGTCAACCAAGTTCGCGACCTGGGAGTACAAGTTGTCTCATCATTGCGCAGAGGCCCAGCTGTTGAAGATCGAGTGAGCAAAGCAACGGCAGCCATGTATTCACTCCTCCGTGCTGTTCCCATCAACGACCCAGTTATTCTGCTCAAATGCTTTTCCACATATATACTTCCTCATCTAGAATTTGCATCTTGCTTCTGGAATCCATATTATAAAAAAGACTGCAAAATTATCGAGAAAGTACTTGAAGCTTTTAATCGTATCGTATACTACCGATGCTTTCCTAATCCTGACTATCCACGTGCACTTCCTTCTTATTCTTGTCGATTGGCTAACCTAGGTCTTTCTTCCTTGATAGACAGGCGGAAAGTCGCGGATCTTATGATGGGTTGGAAAATTTACAACAATAGTTCCATTGTCGCGAAGGAAAAGTTCTTCAAATGGGTTCCGATTACACGGACAAATGTTAACGGTTTGTATGTCGAAGCAACACAGAATACGGCCCGTTTCCATTGTTTCTCATTAAGGGTAACACGTATGTTCACTAGATTATCGAGAGATGTGTTGAATGTTCCGAGTGAACACGTTTTTAAAAAAGCTGTCATCAATATCATTGATACACTTTAGTCTTTCCGTTTCGAATCAGCAGACATATTGATGTAATTATTAGACACTATGACGCGCTCTGTAATAAATTGTTACAAGAATTGTCTTAGATTTCTTTTCTTTTTTTTTTCTTTGCTTCTTAAAGACACCATTGTTATCTGTGGTTTTTGAATGTTTGTTTTTGCACTGACAAGTGTAGATAAAATATATAATAACGGCGAGGAAACGGCCGTACAGATCGTCAATCGAGAGGAAGTTATCAAATTCGGCTTCCCAGTTAACTGAATTGAAGTATTTATTAAGTTCATCGTAGTCAGTTCTTGAATAGTCGAGAACTGGTTCGGCTAAAAGCGAGTCGGTCACAATTGAAAGGCAGCAAGCGATCCCTAAATGATCAGAGGAGGGGAAGGAGGGAACAATTCTACAATTAGACAATAGCGAGGGCAGAGAAGTTAGTAGCCAATCAATGCAACGATTAAGACGTGTTGGTTCACGGCAGAATTGGGTCAAATCAAAGAGAGTAATCATGTCTACTAACAATCGATCGGATGAAGAACAAGGAGGAGAGAGAGTGTCACAATTGAAATCACCAGTCACAACTACAGGATAGGAAGTGGAAGAAAGAATATCGGATAAAGAATCAAAAAAGTCTGGTCTCTTCATTGGTGTAGGACGGGGGACGATAGCAAACAACCAGACGTATGTAACCAGTGGTAGAAAGTAAGTCTATATAAACAATTTCCGAAGGAGAGCATGAAGAACTAGGTTTCAAGAACGTTAAGTGATCTCTCAATACAAGGGCAACTCCTCCGCCACGAGAATTACGATCAGCTCGGATTATTACGTAAGGAAGAGGACCAATTATCTCTGAATCAGCTATACGCGAACTCAGCCAAGTCTCAGTGACAGCAACTATATCAGGTTGTTCTTTTTCTAGATAAAGACGAAATGGAACTAATTTATCATAGAGAGAACGCATGTTAAAATATGCAAAGCTTAGCTGAATGTCGAGCGGTGACGGTGAAGAAACGGGCGGACCATCATATAGCTAGCGTCTTGAGGTGATGTTTCTGCTGCTGACCTCTGAGAATCTTTGCGGCTGAGAGGTGTTCCGAGGATTCGATGACGAAGGCGAAGAATTCGTTGCGGATGTATGATCGTTTTGGTGGCACTGGGCATGGAAGGGCTGGGCGTGACGGATAGGAACAAGTGTGGTACCCACAACTCTCCATTTTCTCTCTTCTTGATTCAAATTTCGAGCCAACAACTTGACCTCCTTCTCAAGCTGCAAGCCTTCTCTGGTTAGATCTTCGCGTATGTACGCGTGAGGGAAGGAAGCAAGGCAGCTTGGACGTCGTCTTCGGATGAGCTTTAGAGTCTCAAAACGGCGTCGATTCTCGATTCTCCCTAGGCGCATGAATTGAGCGGTAGAGATTTCGGGATATCCGAGTTCTTGGGAGAGTGAACGCAAGAACTGCCGGTCCGCTGCATTCGTGGCCGCCTCGGTTTCTTCTTTTGGAAGGCCGACGACGACCAAATTCCTCGCTTTTTCCTTCAGTATGACGCGGTCATCTGTTAGAGCTTTCCTAGCCGCTTCATACGCTAGCATTTGGGGAGGTAGATTTTGAGAAAGAAGGGATTGACGGTTATGAGGATGGGCAGTTGCGATCGATTGAGTGGAAGACATTAACTGAGCTAAAGTCTTCTCAATTCTCTCGAGGCTTCCCTCCAACTTGGTCATTCTTTCCATTAAATTAGTCACATCTGCATTCTTCTGCTGAGACTCACCTTGGACGACCGGAATGCTCATCCTTTCGAATTTTTCCACGTCGGCCTCCAGTTTTTCCATCTTTTCAGCCAGACTTCTCATTTCTTCATTTTTCTTCAGGCAGTCGAAACATCCGGCTGTTTTCTTGACTGTGCGCTTTGGGGTGGGCATAACAGCGGGATATCGATTGGCTTGAATCAAATTATATGTTTCTCACAGCGCTGATAATATAACTGAACGAACTCACGAAATGCAGAATTGTCTAGATGCTGTTTGTACTTGAGGCGAAGCCAACCATTTTTCTTCGCCTTCGAACAAGCGAAATCATACACGCTTAGGCAAAACTTTTCGTGTTTTCAATTACCACCTGAATAACAATGTTCTAGAAGTATCTACTCAAACGAGAGACCTTGGAGTCCAACTAGTCCCATCTCTTTGCAGACACAACGCAATTCTAGGCTACTAAATCGATGTACGCTATGAACCGCTCTATAACTATCAATGACTCCCAAGTACTTGTTAAGTGTTTCAATATATTTGTTCTACCTGATTTTTCAATATATTTTTCTTTCGTGCTGTATCTCAATTAGTGAAAAAAAATACATCCCCAGACTCCATTCCAAACATTTTTATTAAGAAGTGTAAGTTTTCATTGTTGAAACCGTTAGGCTTAGGCTTTAATAACTGTTTTGTTGAATAACTGTTTGATTACTGGGAATGTACCTGACCTGTGGAAATTCTTAGTTCTTAGACCGGAAATTTCAAGTTCTTAGTAGTACATGTTAGCTGAGAGGGTTTATTTGTAAGAAAAAATTTTCCGGTTGTATAACTAGTAACATAATTTTTGTAATTGGTAATTTTGCATATTGTGCAACGGTTATTATTGCAATTGACACCTTCATTTTGTGTGTAGTTGGGTGGTTTGAAATAATGTTTTCCATCAACCTTATTGAAATATGTAGGATTGTTTAAATTAGATTTGAAGATATTTTGGTAATGGTTTTTGTTAGACAATTAGTACGATGAAGCTGGCTGCCTGACCAGATGTTCTCCGAACGCTACTCCGAATTAAAGAATCGGTTGTTGTCCTCTTGGACTCTTCATTCGGCATGACCCAATTCTCACACCCGGGTTAAGCGCTAGATTCCCGGGGGTGTGGTATATCATGCCTGTGATAGTAATATGAGTTTTATTAAAACTTCATCCGATTGAATGTAATAGTTTTAAGTTAGAAGTGTAAGAAATTCCTTTGATAGAAATAGTTTTTGTGTTTTAGTGGTGCTCTGACTGAAAGGTGTTGGTTTAAAATTAAACCTTTTAGTGAAATATTTGTAATATAATATGTTTAAGGTTGGTTTTTTGATGCTGATTAGCATCTATAGGTTGTGGTGGATTTATGATTTGATTGTAAACCAACATGTTTTATAGTGTAATAAATGTTATGTAAAATGGTGCAAATTGCAAAACTAGTTATGTCGATGTTATTTTTCTGGACATCAGTAAATCCTTTGATAGTGTTGATCATCGATTTTTGGTCTTCAAAATGCAGTCCATTGGAATCGAAGGCTCTGTTATAAAATTTATCTCTTCATTTCTAAATTAGCGTAGACAATCGGTTTGCATTGACGATATTTATTCTGATCCCGCAAGTGTTATTAGCGGTGTTCCTCAAGGGTCATCCATAGGTCCTCTATTGTTTCTTTTGTTCATCGATGATATCAAAAAAGTCATCCCGGAAACTATTCGTTTCAGTATTTTCGCGGATGATGTGAAATTGTTCGCTCAAGTGCCCTTATACTCAATAGACTTGCAATTTGCAGTTAACAACATTTTTGTTTGGTGCTCACAATGGAACATGTCTCTGTCCACATCTAAATGTCAGATTCTCCACTTAGGTAGGCAAGTTGTGAACTTTCCTTATTCTATAAATCAAATCCCTCTGACTAAGACGAACAAGGTCAAAGATCTAGGTATTGTTATCAATGAAGACTTCCGTTTCAATGATCACATTAAAAAGATTTGTAGAAAGGCCTCTTCAACCGCGAATCTACTATTAAAAGCGTTCAAGACTAAATCATACGAAATGCTTATTATGGCTTTTAATGTGTACGTCAGACCAATTCTAGAATACGGCACAGAAATTTGGTCACCTATAACCAAAAATCTCATCAATGAAGTTGAATATGTTCAGCGAAATTTTACAAGAAGATTATTATTAAGATGTTCCCAATCATCATTGCCTTATTCTCAAAGACTGCAGCTACTCAAGACTGAGTCATTAGAGTATCGCAGAGCATTTAAAGATCTATGTTTCTTGCATAAGTGCCTGCATAATCTATGTTCTCTTGATTTTTCTTATCTATATATCATTTCCCCTTCTACGTACAATACAAGGCAAGCACATTCTCTCCGTATTCGTCTTCCTACTGTTTACCCAGCTAGAATGTCTACCTTTGTATCAAGAAGCATATCAATCTGGAACTCTCTTCCTAATGAAATTATTTCAATTAAGAACGCCTCACAATTCGCTGATAAACTGAAGAAATTGCCATCAGAAAAACTGCTACCAAAGCCTATTGTATCGAGAAGAGCAAGGTAGTATTCATATAAAGTTCATGCTAATATTGTATTATCAACGGTTGTTTCTTTTTCAGATTTTCGTTGTTCACTATTCCATTGAATAAAACCAAACCAGCACTGAAAATGAATTTTTTCGAGAATCTTTTTAACTACATAAACTAGTCCATGTTAATTCTCATCATTTTATTGTATTGATGTTATTTTATCTCTGCATGGAAATAAAGAATGAATGATTTAGAATTTGCCTATTGTCTATGGAATCCAATATACCGGAGGTATTCTGATCTCCTAGAGGAGGTTTCGAGATAGTTTTCTACAATTTTCATTTATCGATGTTTCCCACAGCCGGATTACCCTCTCAGCCTTCCATGTTACAGAGATCGTCTGAATCTAGTTGGCCTGAGAACTTTAGCTGAGAGAAGGGTGATTACAGACCTTAAAATGGGTTGGAAGATCTTCAATTGAAAGTATATTATTGAAAAATCCCGCATTTTCAAGCGCAAGTCCCCACCTCGTACAAATATACACGGTATTGCAATCGAATGTACTTCTTCCACTTCTAGATTCTATTGTTTTGGTTTACAGGTTTCAAGAATGTTTAACAGAATGTGAAACAGTGAGATACTGAATTCAGGTTCAGTAGAGCAGTTCATAAGTCGTCTCCGAAACGAGAATGTGCTAAGTGAACTGGATAATAATCAGTAGCATTTATAAATTTGCCTTACCTGTCACCACACTTATTTATGTATCAATTACAATGTGTCTCACCATAACCTTGCATTGTAAAATGTCGATAACAGGTTAGCCTAAGCCGTACGGCCTCGTTAGCGTAACCTTTTGCCTAAGCCTAAGCGCTTTTTTTTAAATTAAAAATAATTTTTTGATTTGAAAATGAATTTAATGTAAAAATAGAAAGGGGGAATGCGTAAGCGGGATGAACAGTTTTTGGTGAAAAACATGAATTCAACAACATTCAAAATGTTGCAAAAATAATTCATCACAGTGAATCCGAACTTTCGCCAAGATACCGGCAAAAGTTTACAAGTGTAAAATAGTGAAGCTAGAAGTCATTCTTTGTTAACAACTCAAAGAGTTCGTAAGTCATGGCGGAAATTCTTTCTCTTGCAAAATGGAACTATTCTTCATTCTTCTCATTTTCTTCTTCCAAAGATCGTCGTCTCTTCTACTTAACGTTCAGCCCCCATATAATAGTCAGTCTAGGCGCCCCCATACTCGTCTCATACATTTCTATTAATTGCTCTAATGGACAACTCTCGACAAAAAGCTACGCAGTGTCATTCAAAGTTAAACATTTTCGTGATACTCCCCATGTTAGAAAATGACTCTTGACAACTCACCCTTTGGAGGATAAAGTATAATATATTGATTCAAGTTACTCCCAAGCAAAAAAAGATAACAACCAGGGTTCGTTGGGAAGCATCGGACGAGGTGGTTATTTTCGATTCTTTGAGAAACGCCTCAGCAGTCGTTTATTTCCACGACAATAGAAATGAAAGTAGATCGGGAGATTTATCACTTTCGCAAATTAATCCTTTTCGAAAATTGCAATTTTTATCTTCTCCATAAACCCATAAAATAATTAATCATGAATAAGCTTCAACTGAAACCAATTTGTTAAGTGTAATATTATCGATGAATTTGGAAGAAGAGTTCAAAATCGGAACAAAAAACCAAATAATTTTTAGCGATGCCTCTGAACAAGATATTTAATAGCTTTGAAGCTTTTCAGTTCCGATTCTCACTGACAAGAGACAGATATTAAGAATGATTTCATCCTATAGATGAGAAGGAATTCATAATGTTCTGAATTTTCTGGTTTTTCTATTTCATCATTGTCACTAATTCTGTAATTGATGCTTCATGCTATCATACTTAATCTTTCTTTCTCCTCCCCTTTTTTGTACTATAAAAATCGCGGAAGCAGTGCTCTTTAAAAGTGTCTCACATTTTTCTTCTAAACTGCTTATGAACTTGAGCGAAAACTAGAATTTATATTCCTAGTAACCCGCATACTCTCAGTTACCCTACATACATATCTATTCCTCAATCCCCCATCCACACTCAATTTCTTGTTATCTACAATGTTTCTAGTTATCCTTCTGAATATTTTTATCTAATAAATTCCACAATGGTTACTACATAAAGCTTTGTATTCTAAATTCTACCTAACAAGATACCTCTGATTCTCAAAACAAAGTCGTAATTTATCGTTTTTTTAATTTCAAAACTTGATCTTATCGAATTTTCTGGTTTCAAAAATTATTTATCGATTGTTTCAACAGTTCCTCAATCGTTTGGGCCCTCTTTTCTCCGATACACTCTTCAATTATGCGCTACAACCTTTTCTCGCTTCTTCTGCTCGTCGCTTCTGCTCCTTTGTCGAAAGCAGTGCTCCAGAAAGGGTCAGTTACAAAACTGATAAGATTGCTACTTGACCTAAGTGTTATTGGTCCAGGGTTATCACCGCTTGTTTACCAAGCGAAAACATTTTAAGAGCAAAAATGATGACCTAGTTACGATGTAAATATGTATTTTGTCCCAATTCCCCTTTCGATCAAACAGCATCGAATTGATCCAGAGTAACAAAGAAGTCATTTGTATGGAAATATAGTTTTATTTGAAATGGACCAAGCAACAACATTGGGCAAGTAAAAACTAGGAGTGACGAAGGGAGAGGTAGAGGGGTCCTTCTTTTTTTAAGCATTTAGATAGGCAATTATAAATTGATAAATTTCTCGTAGAAGTGTAGCTCATTGTTTGAGATGAAAGCAGATAAAACTGAACTTGTTTCAAATGCTCAAAAATGCTAGAAAAAGCTCATATCAGAGCAATTATCGATCCTAGCGAATTTGTAGCGAATAGGAAGGGAGTTTCTCAAACATTTTACTCGTTTACGCTAAATGCAGAGTAATGTTCTTAAAATGAATCATTATTTTTTCACAAAACTATCGTTTCCTTTACGAAAATTTGTTATTATTTCTTTGGTTAATAAAAAATTTATTTGAGTCTCTCGTTTTTTTCATGTAGTAATCTCTTTTTTTACATACAAGCGTCAAAATGGTTACTAAACATTGATAAATCCGCTAAACCATCTTCTACTCTTTCTAATTTTGATTAACTTCTGAATTTCAGTTTCGACTACAACAAGATTCTCGAGTCGAAATACGATCGAAGGTGCTTCTTCTCACATCTCGGCTGTGTTTTCATCAAGCCGAAGAAGGTTAGATTTCCAGTGACTACTTTAGAGCAGATGCTACTTCTATTCCTCACCGTCAGCTATAAGTTTATAAATAACGTTGTATCAATTGGACTTTTTTGAGAGTTTGAGCGTATGTATAATATCTCTTAACATCTTTCGTGGCCTACGTTGACTTCGCATGGACCATTCTTTCCACTGGAGACGTTTTTTGTGTGGTGGTGTTCAAAACTGTAGAAGAGGCAGTTTCGAACGAGACTCTGCGTCTTGCGAATTGCGCGGTAACCAGCCGTTTTCACGCGAGAAACGCGTTCGATTGCCAAAACAGAGAGCAGCGCAGTTTGCATCTAGAAATTATACTCCTAGTAATCTGCATATTCTCCTTTAACCTTATTTCAGCTACATATCGATTCCTCATTCCCCTATCCACACTCTATTCCTTGTTATCTACAATATTTCTACTTGTACTTCGTCTTGCAAATTGCGCGGTAACCAGCCGTTTTCACGCGAGAAACGCGTTCGATTGCCAAAACAGAGAGCAGCAAGCCGCCTAAACGGTACTAAGAAGTAGAAGAATACGTAACCACGATATTGATTTACAGGAACCTGAATCTAACAAGAAAAATTGTATGATCTCATTTTTCGACCAATTTCATGTCATTTGTGAATTGTCGAATTTTCTATAACACAGTGTGAAAACAGGGACGCATAGTTAAGCTGAAAATTGACCTCCTTTATTTTACAGTACGAGCAGCCAGAAGCGAGTAACACTCGATAGCAACTGCCTCTCCTCCTCAAACGTTTGTACAAGAAGGACAGAGATGAATTCCTGGTTGTTCTCCGCAAAATCAAGCATCTTCGAGGTGTTCAAAACATGCTTCGACTCCATAATATGATGCGGCTCGGGTAGAAGCCATAGCTCAACAATGATCACTGGTGATTGTTGAGAAATTATGAAAACATCCACTCTTCTAGGGGGGGTTAGAAAGTGATAAGTAAGTAAAGGCAAAGAAGAAAGAGCTTCTCATTATTTAGGACTCCTTCGTTCAAAGAACGATCGTTTTACAGAATTATAAACAGTGCTGGTGACTTATAAAATAATTTTGAATAATAACTTTAAAAGCCTTAGAATTCGAGCCTATGGTTCCTTCTGCTCATCGTACTGCTGTCTTTCTAATTTTCACCCTCTTCCTTTATCCCTATTATAGACTATTTTTGTCGCTCAACTTCTACGTCAATATTTGACACTTTTTATGCGTGTTTGTATTCGGATATGGATTGAATGTGATAAAGCATAATTGAGTTACTTTTATTCTGCAAAAATTTCTCTCGCTAGAAGAATCGAACAATTAGTTTCTAATGATACAGTTTGCGGCAAAAATCTAGGTGGACGACTCTGTCACTTTGTATCTTTTTTGTTTGGTCTAGCGGTCGTGTGATTTTTTGTTTGTATTCTATTCATAACATTGAGAGAACATCCTGAAAAAAAATTCATAATGCTATCTTTTTCGTTCTCAGGTAAAGGTCTCTGATATGGACCGAGGCTAAATTCTGCGCTTGAGCCAGTCCGGGCATACTCAAAAGCCCATCGCCAGAGTCACTGGATTCTCCTGCAGGACCATTGAAAACACAATGCGTCACTTTTGTGAGACTGGTACGACAAATACTTCCTTCAACGTGAGAAGCATCCGAAACAAGATTCGTTATAACCACAAGCGGATTATCAGAAAAGTTGCAAATGAGCTGAACCACCATAACGATACGATTTTGTCGAAATCGATCAATGAGGTCAATAAAAGTGGCTCTTAAGTTTCGAGGAAAGGCCATCCCGCTTCTGTCATGGTTGGAGCCGGGATTTGCGCGCCTGGCAAGACTCCACTCGTTTTCGTCGAGCAGGGAGTCAAAGTGAATGCCAATAACTACCTGAACTACTTTCTCGTGAAGGAAATAATTTCCTGGAGCCAGGCTCACTTCGCGGGACGCGACTGGACGTTCCAGCAGGACTCTGTGCCCGCCCACAAGGCTAAAGTGGTGCAAGAGTGGTGCAAGACCAATTTCCCTTCATGATAACCTCCGCCGAATGGCCTCCGTACTCGCCTGATTTGAATCCCCTGGACTTCTATATGGGATCGGTCCTTGATAGCAAGGCCTGTGCTTTTCCGTACAAGAATTTTGAATGTCTGAAGCGCGCCCTAAAGAAAGCGTGGGATGATCTTGACGTCGCTTGCCTGTCCTCCACGGTGGGTACCTTCTACTAGCGACTCCGCCCTGTAGCAAGGAGAAGGGAGGGCTATTCGAAATTTGAAAGTGTAGTTATATCTCGAACTATTTCATTAAATTTTGATGAAAATTTAGTCTGATTTGCTCAATCCGTTAAGTTTTTATCGGAGAAATACTGTCCACCTAGCTTCTTGCCGCACCCTGTAATGGCTGAAGGATTGAAGTTGTCATTTTACAAGAGAAAAAAGACATGCAAAAAAACATCAAAAATAAGTCAACCAGTAAAACAGATAGCCTTGGTTTTTTAATCAAAGTTTTGCTATCGCTCTTGCTAATACGCTCACAGTCACTAAAGAATATGAGACCGAGGATTACTCAAGAAAAACCACCCACTTCAAGGAGCGGAAATGGTCACTGTTCTCATCAAAATGACTTGTGTCGAGCTTCTACCCATTAATTTTTAGATGCTTGGAAACATTTATCAAAGATACTTAAAATTTCTTCTGCTGAAAAGATTTGTTGCAAAGTGAACTTTAGACTTTTTTAGACTAAAAATCCATGAACATTTTTGTTGTTTAATATTTGTTAATTGTGTAAGAATTTTGTTTCTTAAGACTTTTTTTGGATCGGATTTTTTCCTGAGTAATTGGAACGAAATTCCGCTTTACTGTTTTTTTTCAGAAAATTAATGCTAGTTCATCAAAATCCAAAGACTAACCGGTGGAACTTCTATCATGGCACGGAAGCAGTCACGATACGCGCATACATCGTTCTTTAAAGAAAACTAATCTTATCAAATAGACTTCCACGGCTTCCCTAATCCTGGCGCCCAAAACTACCTGACCGTTGCATGACCAGAGACTACATCGCCATGGTAAAATAAGTCCTTTATCAAGTTTTCGCGTAGAATCTTGGTTTTTTTTGAAGGCACGTGATTTCCTAAAAATGAAATACATACATGTGCACTGCGTTGGACCGTTCTACCCTTGATATCGGCTTGCTCTGCGTCCTTCGCAAGCACTCTGACGTTTTGGGATTTGTGGACATCTTCCACGATGAACAGCTTTTCGTCAGAGAACACCATATTGAAATGCTCGCCTTGCTGCGTACGAAGAAGAAGGTCGCGACATCTTTTGATTCTTTCCAACTTGTTGCGAGCCGGCAGAAAAGCGGCCTTTCGAGTACGATACGACCTGAGTCCCAGCTCCTCCGTGACTATTCGTCTCAATGAAGTTCGGCTCATTGGGAGCTGCTGTGCCATCTGTCTGATGCTTCGTGCATTTCGGTTGATCCGACTCCGAACGGTTTCGATGAGTGGTGTCGTGCGAACAGTGCGAGGACGACCTCGCATTGGACGGTCCAAAGATGTGTCAAGCTCCTCGAATCGTTTGATCGCTCGATACACTGGCATGCGAGGCCGACGAAGCGTTTCAGCATTGCGAGCAGTGGCGTGGCTCAACTGATATTACGAGGTAATCAGAAATCGTTTTTTGCGGCTTGTAGGAGCCGTTTGAGTACAGCCAATAATGCTATTCCCGCTTTGATCGATAGTGATTTCAATGAAAAAATTTTCCCCATCAGAGAAAGCTGATGAGTTCTCTCGCTATTTCTCGTCCGTATTTTCTGTACCTCTTCAATGTCCATTACCTGAAATTAAATTACCAATCGTTACTGAGCCGTTCAATTTCGATTATATAACCGAAGATATGGTAATACGAGCATTATCTTCTCTTGAATCTAAGTGTAACACGTCCCCTGATTCTATTCCTAATATTGTATTGAAGAAATGTCGCTTTGCCCTGATTAAACCATTATGTATCCTATTTAATAATAGCCTTCTTACTGGCTCTGTTCCCCTACTATGGAAGAGATCTATAGTAAAACCAGTACACAAGAGCAATTCCCGGAATCTAGTTACCAATTACAGACCTATTTCTCTATGCTGTTCCTTATCAAAAGTTATGGAGAAAATTATTGTTAAGGAAGTATCTTGCTATTTAGAAAAAGAGAACCTTGTATCGCCCTACCAGGCTGGTTTCAGAGCTAGGAGGTCTACTGTGACCTCTTTAGTTGAATCTCATTCGTTCATTGTTGACTCGTTATCCCAAAGCATCCCTATCGATATAATATTCCTTGATATCAGTAAAGCATTTGATTCTGTTGATCATAGATTACTTCTAAATAGGTATCTCTTCTCCAATCGTTAAATGGTTAACCGATTATCTTGTTGGCCGCTCACAAACAGTTATGATCGATAATAGTCTATCTGACCCAATTCCCGTAAAATCAGGTATACCTCAAGGATCATCTTTAGGTCCGTTGTTATTCTTGTTGTAAATCGACTCTGTTAAAGAAGCTATCCCCGATTCTATCAAATTTTGCTTATTCGCCGATGATATAAAGATAATGGGACGCGCTACCTCTTGTAATTATATCCAACTAGCTTTGAATCGTATAACCGATTGGTGCCTAGAGTGGAATTTGTCCCTATCCATATCTAAGTGTAATGTACTTCATCTCGGATCATCCAATTCTCGCAGCGTCTATTACATGAACAGTAAACCTCTAGTAGTTGGTAGAGTTGCCAAAGATCTTGGTGTTATCATATGTGATCGTTTCTCTTATCGTAATCATATTGAAGACAAATGTAAAAAAGGCTCTGCTCTTGTTAACATGATGTTAAGAGCCTTCAAGTCACCATGTCCGCCTCTTTTAACTTCAGCTTTTAAAATTTATGTCAGACCTGTTCTTGAATACGCTAGTGAGTTATGGAATCCCTCATTCCCCGGCTTAGTAAAATCTATTGAAAAAGTTCAGCGGTCGTTTACGAGAAGAATCCTAGCAAGATCTGGCCATTCCAGACTTCCCTTTTCACAAAGAATCTCCATGTTAGGCCTAGAAACTCTTGAATATCGTCGTGCTATATCTGACCTTTTATTTATTCATAAATGTTTCCACAAAAAATGTGAACTTGAAACTATGAACTTGTTTCAGTTGTCTGCAGTACAGAGATTTTCTCGCCATTCTCATGAGCTCAGGCTAAAAACACCTCATAATATTAGCAAATGTTCTATTTCTACATGTGTTTCTCGCCAGCTATCAGTATGGAATTCATTACCTTTTGAGATCGTCAGTACACCTAATACTGCTAGTTTCAAAAAACAATTACTATCTCTGCCTACTGAAAAGATATTACCTAAACCTTTCGTTCATGACTAAGATAATTGTCGATTTTAAGTATATCACCCTCCCCCTTTTTTTCATCTATACCGCAACCCCTAAACACCGCCCCTTAGAAGAAAGTCCATGCATTTTACTTTGTTTTTGTTTGTGTTTTCATGATATCTCATGTGTGAAATGAGAAAAATAAAGAAATGAGAAAAAATGGAAAATGAGAATAAGGGTGTGTAGGCGAATGATCGCAGTTCGCAAGCGATTCGACGCTGTCATTACCCTAAACATCGATGGATTCAATCGCAACACACTTGACACGTATAAAAAATTACAGGGAATCGGAAAAACGAGAAAAGTGACCGCTACGTGCGGTCACTTCCCCAGGAAATGTTCTCAAACATTTGTAACACTATTTATGTACCACGCTGTACATACCTAGCTTGGTTTCACCAGGCTTATTGTTTATCTAGCATGTGAAATATGGGGTGAGTCACAAGTATTACAAATTGGCACACCCGGATTAGGTGGCACTTCCTGGAGTGCAAGTCGCAATGGGGGCCCATTTCACTGCGGCCAGGTGCAGAACCATAATAGCACACCGGAAAATTCGATTGATGAATAGAGCGGTGATGACGACGATAAGCCAAACTGATGTTCCACTAATGCACGCACGCGTGACGTCAGGAGCGTGAAAATATGACGTTCGAGGTCATATGACGTGGAACGCGTTAGATTGGGCCCGGGTAGGGCAATAGAATTTTAATGTATCCGATTTCGCAGAAATTTCTACCAAAGGGTATTTAAAGTATGGCGAGAACGATGGTTAACTCGATTTATCCCGCTCTCCGAAAAGCAAGAGAGGATTGAAAAAAGCTTGTTTCGCCGAAAGTACATGAGGGTGCCGCACTGTTCTAAGAAGCATATGTCGCTCAGACTGATAGCTAGATCCACCTAAAATATAATGCCTTTTTTCAAGGTTTGAACTAACCGTGAAAACTCTCTTCAAAGTAGGTTTATCTACAAAGTTCTTACATTATCGAACTTTTCTAGTTAATCTGATGAGAAAGAAAAAAAAAGGGTTTTTTTGAATAAAAAAAGTCGGATTTAAGGGTTTTAGGGTCTTTTTTGAAGTGGTCCTAACTCGCTTCAAAAACTAATGGCGTTTGTGGAACTTTGTTTATGTCATGCTCCATACAACGATTAACATTTTTGTAGTTTATCACTTTTTGCTCAAATCAAAACATGATGAGTTCCGACCAAAAAACCGTTTTCTGGTTTTTTTTTTAAACCGGCATAACTAATCGATAATCAAACTTAAAAACTTGAATCTTACTGTACATCTAAGTTCACAAAATTCCAACATAATAGATAAATTTAAATTTTCAATTCGAAAAACGCGTTGAGTTTTTTTTGAAAATCCAAACAAGTTTTTTTCCAAGTTAATTTAGAAAACGAGGTACCTATTTGACAGGGTTCCCGACGTCCTAGAATCAAGTTTGTTATCATTTTGGAATCAGGAGTGGATAGCAAGTATGATTCTCTTGGTTTTAAACTCCTAGCTCTATTGTGAAATCTTTAGACATACCCTCACCTATTGTAATAAACGAACTCAAAGCGATGTATCTCGAGTTTGACTAAGTTGTTTGAAAAATGATGCTTACGAAAGTTGTAGCAAAAAAACAGGGCTACAACATATTGACTGGAATCAGGGGCTACAACATATTGACTGGAATCAGGGGCTACAACATATTGACTGGAATCAGGGGCTACAACATATTGACTGGAATCAGGGGCTACAACATATTGACTGGAATCAGGGGCTACAACATATTGACTGGAATCAGGGGCTACAACATATTGACTGGAATCAGGGGCTACAACATATTGACTGGAATCAGGGGCTACAACATATTGACTGGAATCAGGGGCTACAACATATTGACTGGAATCAGGGGCTACAACATATTGACTGGAATCAGGGGCTACAACATATTGACTGGAATCAGGGGCTACAACATATTGACTGGAATCAGGGGCTACAACATATTGACTGGAATCAGGGGCTACAACATATTGACTGGAATCAGGGGCTACAACATATTGACTGGAATCAGGGGCTACAACATATTGACTGGAATCAGGGGCTACAACATATTGACTGGAATCAGGGGCTACAACATATTGACTGGAATCAGGGGCTACAACATATTGACTGGAATCAGGGGCTACAACATATTGACTGGAATCAGGGGCTACAACATATTGACTGGAATCAGGGGCTACAACATATTGACTGGAATCAGGGGCTACAACATATTGACTGGAATCAGGGGCTACAACATATTGACTGGAATCAGGGGCTACAACATATTGACTGGAATCAGGGGCTACAACATATTGACTGGAATCAGGGGCTACAACATATTGACTGGAATCAGGGGCTACAACATATTGACTGGAATCAGGGGCTACAACATATTGACTGGAATCAGGGGCTACAACATATTGACTGGAATCAGGGGCTACAACATATTGACTGGAATCAGGGGCTACAACATATTGACTGGAATCAGGGGCTACAACATATTGACTGGAATCAGGGGCTACAACATATTGACTGGAATCAGGGGCTACAACATATTGACTGGAATCAGGGGCTACAACATATTGACTGGAATCAGGGGCTACAACATATTGACTGGAATCAGGGGCTACAACATATTGACTGGAATCAGGGGCTACAACATATTGACTGGAATCAGGGGCTACAACATATTGACTGGAATCAGGGGCTTCAACATATTGACTGGAATCCCGGATCTTTTTCCTGTACTCCGAAAAAAATCATTTTTTCTTCATCTTTTCATGAAATTTCTGTTTTGATATTTGTTCTCGCGAAAACCGTGAAAGTTGAATAATCTGAAAAGCTTCAAGATTTTGAGAACCCCAGAGTTTCAAACGCTTCAACTATTCTCATTCCAACGGTTATTCAAAAGTCACTTAGACGAATCTTATACATTTGGTACCCTTCACTGCATATGCAAAATTTTGTTTCCGCGCCACTTCGTACCCAAAACACTTCGTATCCCACAATTTTTACCGCAAAATTTTCATAAATCCGAGTTTTGATAACATCATCAAAATATTCCAATCGCACTTTTCTGACGGATTAACTCCACTTAATTTTATTTATTTGTTCAAAAGGACATAACACGTTGGTACTTGTAATGGAGGCTTGAATGTCTCAAATTAAATTTGATTTTGAATTTAATTGAAAGCATTCTTCTTGTCCAAGTTGATTAGAAGCATTTACTTCATCCTTTGGACGTTTTATTTCATGAGTTATTAAAATACTTGAGAAAGGCCCGAGTTCCGTCGCATTACTTATATTGTGAGGAAAAATTGCATTCACATGAACATATGTAGTAGGAACAAAGGATAACATTTACGAACTACTCCTTTCAGGCGAAGCTAAAGTTCATCGAATGAATCAGGTGCTAAGTTTGTCTGCAAGGCTATTCAACTAAACTACGAGAAGTTTTTACTATTTTTTTCTGCCAAAAACTTTATTGACCGAGTCGAGACATCAGAAATCACACTTAGGTGCAATCTACAACGACAGAGCTTTCGCATACTATGAAATGTTGCGGTTCAAAATGACGGATACCAAACGTCGAGTACGATGTCTCGCGGATACTAAATGTCATATTACGTATTGAGACGAACTTTCCCACGCGAAAATGATGATAATGTTTTAGTTGACTATGTAGTTAAAGAATGTAGATAGTGAAAATATTTCAAGAACTGCCCAACTGCGTTTCTAGTTTCGAAGGAGGATTAATTGGGACCAAAAAACATCATTGTCAACTATCCCAAAAAGGAATTTTTCATTGATGTGCAAGCACCTCAAACAGCAAGCACCGGGCACTCAACCCTCCTTTTCTAAATAGGAAACCTCATTTTCGAGAGCAAGCAATTTGCTCATTGGTTTGCCAATCTTTTTTTCCATGATATTCCTTTTTGATGTGAGACTTTTTTATCAAAAAATTGACTTAGCTTTCAGAAAAGCTCTCAACAGTTCTTTTTTTTTCGACGCTAGTGCAGTTCCACTGGTGAGCATTCTCAACAAAAATCGTTTTTTTGAGTTTTTTTTCTCGGACATAAAGTGGTCTAATTAAGCGACGTACGCACACAGTTTTTTTCAAAAAAAAACTTTCTTCAGTTTTTTGAGTTTTTTCAAAAAAAGTTTTTTTGAGTTTTCTTGGCCCTATAATACCTCGAAAACATGTTATCCGAATGAAAACCACTAACCGATGACCAACAGTCAGAAAAGAACTTTCGGATCGACCTAAAAACCATTTTCAAAACGTGTGAAACTCAGTTTTGCAACAAAAAAAATTTAATCATAGGTGATGTAGAGCAATTAGCGTTCAATGAAGCGAATTAAAAAAAGGTCTCGTTAGCCTAAGCCGTACGTCCTCGTTAGCGTAACCTCTTGCCAAAGCGTTCTTTAATAATAAAAAATAATTGCTGAAATTAACTCATATTAGCAAAAATGTTTATTCACAAACTGCGGTATTTTTAGTGCACGTAATTTACCAGAAACTAACTCTTGAACATGTTCTGTGATTATGTGATAAACCATTTTCAGCTATTAATCATTGTTTTTTTCCCCTTAGGCTTAGGCGAAGGTTACGCTCACGAGATCGTTACGGCTTAGACTAACGAGACCGTATCGTAATTCTTTTGTAATTCTGAGCTTTCAATTCAAATCAATTCAATTCATTTATTCCATGCTAGAACAACAACATGTAATACAATTATGAATGGTAGTTCCAATTTGCATGGACGCGTAGGATAGGGAGACAAAAAAAACAATCAATCATTCAAAAGTGCTGAATGGCATTCAACTAAAAATAAACTTCAAATGGAATTTTTTTAGCCTTGTCGCGAAACTTGAAGAACTTTCGATTACAACGATATCTTCCGGAAGGGAGTTCCATATTGCTATTGATCTAGAGACAAACGTAGACAACCTAGCCGGGTAAACGATAGGCAGACGAATTCTGAGAGAGTGCGCTTGTCTTGTATTATACTTTGGGGGAGATAAAATGTATAGAAAAGAAAAATCAAGAGAGCATTTGTTATGTAAACATTTCTGCAAAAAAAACATATATCTCTGAACGCTCGACGATATTCGAATGACTCAGTTTTGAGCAGTTTCAATCTCTGAGAATAAGACAGGCTCAAATTACCACATCTATATAACAGCCTTCTAGTAAAAGTACGTTGTACATATTCTAAATCGTTGATGAGGTATTTCGAGGTAGGGGACCAAATTTCAGTCCCGTATTCGAGAATCGGTCTAACGTATACATTAAAAGTAAGCATGAGCATTTCGCATTATTTGGTCTTGAAAGCCTTCAGAATAAGCTTCTCAAGTACCCCATGATATAATTAATTAGAAAAAAGCTTCAACTGAAACCATTTTGTCAAGTGTAATAAAAATGAACTTTTCATCAGTTTTTGATAGCTTGATTTGAAAATGAATAAGATTAATTTGGAGAAAAAAATCAAATCCGGAACGAAAAACAATTAATTTTTAGCGATGCCTCTGAACAAGAAATTTTTAGCCTGAAAGCTATCCAATTCCTTCATTTCTCACTGACAAGAGGTACATAAAAAGAATGATTTCATCCATTGAGTGAGAAGGATTTCATGATGTTTCCATTTTTTTTTGTTTTGAATGTTTGCATTGCCCCTAATCCTTTATTTGATAACTTAATGCTATCATACAAATAATCTTTCTTTCTCCTCCCCTCTTATTTTAAATTAAATCTTTATTATCACCGAAGGGTAACTTGTTGAGTTACCGCTTATACGGTGTATAAAATTGGTCAGGAAGAACGGGATAAAATCTTGACATTTGGGGATCCACTCTTCAATCCGTTTTAAGGTAATCCGGTGGGTCGACGACTGTGAGAAGGTTCAGTTCTTCTAGAATCTTTGCGAACTCTCGAAGCTCATTGATGTGGTTCTGAGTATCTGCGATTCTGTTCCATAAACCGATAGCTCTTCTAAAATAGAAATTAGAGTGCTTATAATGATTTATCTGCACTAAAGTTAACCGGGAAGTCCTATCGGAGGTACGAAGATTTGTTTCCGTTCTAAGAATCATTTGGTTTTTGCATATATGACAGTCTATTTTTCCAAATAGTAACCGAAAAACAATAAATAAATCGAAGCGGGCTCTACGTTCTACAAGCGAATCTAAATTGAATAGCTTGAGACGTTGGGGATAATTTAGATTAGGGTTATTGCAGCGAGATAGCGCCCTCTTTGTAAAGATTCTTTGTGTAAACTCCAGTCTTCTTGAACAATTACTGCGAGAAATTGGTGAAAAAATTATGGTTCCGTATTCTAGAAGAGGCCTGATATATGTGGTATACACAGTTTTGTAACCGTTCAAATCTAGGCATCGAAAAACTTTAAAAACTTGAGCGATTCGACTCAAACTTCTGGCACGTATGACTTCAATGTGCTGTTTAAAAGTGAGCTTACGATCTATAAAAATGCCGAAGTCTCTTACTAACTCTACATCCTTAATTTTTGTATTATCTATGTATGTAGTAGTTCTGTTGAGATTGCCCTAAATGAAGGCAGCTTATTTTATTAACTGCAAGTGGTAAACTGAATTTACATGACCAATTGCAAATTTCATTGATAGCTAATTGTAAACGACCTGGATCGTGACTATAAATTTTCAAATCGTCCGCGAATAAGGAAAATTTTACTGGGTCAGTTATACAGCTTTCGATATCGTTAATAAAGCAAAGAAAGAGAAAATCGTTAATAAAGCAAAAAATAATGAAGCAAAGAAAATTATGTACTATACAAATCGCGCAAACTTTGCTCTTTAAAAGAGTCTCACACGTTTTTTTCTGAACTGCTCAAAAATTAGAGGGAGAACTACAGGGTGGCTGGAAAGTACGCAGTTTGCATCTAGAAATTATACTCCTAGTAATCTGCATATTCTCCTTTAACCTTATTTCAGCTACATATCGATTCCTCATTCCCCTATCCACACTCTATTCCTTGTTATCTACAATATTTCTACTTGTACTTCGTCTTGCAAATTGCGCGGTAACCAGCCGTTTTCACGCGAGAAACGCGTTCGATTGCCAAAACAGAGAGCAGCAAGCCGCCTAAACGGTACTAAGAAGTAGAAGAATACGTAACCACGATATTGATTTACAGGAACCTGAATCTAACAAGAAAAATTGTATGATCTCATTTTTCGACCAATTTCATGTCATTTGTGAATTGTCGAATTTTCTATAACACAGTGTGAAAACAGTGACGCATAGTTAAGCTGAAAATTGACCTCCTTTATTTTACAGTACGAGCAGCCAGAAGCGAGTAACACTCGATAGCAACTGCCTCTCCTCCTCAAACGTTTGTACAAGAAGGACAGAGATGAATTCCTGGTTGTTCTCCGCAAAATCAAGCATCTTCGAGGTGTTCAAAACATGCTTCGACTCCATAATATGATGCGGCTCGGGTAGAAGCCATAGCTCAACAATGATCACTGGTGATTGTTGAGAAATTATGAAAACATCCACTCTTCTAGGGGGGGTTAGAAAGTGATAAGTAAGTAAAGGCAAAGAAGAAAGAGCTTCTCATTATTTAGGACTCCTTCGTTCAAAGAACGATCGTTTTACAGAATTATAAACAGTGCTGGTGACTTATAAAATAATTTTGAATAATAACTTTAAAAGCCTTAGAATTCGAGCCTATGGTTCCTTCTGCTCATCGTACTGCTGTCTTTCTAATTTTCTCCCTCTTCCTTTATCCCTATTATAGACTATTTTTGTCGCTCAACTTCTACGTCAATATTTGACACTTTTTATGCGTGTTTGTATTCGGATATGGATTGAATGTGATCAAGCATAATTGAGTTACCTTTATTCTGCGAAAATTTCTCTCGCTAGAAGAATCGAACAATTAGTTTCTGATGGCCATGCTTAAATATGCTTTCTCAATTGAAACTAGAAAACCAAAAAAAGAAGAATTTATCCTAATTCGATGCAGAGAGGAAAAGTTTTCCCTTAAATGAAAAAAAATCAAAGAATGCCTCTTTAGTATACTTTGATATTGTTGTGGCTGCCAGGAATACTTTCGAAGTATTTTTATTAATGAAATGCCTTTATCCTTTTTAGCATTCTTCCCAATAGTTATGCTCTTTTTTTGTGAGTACATATGTATTACGAGTGAGATTTCTGCCGCCATAAATTCTACAAATGAAAATGAGTTGTAACAACCGAAATTTCTAAAGGTCAGATTTTCAAACTTATGGGATTTTTTTTGTAAGGTGGACTAGCTTTTTTTGTGCAATAGTTCAATTATTTGTCTTGAGATTCCTGAAACCATAAAGTCCACAAATGAACAACCGAAGCAACGACGAACAAACGCATTAAACATTTACCTATTTTTGAAAGGTTGTCAAAAAGTAATGAAAAAAAGGAAGTATGCAAAACTCGGAACAGCCACCAAGCACACAAGAAGTGTCAACGGATGGAATCTTGTTTGGTAATGGAAGAGGAGCAAGACTATGTGAATTAGCAGAACAGATAAGATCGCGCAGACCATCAAAGCCGTCGACAACAAGTCGTATCCGAGTTGCTCCCAGAATGGGGAATTCGCCCCATCCAATTGCGTTTGTTCGTGCAGATTCTGGAAAAAGTCACAGATTTTGAGAGAGTTAGCAGAATCCACATTTTAAGAAGAGTCCAGCTTCTCAACTTCTGTTACTTTTTTTCGAATCAACAAAAGCCGTCGCATAAAATGCGAGTTGTTCTAATGCACTCGAGTCTGAAAAGTTTGCGAGATGACTTCATCGACTTTGAACCTTCTCATTAGCGTGAGTTTGCAGTCCTTGTTGAACTTTTTCACTCAAACTTCTATAAACAAACTACCACAAGGACAAAAACAAAGTTTACATTTCGGGACAGAACCCAGCAACCTCAAGATCCCAATTTTGCTGTAACCCTCCCGCCTCGTCGGGTAGCTTTTGATTTTCCAATGAAACTTCATGTTTAAAAGGCTTCACAACTTTAGAATTCAGTGAATGAGCCTTTTTCTGATTTCATTTCAATCTTTCTTCTCTTATCTGTCTCAGTTATGAACTATTGCGTGATGCTTCATTCTTGACGCATCAGCATTAAGAGTAAGCGTGACTAAGACAGCAAGGCTAATGAGCCTTTCCTGCATATTTATATGTACATATCACAATCGGAATAGCAATGTGTCATTTTAATGAACATTTCATTATCTTGAAAAGTATTAATAAAGCGTCAAGTATTAGATATGTCTGTAAATAAATCACAAAACAATAAAGAAATAAAGAAACATCATATAAATACGTAGCGGAAGTATCGGCTAAAGAATATTCTGTTTTTATAGACAAACATTTTCCTCGAAGATTGAAGCAATCAGATAATTTTGGAAAAAGAACATATAAACAATTTCTCACTCCAACTTTGACTATTTATTTTCAGAATCTGTGTTTCCAGAGGAATAAGGTTTTGTAAAAACTAGAAAGTCAATCATTCTAACTTTCGGGAGGGGAAGGCGATTGATTGATTTTGAAAATGGTTCGACTTTCTGACAACTATTGTTTGCGCATTTAAAAATTTTCGTTGAGCAAGTGTGGAATTTTCAAACATTTTTGTTTATTTCATGATCAAAATTTTTCTTCTTGTTACAAATTTTCAGCTGATTCAATGTGGTATTTTTTTTCAATTCTGATTTGTTCTCATCTATCTTTGATAATCTCTGAGCTTAAAAATTGTAATTTGTTGTAATAGCCAGGAATAAAAAAAAGTGTTTTTTCACCGAACGATCGCTTCTAGAAACAATTTTTTCCTAGTGCTGTCTAATATAGCAAATAAATTATCAAAGAAAGGAAAAAACAAATACATCGAACTGAGCTGCGAACTCCAAAGTCTCAATAAATCTCCGACGCGGTTTCCGTGGATTAGCTGCCAGCATTCTGGCGACTGTTCTCGCTTTCTCAAGGTATCTGAAAACTGTGAAATGGTTTAAATATATGGTGAGCCTTTCAGTAGAATATGGGTTCAGTGAAAATGTCTCAAAGGGTACTAATCTTCCGGTCTCTAGTAGAGTTTTAACATCTCGAGACAGTACCGGTCAAACAATATTATCCATTCTCGTGTCTTTAACTTTTACTTCAAAAAAGCTTCATCTACGACATTGAGATCTGTATTCCCTCGGCTGTGAAGTTTTCCTTCATTTGTTATGACATTAAAATTTATAGCGAGGACTCTGATTCTATTCAACTATGTATAAACAATATTTCAGATTGGTCACGTGACTTCAAACTTATCTGAGCAGTCGAGAAAAAAAGCTGTCTTCGTCTTGGGAAATCCCAAAACGATTACTTGATTAATATCTCGCTGATGAAGGTCGTTAATTTAGTCAGAGACTTATGTAGGTATTTTTGTGGACTCTAAGCTCAACTTCAAGCAACACGTAGAAATCATATCTGCTAGGGCTCTGTGTAGGATTTCACAAGTTTTTAAAGTGTTCAGATGTCTGGACTTGAAAGGTTACAAAACCGTTTACACCACTTACATCAGACCCTTCCTTGATTATGGTACAATTATCTTCTCCCGAATACGTAGTAATTCTTCGAAACGGTTAGGAAACTCTCAGAGACTCTATTCTCGTTGTTGAAGCTCAAGGTTGTCTCGATGAATTTAGTTTGGACTCATTAATCATTCGACGAAACCGCTTTGATTTATTGTTAGTTTTTCGACTATGTCCTCAAGAGTCTCAATCGGAGAAAATTAAATAAATTCAAGATATTCCCCAGAAGACATCAACTTCTCTGACTTCATAGCCTTACAGAACTTTCTGTTGTCAACTGAAATGATCAACTTCGAAGACGATTAAATGATTATGTTTTCTTCTCAAGTATTGCCTTCTTCATTCCCTATTCCATTCACTCCGTTCCCTCCTCCATTATATTATTACATATAAGAAGTGGCCTTACAAGCTATCCTATGGTGATAAAGAAATTTGAATTTGAAAAAAAGTTTTTTCTCTCAATTCATCAGCAGCATAAACAGTAGTGGAACTGTGCTGAATTGTATAAGTGATGTCGCTCCATCTCTGTGGCAATGATAAAAGGAAACATAATGGAAAATTTCAGCAAACAAAAACATATAATACATTTTGTGAACTATGTCAAGGAGTGATTTACTTGCGCTTAAACTAAGCATAAAGTCACTACATCCTTGAAAAGTGAATACTTGTTCCGGATGGTTATTAATGACCCTCTCAGAAATAAACCTCACTCAAAGCATACCTAGCTTCTTTTTAATTTATAATCACCTTATAGGTTAACTTCCAAGTTCAGTCTGTTCTTCCAAGTTTAGTCTCAATGTCAAGGTCAATGTCTCAATGTTCAATTATATATTTTCGCCATGCACAGAATGATAACGAACTTACTTGTCAGAAGACAGCAGCTGCGAGAGACCCTCCACAAGAGAATCTCGAGTAACATTGTCCTTTCTGATAACTAGGCCTATGCCAAGGCGTTCTGCTGCCTAGAAGTTGATCCTTGTATATCTTTCTGACTTTTTTAAAATGAATTTTTAGACTTATTACTAGTCATGTAACTTTTTTATGACTTTTCCCGATTAGTTACCTGATTGGTTCGACTTTTTCTCACTCCCACCTGTGCATTGTGATACTGATCAGCGAAGAGGGGGATGCAGAGAAGTGGAACACCTGGAAGTGAGTGACATTCTTTTGAGTGACATTCTGACATTCTTGAGAGACATTCTTTTCTTCTTCCAGCGATTATCCATTCCATAGGTCATCTGCACTCTTGAAAGTTTTGACTAAGCACTGTTTGTTGAGCAGGACTGTCTAGAATAATGAGAAACATTTCCCTTCTCTGTCTTAAACCCCTCTAACTCACTTCTCCTCATTCCCGACTCTACCGCTCGAAAAGCTGTCATTTAAAAAAAATTAAGATTTGCAAATGACGTTCTTGAGCTATCAGAGTAATACTTGATTTAAAATGTTTAATCTTTTCGCTTGAAAAAGTTATCATATATTCAAATTCTTCGTGGGTTGTTTAACTCAAAGTGGCAAACACCGGATTCGATACTCAGGGACGGGTGAGTTGAAGTAAATGGCTACAAAGGTAGATACCAAAAAATCCGTCATTTTTGCATAACTGAGTTTTTCGCCCGAGCTTTTCGCTGGCTTCTTATTCTTCTGAAACTTTTACCTATAATAATTTATGAGAAATTTCCATGACAAAAGTTATGTTTGTTTTACCTACAAAAATTCGTTCTAATAACTTCAGAAACAACGAGTGATTGACCTGAATGTGTCGCTTCTTGGAAGGAGTTCATTCCCAAGTGTGAGATAAAGCCGATTACACTCGCGTTTCCTTTACATCAAAATTTTTTGTACAAAAATGTAATTATTTACGAAACAAAAGTGCGCTCTCGCTCTAATGAAAGCTAGTTCGCGAAGCGAGTTCTTAACTCCATCATATTTCTTTTATCGGGGATGATCGTGCTACCAAAGAACGACCCTGGTCATCTTGCTACTCGAGAACGATCGCACTACCAAAGAACGACCATGGTCATCTTGCTACTCGAGAAAAATCGCACTACCAAAGAACGACCATGGTCATCTTGCTACTCTAGAACGATCGCACTACCAAAGAACGACCATGGTAATCTTGCTACTCGAGAACGATCGCACTACCAAAGAACGACCATAGTCATCTTGCTACTCGAGAACGATCGCGCTACCAAAGAACGACCATGGTCATCTTGCTACTCGAGAACGATCGCGCTACCAAAGAACGACCATGATCATCTTGCTACTCGAGAACGATCGCACTACCTAAGAACGACCAATGTCATATTGCTACTCGAGAACGATCACGCTACCAAAGAACGACCATGGTCATCTTGCTACTCGAGAACGATCGCGCTACCAAAGAACGACCATGGTCATCTTGCTACTCGAGAACGGTCGCGCTACCAAAGAACTACCATGGTCATCTTGCTACTCGAGAACGATCGTGCTACCAAAAAACGACCATGGTCATCTTGCTACTCGAGAACGATCGCGCTAACAAAGAACGACCATGGTCTTCTTGCTACTCGAGAACGATCGCGCTACCAAAGAACGACCATAGTCATCTTGCTACTCGAGAACGATCGCGCTACCAAAGAACGACCATGGTCATCTTGCTACTCGAGAACGATCGCACTACCAAAGAACGACCATGATCATCTTGCTACTCGAGAACGATCGTACTACCTAAGAACGACCAATGTCATATTGCTACTCGAGAACGATCGCGCTACCAAAGAACGACCATAGTCATCTTGCTACTCGAGAACGATCGCGCTACCAAAGAACGACCATGGTCATCTTGCTACTCGAGAACGATCGCGCTACCAAAGAACGACCATGATCATCTTGATACTCGAGAACGATCGTGCTACCTAAGAACGACCAATGTCATAATGCTACTCGAGAACGATCACGCTACCAAAGAACGACCATGGTCATCTTGCTTCTCGAGAACGATCGCGCTACCAAAGAACGACCATGGTCATCTTGCTACTCGAGAACGGTCGCGCTACCAAAGAACTACCATGGTCATCTTGCTACTCGAGAACGATCGCGCTACCAAAAAACGACCATGGTCATCTTGCTACTCGAGAACGATCGCACTACCAAAGAACGACCATGGTCATCTTGCTACTCGAGAACGATCGCGCTACCAAAGAACGACCATGGTCATCTTGCTACTCAAGAACGATCGCGTTACCAAAGAACGACCATGGTCACTTGCTACTCGAGAACGATCGCGCTACTAAATAACGAACATGGTCATCTTGCTACTCAAGAACGATCGCGTTACCAAAGAACGACCATGGTCATTTGCTACTCGAGAACGACCGCGCTACCAAATAACGACCATGGTCATCTTGCTACTCGAGAACGATCGCGCTACCAAATAACGACCATGGTCATCTTGCTACTCGAGAACGATCGCGCTACCAAAGAACGACCATGGTCACCTTGCTACTCAAGAACGATCGCGTTACCAAAGAACGACCATGGTAAATTGCTACTCGAGAACGATCGCGCTACCAAAGAACGACCATGGTCATCTTGCTACTCAAGAACGATCGCGTTACCAAAGAACGACCATGGTCACTTGCTACTCGAGAACGATCGTGATACCAAATAACGACCATGGTCATCTTGCTACTCGAGAACGATCGCGCAACCAAATAACGACCATGGTCATCTTGCTACTTGAGAACGATCGCGCTACCAAAGAACGACCATGGTCATCTTGCTACTCAAGAACGATCGCGTTACCAAAGAACGACCATGGTCACTTGCTACTCCAGAACGATCGTGCTACCAAAGAACGACCATGGTCATCTTGCTACTCAAGAACGATCGCGTTACCAAAGAACGACCATGGTCATCTTGCTACTCAAGAACGATCGCGTTACCAAAGAACGACTATGGTCACTTGCTACTCGAGAACGATCGCGTTACCAAAGAACGACCATGGTCACTTGCTACTCGAGTACGATCGTGCTACCAAATAACGACCATGGTCACTTGCTACTCGAGAACGATCGTGCTACCAAATAACGACCATGGTCACTTGCTACTCGAGAACGATCGCGCTACCAATTAACGACCATGGTCATCTCGCTACTCTTCGCCATACATACACTACTGAAGACTTTTTCTTCTTTTATCTATAAGGCCTTCATGTTTTCTCTCTTTAAGTAAGCGAAAGTTCCGATTATATACCCGTTAATTGTTGAGCTATTGATTGAAGTTTCTTGAAAATCACTATTGAATGTTTTTTTAACTTGTAGCTTTAGAACTCTATAGAAGTTCAAGAAAAGAACTGAGAAGTTTTTGTTGAGGCAACCAATCGAATGTGTGCACATTTGAAGTGAGTTTTCTAGGTCGTTCTACTCCAGATAACTTCCACATGAAGATGGTGTCAGGGAACTCCTGAGAAAAAATTCGTGAAAATTTACTGAAAAGTAGGGTGTTTTTTGCCCTAAACTAATGAAAACTAACACTGGCTGTAAATTTTTTTGCTGTAAGCGTAACTTCTTGCACCGCCGAGCTACCAGAACCTGCTCACTGATCTTTGAACTTCAAAAGTCCTTTTTGGAAATGAGCAATTCAGATGCTTTTTAGGATTTCAGATTTTAAAACACAAAAAAGCAAGCATAGAACTGAAAACGCGGCGACGAAGGCATCGACAATTTCCTGGGGATAATTTGTTCCGGGGACTTGTGAGCCAAACGATACGATGACAGCACCCTTCCGCGCCGACTCTAACAGCTTTTCATACACCTGCATCACACAATATTTGTTTTTCTTTGTAAAAAAGTTTTCGAAACAAGCATTGAATGATGTGTATGTGTGCAGAGAAAGAGGAGACACAATACCAAATTAGGTAGAATGATGTGTATGTGTGCAGAGAAAGAGGAGACACAATACCAAATTAGGTAGAATGATGTGTATGTGTGCAGAGAAAGAGGAGACACAATACCAAATTAGGTAGAAAATCTTTTTCCTGGATTGTTAAACCATCCATATAACGGATTTGTGGCCGACGAGGAAGCCGGCTACTAGATGAGCTTCATTATGCATTTTAATTTGCGTCTCGCCAAAAAATTTTTAAAAATATCTTGAATTCCGCGGCCGATTCAAGGTTTTCAACTCATTCGTTTCGATAAAGAAACTTTCTCTGCTTCAAACAAAGGCAGCTTCAACGGTAGTGTTATAAAAAGTCATGGCTACGGTTAACTAAGCTAAACGTGAAGTGGAAGATACATTCGAAGATCAGACCTCTGGTAGGGGCCGCGGGTCGTGTTTCACATTGATCCCGCCTATATACTTCTCGCGAAAGGAGGTAGGACGTGGAACCTGAAAGAGTTTAAACTAATTAGATCATTTACTCATGCGTCCATTGACTTCACCTATCCATTATTTGCCTCTTAATTCACCTATCCATTCTTTACTGTATTCTTTATTACGCGAATTACCGTAAAAGAAAACGACGAAAACATTATTTGATGATGTGTCAAAAGAACTTCGATATTTTCCCATGAGACCAAGTAAAATGAAAGTAATAATTTTGAAGTTTATAGCAACCAAACTGAAGGAGGCGCAGTGAAAAATCAAGATAAACTGAGAAGAATAACGTTACAACTTGTCAATAAGAAGTAGTCGATAAAATGTCTATCCATTCTTTTATTCAATACCTCATTCAAAACTTATATTCACAATTTTTGACTTAGAAACAAACAAGCGAGAAGTTCAAAAAGTAACATGAAGAAAACGGGAACCTCTATGAGTTCATTGGAGTTGACAAAGTCATAAATAATTCTCGCTCCTAGTTCGCGAACTCCCGGGAAGTCATCACCATACATACGATGGAAGAGTTCATCCTAAAAAATCACTTTAACTCATACAGTTTTCATCATTCATTCTTTCATTCATTTCTCAAGAGGCGCCTTTTCGAAGGTGCTGTCTTGCCCGCTCTAATCTATGCCTCGGAGACCTGGACCCTTTCAAAAAGAATTGAGAACAAATTGGCTGTGGCGCAGCGTAGATGGGAGCGCTCTATGCTGGGGTGCTCGTTACTCGACAGGCGGACTAACGAGTGGGTGCGCGGTCAGACGGGCATAATGGACGTGGTCAGAATCTGCCGTGAAAGGAGGTGGCGTTGGGTAGGCCGAATTGCGAGGCTCGATCCCAGTCGGTGGGCGTTGGCTGTTCTAGAGTGGCACCCGCGTGGGCCAAAGCGAACGAAAGGTCGCCCTACTATGAGATGGAGGGACGACTTTGTCAAAGCCGTTGGTCCCCAATTCCTAAGGAAGGCAGAGAACGCTGAGGAGTGGAGTCGTCACATGTCGCTACAGATCCAATAATCGATGATGTTATATCCCCGATGTGGCTTGTTGATCTTGATAAAGCGTTTAAATTGAAAATTGAATTGAATTAGTTCATTTTCGCAATCATTCGTTTCTGCATTGATTCATATATTAAATTATCAGTTTACGCATTTACTCAATCATCTATTTTTTCAAGTCAATGTTACCTCAGCAATTTATTTATCAAACACATTAACTTATAAGAAGTGCAAAATTAATAACGCATTGTGATGCGGAACTTTCGAAGTTTTTGTTTGGAGAGAAAAAAGTTTAAAAGAGAGAAACAGTTAGAAGAAAAAAAGTATAAGAGAGGAAAGAAAAATTATCGAACAAAAATTTTAATATTAATCAGTTTTTTAAAAGTTATTACTAAATCCGAAAACAATAAAAATATAATACAGATTCCCTTTCAAGAAATTGAAACCGACCACAGAGTCGAGTGGAAGCCTAGACTCAGAATATTACAACGAAAAAACGATACTTTAAAAACTCACTAGCTTGACCTTTTTCTAGGCCCTTCGATCAAATTAGCGGTCCTTTTGAATTTTGAACTAGTTGAGGTCACCTCTGCTTTTTTTCTCATCTGTAATATTTCTTATAGTTTCATTATTATTGGTTAGAACATGCATCATTAGCGATGATGTAAGATTCGAAAAATAATTACAAAAAACTGTTAAAACATTCTTTAAATTCTAACTTAAAAAGTTCAAAGGAGGAGACGCCTGGTTCAGAGATGACAAGTAATTGAACCATCGCACAGAAAAAAGCTAGTCCATCGGGCGGGATCGAACCCGGCCATCTTGTATCAAACCGGGAGTAAGAGTTACCATAACACCACGGCACGGAATAGCAATGTTTAAATATTGATAAAGTCGCTAACTGCAGTGGAATGCCTATGTCTCACAGTGACCATTTCCAAATAGATCATTCTCATCCAATTGTAAGCTCGATCCACGAAAGAGTTTTTATCGAAGCCATGAAAGGCGTGGAGTGTATCTGAACTGGAAAAATGAAAAAATGAATGGATGAATGAATGAATGACTGAAAAATATATGGAAGGTAACTTAAATGTAATTGGTGTAAGAGGCTAGGAAGAAAGAGGTCATTTTTTGAGCCTGAGCTCTTCTAACAAATCGCGCTCGATGCTAAGTTTTATTTCTTCAGTAAGCGTCATTGGAATCTACTTTTATGTATTTGAGAATACAAAAGCCTAAACATAAAATATTTTGAGTGATTTTTTTCCATAGTCTCAGCTCTAAAGTAAGATATTTCATATTATTATTTTGAGGTAACGTGTTCCTCATCCGGTTCTTCACAAAACAATTTTGAAGCTTTCTGGACAAAACTTTCAATTGACCTCGTTCATTACAAAAATTTTCTTTCGTGTCTCAGTTTTATTTTAAAAAAGTCTTTCCCACTCTTAATCTTGATTTTGTTCCTAGATTTTTGTTTTCATTATAATTCGCTCAAGAATATCGTTTTTTGCTGTTGTCCTACTGTAAGTCAGGTTTCCAAGTATAAAAAGCATCTCATTATTCCAAACTGTGGATGCATTTTGATTTGTGCATCCTCACTGATGCGGCTCTTTACTTCATAAACCGGACAGTCACATTTAAATGAACTACATACTACTAGGGTAACGCTAGCTTACAGCACCGGATATTAAGTTTACTCTCTTTCTCTAGCGCGCTACCAATCACACTACCAAGAACACACAAACTGCAATAGATGGGATTGTCTCACAAATATCTAAATTGATAATTCAGCCTGATTTCTGTTTCACCGGTTAGAAATTGTTGAGCGAAGAAGGAAGGCGAGCAATTCTCGCCTCAGGAAGACAAGAATTGAGATGATTACTCGGTTCCGTGACTTTTCACAGCACGACATTTCGCACCGTGACAACTCGCAGCCGGATTTCGCAATATTTTTTTCCAATCCTCTAATTATGTGGCTGATCTCGTACCAAGCCGTACGGCCTCGTTAGCGTAATCTTAACCTCATCCTGAGCAAAAATTCCAATGAAAAAGTACGTAGAAATACTTTGATTGTATAACTTCGGGTCTGAGTTGTCATGGTGCGAAATGTAATGGTGCGTAAAGTCGTGATACCGGATTACTCACCCATTTTGTATATCGGCAAGAAAGGAATGCCTGAGAAGGCGAAGCTGCCCGCGACACAAACTGGGAGGGGCGAGAATGAGAGCACCTAGAAGTATCGAATCATAACAAATACATCTAATAAATTTTTTTTCCTGATGTGCGGTCATTCCATTTCTAACGAGGACTCGCTAATCTTATTTTGTTTTTGTTAACTGTGATATTCTTCTTTTTTATAACTTCTGAGCAGCATAAGGTGAAAGTGGGTTCTATTTTTGTTTTCTGTTCATCTAACTTACTTTCAGCATCACATAAACTCCTAGGGTCGGTGATGAAAAATCACTTGAGCACATGTCAGCATTCTCTCATTCGTCTTCCTCCGTGCACGGTTGCTCCTCGCACCGTCTCTTCCCTCGTCTGTGAGAGTCCTTTCCCGAGAAGATTTGGCGCTCCGGGATCGTAGCGCCATCATGAGCGACAGAAGAATGAGATGGAGGGACTACTTTGTCAAAGCCGTTAGTCCCCAATTCCTAAGGAAGGCAGAGAACGCTGAGGAGTGGAGTCGTCACATGTCGCAACAGATCCCATAATCGATGATGTTATATTACCGATGTGGCTAGCTGATCTTGATAAAGCGTTTAAATTGAAATTTTATTGATATATAAACTCCTAGATAGGAGATTCTCGCGGGAGCGATTTCAGTTCAGGTGGTCATCAATTTCAAAAAAATCAAAGTTTTAATGAGGTGAGGCTGCGATAAAAGTATAAACTATTTTACAAGTTAGCAATTGAAGCGAGCCGACTGGCATCTTGAGCTATTTCGTTTCTGACTAAACTTGGCTTCTTGCCTAGTCAAATAACTCGTGGTTCGATTGAAACACTTGTTTTACCAATTCAGATTGAATTCATATTGAGGTTCTAGATGTTCTAGTTTTTTTTTCTCCAAAAATTTCTAGTTTTTTAAAGATTAAAAGAATATGTTTATGATAAGACATTACTAAACCTTTTTCTTTTTTCCATATATCTCTAGGCTGTTTTATCTTGACAGTATTTAATGAACAAAATAATATTGACGCTTGCAGAGAAACTGCAAACCCTATTGATCCCGTGATGATGAACGAGCGCAAGAGGGCAAAGATCGTAACCCGTCACGAGAGCAGCGTCGTATTTGCTGCGGGTGAGATGCTCATCGATTTCTCTTGACGATAGCACAACTGAAGCCATTTTAAAGTGTCTTTAAGGTATAGTTCAACCATATTCTCTCTTAAACAGGCGTCCCTGCTCTCAAACTGCAAAACTTACAATAAGCTTTCGTTGAAATCAACAACAACAAAAAAGGTTTAAAAACGTATATGACACAGAAAATAAGGAACGTTCGCAGATGCGAAGGGCGATTTGGTCGAACTGGTCGATCGACGTACGAATTCTTTCATTTTCCCGGGGCAGTTCAGCAAACGGGTTTATGAGGTGGCTCAACTTGTTCCATTGAGAGTCCGGGAAGTCAACGTAGAAATGGTTTTGGCTGTTATTAATACCTTTCATTTCCACAGCCATGTTGAGCCGTGCCGCAATCAGGTCCTAAACAAGAACGTTTAAGTGCCCGCTACTGAGTTTTGTAGGACAGATATTTTGATCCCATTCTGATTTGCAGAAAAGTGTTCTATTTTACACTCTTGCTTTTCATTCATCAGCAGAAGTGATGACGAGGTAACTTCGTCTCTGCTATAAATACGAGAACTTAAAATTCGATCCTCCAAACTCATCGTTGTTCGGTGATCGCGAAAGCTTTGCTAAATAATAAAAACCTTCGAGCTCAAATACATACATATGTACATATGTCCTCAAATTCCAATACGAGTTCGCTAGTAGAAACTCGAAAGTTTTAATAGCTTAAACTTGTAGCGTCCATGACATCAAATTTTTAGAATCTAGAGAAAACCAACCTTTTGGATCTCGCAGCCCTACCGATCTAACTGTTGCCAACAGAAAGAGTAGACCTCGATGAAAACTAATTTTTTTTCCGAGCTCAATCCCTCTCCTATTATTTCATGTAATTAGTTTCCTTAAAAACTACCCTATGGTAAAAAAGAAACATAAACTAAAAATACCTTGGAACCATTGTATCATGATACCGTGATGCTACCAAACTTTCTAATATGGTAGGATGATGCCAAGAAACTGTCACACTATAGTTCCATGATAAAAAAGCAAGTGAAAGCAACAGATGATACATATCACGCAAGTGAACTGAAGACTAATTTTATTCTCTCTTGTGCATAAAAAATACAAGGTGAACTTTCTAGACTTACTATTAATAGCTGAAAACGTTTGCCAATAATAGAAAGTAATTGTAAAGCATGTTGTTTTGATGTTGAAAACTGTTTTTTTCATCAGCCTGAATGTTAGTCTGAATGAGCCTTTTATCCAACAGACTATTATGAAAGATATTGCAACAAAAATAAGGTCTGGGCATTTATCCTCTTGTCCTCCGGAATTAATAAGCGGACTAAAAACAGATTGTGCCTTTGAAGAAGATCATGTCAGGGCCTTCCGCAACTTATTCCGTTTAATTAAATGACGTGTGCAATGCAGGATTATTTTCACGGAAATTTTTTTTTTTCATATTGCTTCTATGATGAATTAGTTTCTCTAAAAATATGATTTCCATCTCTTATCATTTCCGATTCGCTCTGATTATCAATTCAGTTAGAAGGGTGATTAGTTCCACCTACCGCCTTTTTGTCACATGTATCCATGTTCGAGTCGTTTTACATTTTACGATTTGAAGGGGGATTTCTGCTTTTTTTTTGTAGATTAGGTCGAAATAAAAATGGTACAGTCATGAAAATTAGGAACTACTGAACATATAGTCTAAATCGGAGGTCATCTACGTAAAAGTGAGAGATGACATAATGCACTAGAATGTAAAGTGAAGAGCTAATATTTTGACGTTTATTTGCAAAGAAGTTCTGTCTTACTGGTATTATTTTTTTTTCGAACGGCTGAACTATGTATTGTATATGTATGATCCTAATCTGAATGCTAATGAAATATGTTTTCAGATGTGTATTAGGGTTTTCCGAAGAAATTGATAAGAAGCGCCAAGGAACCTTTTTTTTACCAAACGGTCATCAAAAATTAGTATCTATTTGTAACAATTTTCTATCTGTTGAAATATGTATATCCGTCAGCTACATATCTTATTCTTCCGCTTTTTACCTGTTCCAATCTCGCTTATGGCTATCACATGATTGAGAATCTTGTGTTAATCTACTTTTATTAGTGAAAAATGGTCAAGTGATCCTAATCTGAATGCTAATGAAGTATGGTTTCAGACAATATTAGCGTTTTTTTAGAAGTTGGTAAGAAGCGCCAATGAAAATGTTTTCTAAACGGCCTTTAAAAGTTATTTTCTGTTTTAACAAACTTTTATAGTTCTTTATAAAAATTTTGAGTATAAGTTTTTTGAAGGATCTATAATTAATTTTTCATAAGGGTCTTGTATAGAAAAACTTTTTAGAACTTAGTGGATGAGGGCATTCAGCCTTTTTTCATGGTCTAATTTTATTGATTGAAGATTTTTGAAGGAATTAAACTCGAAATGGGACCTCAAGAAGAACTTATTCAATTAATAAAAAAATATATAAAAGCTTTCTATTTTCATAAAAAGTTTCCAAAATGTCAGAAAACAGCAAAAACATCATACTATGAACAAAAAAAAGCCGTTCGACCGCTTAAAATGCGCTGATTGTGAAATAATATGTACAGGGTGAGGCGTAGTTATAGCGCGAAAATGGGACGCAATTTAAACAGTTTTCATTATCATTTAATTTTCTTTTTATGCGATTTTATTGTTCATGAATGATCAGGAAGGTCAGAGAACTCATTCGTCAAAATCCCAAAAAAAAGCATGATGAAAATGGCTTGTGATATCTAAATTTAGGCGAGGTTGGTATGGAGGATTGTTGATGAGGCTGTAGGGATGACCTCTCATGAATGGAGGATTGTTGATGAGGCTGTAGGGATGACCTCTCATGAATGGAGGATTGTTGATGAGGCTGTAGGGATGACCTCTCATGAATGGAGGATTGTTGATGAGGCTGTAGGGATGACCTCTCATAAATTTCGGAAGCGGGAGAGGCTCATCAAGCGGAATAAAGAAGCAAGAAACAAGAAAGCGCGCTCCTTCTTGGCACGGGTAAGCACAGGCGAACTTGAATGTACCAACTTCAATGATGAGAAGCTTTTCAATGTTGAAGCTGCCGTCAACTCTCAAAATACACGCGTTTTGGCTGTATCACCAACTCTGGCAGACGTTGGTCGCAGAATCTTCAACAGAACTAACAACCAGCTTTTGCTAAGTTCTAGGAAGCCATCTGTGCGAGCGGCAAGAGCCTGCTTGTTTTCATTGAGCCTAACGTCAAGGTAGATCTCCATAACTACCTCAAAGCCGTGTTAAAAGATGCTCTGTAGCCTCGATCAGATGCCAACTTCAAGGGAAGTACCCACGTATTTCAGCAGGACGCAGCACTTGATCTTACGGCCAATTCAGTTTCCCGGCATTCATTTCAAAAGAGTAATGGCCGGCCTCGTCGCCCGATCTGAATCCTCTAAACTATTCGGTCTGGGGGGACACAGAGGCCAAGACTGTGCTTCTCCTCACAACAAAAAATCTCTGAAAGCAGACCTGAAGAAGAGCTGGGACAATCTTTAAGCAGGCTATCTGCCGTGAGTTTTAAATACCCTGTAATATGTACTACGCGCTGTCGTACGAGAATGGGGAGGCAGAATAAAATGAATTTGAAAACACTTGATGGTGTGAGTATTATGAATCAAACGTGTTAACTTCAGTTCGATTGCTCCGCATATAACCATTGCTATAACCATTGCTCATAAAATTCGGATGAAAAAATTTCGCGCTATATTTATGCTCCACCCTAGATGGCATTTCTCTTGCGTACGCGCTTGAAAAACATTTCTGAATTTCCTGGTTACACCATGTTGATTTTTATACAGTACATACATACATACACAAATCAGCATGCCTATTTCATCAACAACATCTTTCAGTTTCTTTTTTCGGTTCTCGTTCGGTAGGACCTTCAGTGCAAGCAGTGGATGTCCTTTTTTAGCAAAAAAAGGAGTTGTATTAGATTTTTGTTTGAACTTGTTCTATATATTTATTTGCGAAACAGTATTTGGAAAAGTAATAATCATTACAAAACACTAGGAAGAAAATATGGAATCAAAAAAATTGGTTATTCTCTTCCGAATTGCTGTGTGAGGAGTAGAGAAATGAATTTGAATGTCATCAAGTTCAAAACGAACCACAGTGTGGCCGTTATCGTTTAAAATCTGCAGGAGAGACAAGGCGAAGTCGAGATGGCTTCTTCCGGCAACATTCACATAAACTAAGATGTTCAGTGCGAGAGTAGACCCTGTGAGGGAGCATGTTAGAAGCAGCCATCCTAGCCAGAATCGCCTTCTGAATGAAGGCTCAGTTTAGAAGTCACATAAATTGATTTAATTTTTAAAACAAAAAATATGCATTCACTCATTAAATTTGTAGCACTGATAATGCTTTTACAGGCTATACTCGGAGAAACCATCTTTGCCGTGGATAGTATCAAAATGCTTTATCATAGTGACTGAAACCATTAAACTCACATGAAATCCACATACATATATTGCACTTTCATAATTCATAAAATTGTAAAAACTACACTTCTTCTCTCACCATCTCTTGCACTCTCTCCTCTTTCTCTCTCTCTCTCTCTATTCCCTCATATCCTTTTTCTCTCTTTACTCTCTTTTTTCTTTCTTTTGCTCTCTATTTTCTATTTAACTTCTTGTACTGTTATCAAACTATCTCTCTTTCTACTTACCTCTTCCTCTCTCGCCATCTCTTTCTTCACATTTTCCATTTTTCTACGATATATTTTAATCCATATACCACTTCAGAAATGTTTCACCAAATAAATCATTTTGGACTGACTGCGATGCCATCAGCCAGTCGGGAAGACAAACAATTTTGCTATCTTGATTATTTGATAATAGCAACTATCAGTACCAATCACTTTGAGAAGTACAGAACTCCTAATAGCAGAGTCATCTGTCTAGACAGATGAGAATTCGTGAGCAGTAGGATAGATAATGATTGAAGGATGAGAGAATAGACAGAGAAGCAGAAAGAGAAAGATAGGAGAGAGAAGAGAGAAAGATAAGGAGAGATTGAAGAAAGGGAAAACACTAAGATTTCCACACAAATTTTTTTCTCTCTTTTTATCTCTCCTTCTATTTCTCTCTCTTTCTGGTTTTCTCTCTCTCTCTCTTTCTCGTTCTCTGATCTCTCTCTTTCTTCTGCCTGATCAGACGAACTTTTCAATGTTAACCTCTCCAAGGAGCGGTAAACCAGTTGATTTGGAGAAAAAACTTACTGTTTAAAGTGAAACAGTAAACACCGACCTTATCTAACCGCAGTACTTCCATTCCATTTTCTGCCGCACTCTAGTTCTCCAATTGAAAAAAATGGTTTCATGCCAAATCGCTGAAGAAAATTATGTTCAGTCAAAATCCGTGTTGCCTTGTTTTTTTCCATATCATGTAGAGAATGTTTCAGCTTCGCATGCTACGATCTCAAGAAAAGTCACGGTTTCTTTCAAATCAGTAGAGTTTGAGCAGATAGGTTGAAAGCTGGAGAAGCGGAACTGAATAATCTTCGTGATAGGTTGAAAGCTGGAGAAGCGGAACTGAATAATCTTCGTGATAGGTTGAAAGCTGGAGAAGCGGAACTGAATAATCTTCGTGAATTATTTAGGAGTCGAGTTTTTGTGTTTATGAGTCATTTTTTAATGTGAATAGGCTGTCAGGAGATTAACAGCCTAACCTAAAAGCATCCGCATCAGTTTACAGCGATCGTTTCTGGGCATCGAATCCCCATTTTTTGATTTTATTAAAAATTCAATTGCAATATACTGTGATGATTCATATTTCCTTGTCAATTTGTCTACGAATGTCTACTAGCTCGATTAAAGGGAAAAAATGCTACTCAGGAAGTTTTTTTAAATTCAGTTTTCCCTTAATTCTAGTATTTTCTTATTTTGCATTTTTCTTATACATTCAGCTTTTCTTATTTTTCATTTTCCTTTTTTCTTATAAAATCAGCAGTCTGATGCAATAAAGTGCATTCATTGAAATACTTCTCACATGAAAAATTTTTTTTCTGGAAAAAAATTCGCCATAAAAACTTGGGGAAAACTGAATTACTTTGTGTTTATTCTATGTTTTGCCACCAACTCAATCATCGTCTTCTGAGGACTTCTGGTGACATATTCAATCGTCATTCATCATGTAATTATGTAGTCTCGCATGCTCTACTCAGTAAACGAGTAATTCAGTTCGCGTTCGAATGGAAACATGCTGAATTAATACTTAGCGCGTAAAGAACATAAGGGCGCAATCACCCGGTTATTTATTATGCATAAGATCTCAATGCAATCTCGGCAGTAGATACAGTTTTTAAAAGGCTTCTAGCATCGCCGAAAAATTTACCAGAAATTGTTTTTTTTCTTCATTTATACGTTTTTTTATGAAGTGAAATGGGACTTTCTGTTGTTTAGAGAAATTATGTTTGTGTTCGGAGATATTTGTTTTGAGTTGTTATTATTTTTTTATTTTTTCTCAAATTTTTCAGTTTTCAAAACCAATTTGTTTATTTATTGGAATACAACAACACGAGAGAGACTCTGCTGATAAAACTAAAAAACTTTGAAAAATAGTGTTTTTTTTTGTAAAATTTCAGGATATACATATTTGAAACTCCTGGAGCACGACAGTAAAGGTAACTTGATTCAAAAGACGCTAAAAAAAATTCCAAAAGTAATATTTTAAAAGTTTTTTGTTTTTTTTTCTTTTCCTGCATATATGAATAGCTTTGCCTGATCAACCGAAGTCTTTCGAGCTATAGTGGCCACTGAATTCTTTCTCGTATACGAATTCAATTGAGTTTTATGATTTTTTAGTTTTAAGATTTTTTTTCCATATCAAGTTTTGACAGTTATCTTCTTCTTCTTCCTCGCGCTTGTTCCCGCCTCGCGGCAGGGTACGCACTCCCCTGAGATGCAGGTCAGACCTATCCTGGTAGAACCAGTGGCTGCCTGCTAGATCACTGCTAGTGTGATTAGCAGCAGTGGGGAGAGTCAGATTCGTGCATGAGCACTACCAACATTTCTTAACCTTCTTGGTTTGGGTGGATCTGTCCGGGGTGGGATTCGAACTCGGAACTCTTCGCACAATGGTCTATCACACTACCACTATGCCACGCCCGGACAGATTTCAGATTTTTGACAGTTATATGATGGATAAATGCATTTTATTAGTTCTATTCATATAAAAATTTAAATATTTAGTGGGGCAGTCCTCCTCTTTTTCATACTATTTTTGTCTATTGAGTTTGAAAACACGAGCTCAAGTTTTATACATTTTGTACATTTTATTAAAACATTGACATTGAAACTGTGTGCTCTGAAGCGAAATGTAAAAAGCTGCTGATTTTGCCGTGAATAGGATTAAGAATTGCTCCTTCAAAAGTAGGAAAACCAGTTTTAGCCTGTTTTCGGAAGACAATCGCGTCCGCTAAGGATTTGAGCCTTGTTTCATGTTTTATCTCTATGATATATATGCACTTCTACAGACGATCAGGTTTTTAAAAGGCTTCGGGAATCTGTTCAGTAATCTTTGGTTCGCAAAGGCAAAACTTCAATACTTTTGGATATTCCTGCAACAAAAGTCTCATTTCTTAAAAAAATGTAGTTGTCCTAGTTTGAAAACAAAAACCTTTTCGTCTCTTCAAACTTTTTCACTCAAAAAATTACTTTCCTACAGCGAAAGTATGCCCGAATTCTTTCGGAAGACAACTTCCCAGTCCTCTTTCAGTCCTCTTTCAGTCGTTTCAATTTTTTATCTTTCATTTTCAGTACTCTTTCAGGCTTTAAATGATTCGAAAATCTCAGATTTCTATGTTTAAAACTTTGTTTCAAAGGTTCTAAACTCCAAGTGGAATTAATTCCATCAAAACACATTTTTGAAGAATTTAATATTCAAGAGTAAGTATAAACACCTGCCAAAAATAGTAAATCATAAAATCAATGAGATTCATTCATCAAAAATACATATTCATTTGCAGAATAACTCTCGCAGTTTTTTCCTTCACGCCTTTGATGCTATTTGAAACGGTTTGCGTTTTCCGCCGTCACCATTTATGTTCAATGAATGTCTCTTTCTCTTCTAATAATTTCTTGCAAATGTATAACTTATCTAAATTTTTTTCCGAAATGGAATTAAGAAACTTACAAAACTCATCCAATTGCCAATTTATTCATTTTTTTCTTTGCTCCAAATGTTCCTTTTTCCTCTTTAATTTTCAGCTCTTGAGAAATGTGCTTCCGTGAAATAAACGCGACTTATCCCGGATGACCAATTGTTTATATATCGAATTCTAGCGCTCGAGTGATATGGTATAAAATTTCAACAAAAACTTGCATATTTTATACTATCTATGTAATGAAGTTTTGATTAATTTTTTAGTAGGTGGGAAATTGTGAAATATTTTTGTCTGCCCTTTTTAAAACTTTAAGTGTAAAACTGTTTACTAATGCGTGGCAGATCGATCGATCTTCAGAAGTTAGTTTGATGAACTTTATACTATCAATCACTTCGGTTGCCCATTGTGTTTCCAAAATAAGAAAACTACATCGCGTTGTTCGCGGAAGAACGTAAATTTTTGAAGATTTAGCACCTGAGGCCGTATGCATGGAAAACAGATTATATTAATCTGGATTTTTATAATCCAAGGATTACAAAATCCAAAAAAGTTTAAAAAATTTGGATTATGAAAATCGGTATGCATGAATGTCAGATTTCTTAAACTTAGATTATTGTCAAAAAGGACGCGGAAAGACAAGCGTAAGCACTAAAATGCATCAAAATGCACTCTAAAAACTATAATTGTCGAAAACTAAATGCACTCTAAACACTATAATTGTCGAATATCAATAATAACAAAAATTTTCCGTTCCGTTTTACTTTCACTACACACTTCAAAAAAAGCAACATGAACGGAATGTGTCAAATTAAGCCGATAATTTTTTTGGATTACTCACTAAACCATCTCCGGAGTAGAGTTACGAATTTTGTCGGATTATCAGTAATCCAATAGTATTATAGCTTTCATGCATACCGGATTAGTGAAATGTATTTGGATTACTGATAATCCAAGCTTATAATCCTTTTGGATTACTCCATGCATACGGCCTTTGTTGTGGTGTGAGTGACGCAACCCTTATCCTTATATTCTCTACGTTCAAACGTTTCTCTAAAAAACTACAGCAGCTTCCAACGAGTGAGTATTCAGAATTATAGTCTCATTCAAACTCATCATTTTAGTTTTTTGGTTGCATTATCGTACTCTCAAGTCTGCGTACTCGTTCTGTTTCAATTTAATTCCGTAGTATTCCTTCGAGGACATTATTTCAAGAAAGAGTATTTATTTTTCAGGGAACCTAATTAGCTCACAGCGAAAAATACAATTCAGATATCGAGAGAGTTGATTCAAATCATAAAAAAACTTACGCTAAGGAGGACGTCGTAACTGGTTCAACAATAAAAAGGATCACACTTAAAGCTCTTTTTTTGAATATTGAAAACTCGAAGTGAGAAACAAACATTTTAGTGTACATAAATTGCCTTGATTTTTGTTTTAGTTCAGTTCTCCTAGTACTTATTCTAGTACTCATGGAGTCTTGCCTTGACTTTTATTAAAGTTGGGATTTTTGACTTTTTTCATCGGACATATGTATAGTCTTCAACATCTGAAGATTATATACATATATATTAGTAAGTTTAAAGTTCACTAGCTACGTTTATAATCCTGTTTATGAAAATAAATTTGTACAACTATATCAACGAAAATATTTCTTCGAGCCGCCTGTTCACTCAAGCTCAGTCGACTCTTGTCCCCTTTCAGCGTCATGTCGGCATCATGTCGTCATCTCGGCGTCATGTCGCCATGTCGGCGTCAGGCGTCGTCCTTTCGGCGTCATGTCGTAGACGCTGCACTAAAGCCATGAACGTCTGTTTGTCCTCTCGGAAAAGTCGCTTGAGAACGGCTGCGAACTGCGGTCGCATTGGAGGAGCTTCAGCTCGGTACTGCAAAACAACCACACTTATTTAAACACAAAAACGAACAATGCTTCCAGGAACTCCTGCAAAAAACAGGATCTGGGAAGAACTGAACCCGCGTCTCCGCACACTGAGTAGCACTATTACTCAAAAAGCTAAAAACGCAAATAACCTCTTGTAATTTTGGAGGCACTCTGTCCTCGCACAAATTTTTCAAGTCAACTCCTCATCGAATCAATCATTGAGCTTTAAGTCGATACTGGCTTACCATAAAGTCCAGATGATTTAAGCCCCTAGGCGGAAACTCGGTTTTCTTAGATTTTGATGTTCTTTTCCGGCTAGTAAAACCGGCTACAGCAATCTTTTATATGAATTTTTTTCCAGTTGTTTCAAAAAATCAACTCGCGCATTCTGTCTAATTCCTTCCACTTCTGGACTTTCTCTCAAAAAGGGACTTTCTCTAGATTAAGAATTATTTCTGGTCTCATGATAGAAAACGAAATCTTTTGAGAAGAAGCTCTCTATTTTCGTTTTTTTTTTCCTCAAGAAAACATATTTATTCTCCGAAAACTATTAGAAAAAAATTTTGCCCAGGAAACGTAGACTAATAAAAAAGAACATAAAATGTTTTCAACTTGAAAAATAATGAGGTAAAAACCAACTTTTCTAGCTAGTGGAAAATTCCCATCTTTCCTATGAAACACGAGCAAAAAAGTTTGTAAGGCAACCGTGTATTTTATATATTTAGCTTATTCTTATCATAAAAAAATGTGAACATATCACAAGGAAGGCAATAAGTGTAAAAACTGTCGATTTAGAAACTTAATCTAGAGAGAGGGAGAGAGAAAACATAAGACCGCATCTTTTAGAGCGACTAATTACAGTAAAACAACCTCTACGACTTTATAGTTCAAAAACCTTTAAAAAATGTAACCCCATAAAGTTTTCCGAGCCAAATTTTTTTAAAAGCATAACTTGTTCTTTTCAAGTGTAAAAAAACTAGTATAAATGTAACGTACCCTTTTTCCCGAGATAAAGACGCAACCCAGCGGTGAGAAGAAGCAACTTCTATCGTACTTGGACTCGAGTATTTGCGAGTATGGAATCCTGAATATAGAAATTATTTATGCATTTTGCAAGTATTAAGTTTAATTATATATGTATATAAGAAAGAGAATGAGATATCACTCAATTGGTCCCATTAACCTTAAATAAGTCAAAAACCTGTTTTGAGAAATCAGATGAAATGAAATATTGCTGCGATTCGTTTGTTAGTGTCTATTAACGTTATGCGTATTATCGAGTTTTCAAAAGCTATCGAAATAACTTTTCGGAGCTCAGATGATGAATTTTGAAGGTATCCACAATTCAAATTGTTCTCTTTCAAAAAAGATTTTTTTTTAAGTCAACATATAAGATTACGCGTCTCTTTTATCAGTATGTGTTCGCTTCTCTTTTCAACCAACCTTTTCTGCCTCGTAGCATAAGCATTTGAAATGTGAAGGAGAGTAAAGAGGATACAGAATATCTTGTTGAGCATAGTGGAAGAAAAGAACGTTACCGAACGTTTGATGATGACAGCAAGCTGGTATCTGTAAAAAGCAAGATAATGTTTTTTTAAGAAAATATTCGGAAACCAAGCTCTGCAACAGACGGGATACCAACATCCATTATCTGGAGCATGGGCGAAAAAATCTCATCTCAACAGAGAAAATATAAGAGCCCTAGTATTTCTCACATTCAACAATAAGTGCCTCACTTCTTCACTCGTACAGAAAAGACCGCTGGCCAGCACACATCAGTACTTCGCCTATTAAAGTAACATGAGATTGCGGAAACCTGACGTTTTCCGAAACAAAACCCCGGAGGATACCTCGTGATATCTTGCTTACGGACTGGAACGAAAAGCTTAAACTCACATTTTATAAACTCCCGATCCTCCCTTTTTATAGTAGGCGGAAAGTGGAAGGAGGGGGTAGGGCGGGGCATAATGTCATCACATATAGCAATCGTTTGCAAGATTCTTGGTGAGAGGAATAGAAGCTAATACCCATCTTTATTTCTTGTAGCTAATCTTCATAAGTCGTAGGCTCATGAAGTCTCTCGATTTCCGATAAATCTTTGAACAAAACACATTGAGTTTTTCTAAATTATTTTTTTGCAGTTGCTCCAGCGATTGCGAGATTAGGCAGAATAATACCGGCTGCCTCTGAGGAATTGATATAGAAGAGTGTAGGTTTTGATTAGACGTAATTTGCGATTTCCTTGTCAGAGTAATGATTAACAGGCCCTTTCATGTGATAAGCATGAACGAGTAATAACAGCTTACATCGCTTAATTGGAATGCATCACGAGTTTCGACTTCAGAAGGCAAGGCTCATCAACAAGGCTAAAATTGCTCTTACATATTGTAGAAACGAGGTTAACTGATTCGTTGAAACATCATATTTAGAAAGTGTTTTCTTTTGTGGTGATACTTAGAAGAGTCTTTGAACGGGACCATTTTGGCTTGTTTCTCTCAGAATCTCACTCATCGAGTGACGCACACACAAGACGACACCAGCAATAAGGCTACGAGAATAACATCAAAAAATAAATTTTCTTCTTTCTTTTGCGGTCTGAGGAACGCTTGAGAAATGATATATCAGTTTCAAGCTTAATTGTTAACTGAAATTTTCAGATGACAGTGAGGTCAAAGCTTAATTCGGGCAAAAGCCGTGTCTAGCTCATTTTGACAGAGCATAAAGGATGAATTCTCTTTCTCTTTTTTAAATTTTCTTTTAGTTTGAAATTTTTAGACTGTTCCGCGAAAATCCTTTTTTTTTCTTTTTTTTTCAATTCAATTCACTTTATTCGCCAAAGGTATGCTTGTTGTCGCATACACTTATAAGGTAGACATTAAACAACAAAAAAAAACGAAAACAAAAAAAATTAAGATTAAAATTTAAAAAAAAGGGGACACAACAGGCTCTGACTAGGAATAGAAAGAAGAAGAAAAACACAATCTAGTGGGTATCAAAGAAAATCAAAGTATCCTAGAGTAGATATCCAGGTAAAGTCATGAACGGGACTAAAGAACAATTCTCAACAATATTAATGAATTCTTCGATCGTAACGACGTCGGGGAACCGATCGCAGAGTTTGTTCCAGAGGGTAATGGCTCGAGTAAAAAAGAAGTTGCCGTTGTGATAATTTCTTTCTTGCAGCAATCGAAGAGGATTTGTTCTAGATGAAGTTCTCAGATCACTGTTCGCCCTGTATTTCACATGAGATCTGCAGACCTGGCACTCTAAAGTTCCATAAAGTAGCCTGAACAGAAATAATAGATCGTATTTAGCGCGCCTTGTTATTAAAGGCTCGATAGCAAACTTATTCAATCTGTCAGGGTAATTGCTAGAAGGTATTAAGCATCGCCTCAGTACCTTTTTCGAAAAAATTCTTTGAGGGTATTCTAGTCTTCTAGCTAGCTCGCTACACGATTTAGGTGAGAATACTACAGTGGCGTATTCTAAAAGGGGTCGGATGTAAGACAGATAGACGCGTTTGTAGCCTTCAAAATCGAGGAATCTAAAGACTTTAAAAATCTGAGAAATCTTGCTCAAAGCTCTAGCTCTTATCATCTCTATATGCCGGTCAAATTTCAGGGTTGAATCGATTAACACACCAAGATCTCTTATTACACTTTTGGAACTAAGAACCTCATCACCGATAAAGTAAAGAGAGTTCACATTGTTTCGGCCAAGGTGTAGTACGTTAATTTTATGCTTGGCAAGTGAAAGAGACCATTCTATAGACCAGTTATGTATATTGACTACACATTGCTGGAGAGATTGAGCGTTCGAACTATATACTTTGAGGTCATCTGCATAAAGAGAGAATTTGACATCAGGAGGGATGCAAATTTCGATGTCATTAATAAAAAACAGAAATAGAAGAGGTCCGATGACTGTACCTTGCGGAACGCCGCTTAGCACAGGGAATGAATCGGAGTATTCCCCGTCTACGCGCACTTTATAGGTCCGATTCGTCAGGAAGTTTGCTATCCATCTCACAATGTCTATCGGAAAATTGAGTCTTTCCAGTTTGGTTATTAGTTTACCATGAGGGACCTTATCAAAAGCACGCGAAAAATCGAAGTAAACTACGTCGACATCCTTTTTGTTTCTCAAGTCGACTTCCCACTCACAAATGGTTTTAAGTAGTTGGAGCTCGCAGCTACGTCTAGAGAATAAGGTGCCTGAGCTAGGCCGAAAGGGAGAGCAGCGAACCGCAAAACCCTCTCAACTCCGTAGTAATGCCACGAAAATGCCAGGTAATGCCTGTCTTCCTGGGCAATGGCCACATGATGGAAACCCGAAGCAAAATCGAACACCGCCATAAAACCTCCAACCGGGAGAGAAAACCACATATAAGACAAATATTCGTATTTGAAGAGAGTTTTGGCAAGAAACCCATTCAAATGAGACAAATCAATAACTAGACGTAAATGTTTTCTCAAGCCAAAAACATACTTTTTTAAAAGAAAAGGGTTGATTCTCTTAGCAATTCTTAGTTCTCTAACTTTGTCAACTCTAGAATACAGCTTTTAGCATCGAAAGAGCACTTCTTAGTATATTTCGAACACCCACTTACATGGTCTCAGCCTATTTTTATATCATGAAAAAATCTTTTTTTAAAAAAACGAATCTGAAACCGAATCGTCCCCATCAATGTACGTAATTCCACTCAAAACAAAATCTTGATTATATCGTTCAGTTGCAGTCACGCGTTCTCACTTACAAGGTGCTTCCACTCTCTCTCTCTCTCTCTCTCTCTCTCTCTCTCTCTCCGAATTTTGAGAACTGGAACCTGTGCCTGTTGACTCTGAGGGCAGGACAAACAAACACCTCCTCCCGTCAGCAATATTGCCTAGAATGGCAACTCCTACACCTACGCAGTTCCCGCCAATTACTCCCGCCGTAATTGCGTAACTGCGTAGCTTCCCTTTTTTGGCGGGAAATTCAAACAAACATTTTTCAAAAACTATAGCTTTGAGCGTATAAATGTAACTGTTCATTGAAACTAAAAAAGAAACTAAAAGTTCACCAATAAAAAACTTTATTCGGAAAAATAATTCCGCGAAAAAAATTGCCATCTCTAATGGTAGTGATAATCTGTCACGAAAAATTTAAAACATAGGAAATATTCACAATAACAGCACCTGATCATAGGGACACATTCACAAGAACTCGAAGAGCATTCTTGCTCTGTGATAGTGGTGAAAGCATATCCCGAGGGAGTTTCGAATTCGACTGCAACCCTATCCAAGTACCTCACAGCCCTCCAAAAACGATGAAGTAAGGAATATCGAGAACTCACACATGGTTTACCAGTTTACGATAGAAGCACTTGAATGGTCGGGAAAATTATATGTCTAATGGTTGACACAGAGCTGTACATTTTGGAGGTATATTTCTGATCGTAAGATTATTCTGAGGAGGTAGGTTTGAGTGGAATATGACGTAAAATGACTTGCCGGCTTCTACGATGCTATGATCTCTGAAATAAGTCCAGGAGTGAAGAATTAGTAGCATCTTTTGTGGAGAGTCAGGCCCTACTACACACTGTTTGATCCATTCCTCTGTTGTTTTTTGGTCACAATGTATGACTTGCCGGCTACTACGACCAAATGGGATTACTTGTTCGACCAGCAAAGTGGGAATCGACCTTGTTGTTCTTGCATCTGGACGAAGAGCTTGGCTCCCAGTCGGCCACCCGCGAATAACATTGGTAGAACAGTGGTGGAATTTCCACATCTTTCCCAGACTTATATCATTATAATGATTTCTCTTTCTCGTCCGATTTTTGTGGTTCCTAAAAGTAACAAAAAACCGACTGGTAAGGTGTCGAACTTTTAACCTATCGGCGCCACGCTGTCACTTGATTATTTTGAATCATAGTGAGAATATGATAGATAGACAGCGCACACAATGTTTCTGAAAATTCGTGGGGGTTTTCAAATAAGTTTTTCTTACATTTAAAGATGAGATTGGCAGATTTTGAGCGAACCCGCATCTTGGGACATATCATATCTTCACCGAGAAAAAACTTTTTACCAATTTTAATATGGGTTTAAACCCCGTTCCCTTGTTAGTTAAAATGTATGCTAACGAAGCCGTATGGCTTTTGAACGAGGCCCTGTGTTCCACCGTGTGTTCCAACGAGGCCGAGGTCGCACGGCTTATCAACTAGCCAAAATATTGTAGTTTTATCCATTTAATTAAGTAAATGGGCTTAGCTGTTTTCAGCTATTATTTACTTTTTTTCGCTTAGGCTAAGGCAAAGGTTATGCTAACGAGGCCGTACGGCTTAGGAACGAGACCGCATTAAAAAATTCTCACATTCCTAATTTTTGTCAATTCAATGACTAAATTTCTTAACAAAAAAACAAAATGAATAGTGTATTGATTACAGTAGTTATAAACACACTAAAAACAAAAGCCCCCCAAGTAAAGCACGGCTCAGTAGATAAAATCGCTGAGAGGTGTATAAACACATTTTTTTGCCGTTTTCCAAAGTTTTCTCGCTACATTTCTTTTACCACACCCTAGTAGCAGATATAACCGGTGTTTAAATCTATCCTAACTAGTGTAAACAAAATCTTTAAAAAAAATTCAGCAACAATTTATCGACTGTACCATTGTATCAAGTCACAGTTGAAAAAAACTGTAAGAATTTTTAATTTTTTTAGCCTTAAAACTGCCAGCTTTCTTGGAAAATCCGGCGAAAGTTTTTTACCGGAATTTTATATTTCTCCAGGAAAAAAATCATGGCAAAAACAAGTCGTAGTGGGTTTGAAACGAGTTAATTCTTGTTGAAAGTCTTGAAACTTTTACAGGGTGCGGCAAAAAGCTAGCTGGCCGACTTTGTCACTTCGTATCTTTTTTTGTTTGGTGTAGGGGTCGTGTGATTTTTCGTTTGTAACTTGTTCAGAACGTTGAGAACACACCCTGAAAAATTCAGAATGTTTTTTTTTCGTTCCTAGGTAATGAATGGTCTCTGATATGGACCGAGGCTACATTCTGCGCTTGAGCCAGTTCGGGCATACTCAAAAGCACATCGCCAGAATCACTGTAATCTCCCGCACGACCAATTAAAAAACAATACGTCACTTTCGTGAGACTGGTACGATAAATAACCGTCCCAGGGGTGATAGACCAGCAACCACGACCACTTCCGTCAACGTTATTCGTTATAACCTCAAGCGGAGTCTCAGAAAAGTCGCAAAGGAGCTGAATATCTCGGATAGATCTGTTCGTAGGATCATCAAATCTTGCATGGGAATTCGCCCATCAAGCTGCAGAAGACTCAAGCTTTGACGGACCAGATGAAGGCGACCGGTCTTCGACGATGTCGTGAACTGTCGAAGCGGTTCAAGCCGGTGGACTGTTTGGATATTCTCTTCACCAATGAGAAGGTGTTAAATATTGAGCAGTCCTTCAACCGCCAGAACTATAGGACTTGGTCAAAAACGGTCAACGAGGACAATAAGAGTGGCCGTCACGTCTCGAGAATGGGCCATCCCGCTTCTGTAATGGCCTGGGCCGGGATTTGCGCGACTCGCAAGACTCCACTTGTTTTCGTCGAGAAGGGAGTCAAAGTGAATGCCAATAACTACCTTAACGACATTTTCGTGGAAGAAGTACTCACCTAGAGCCAGGCTCACTTCGCGGGACGCAACTGGATGTTCTAGCAAAACTCTGCGCCCGCCCACAAGGCTAAATGCAAGACTGGTGCAAGACCAATTTCCCCTCCATGATCACCTGCACCGAATGGCCTCCGTACTTGCCTGATTTAAATCCCTTGGACTTCTGTGTGGTCAGTATTTGAAAGCAATGTCTGTGATTTTCCCCACAAGAATTTGGGAAGTCCGAAGCGCGCCCTACAGAAGGCGTGAGATGATCTTGACATCGCTTGCCTGTCCACCACGGTTTATGCCTTCCACAAGCGACTCCACGCCTGGGCCAAGAAGAAGGGAGGGCTGTTCAAAATTCGAAAGTTCATTTATATCCCAAACTACTTGAAAAAATTTTTGATGAATTTTTTGTTTGATTTGTTCAATCCGTTAAGTTTTTACCGGAAAAATACTGTCCACGTAGCTCTTTGCCGCACCCTGTATATGAGACTAGGTGGCGCCAGTTGCTCACTTAGCCTGTTAACATGCGAGAAATAGAGGGCAATTATTCTTTATTTGATTCCTAATTTAACTGTATGTTTGCATGATTTAAACAAGAAGTTTTCCGGCCGCAATTTATCCGAAATTTCTTTTGGCGGGAAAAGGCTTAAATCGCGGCGCCCTCTTCATTCTACGTTTTTTTGCTGACCGGTTATTGGTGGTTTATTATTCGGAAACAGGTTTTTCTGTAGGTGGAAAAGCGGCAATAATGAAAGACCTGGAGGAGGAACTGAAACTGGCAAAGAGGGAAGACCTTCTACCCCACTTGCATTGGGTTCTTCTCGGAGCTGTGGCCCTTTCTTCGTGCGAGACCTATCGCTAATCGGCCATTCAACGGGGAGGATTCGCAACAACACTGGGATTGGATGAGTGTGCTCTCTCTTTGTTGCTTTCTGCTACACAAGTTAGCAAAGGGAGCGTCGAGAAGTTCCCTGGCCGTGGCCTTGGGCCAGCTACACTTTGGAAACTGGAGAAGCGGTGGAGAACTCGCTCTTTGTTTCCCTGGCTCAAGCAATGGAGAAAGAGAGAGGGAGGAGTATCCAGGTCACGCACCACAAGAAGACACCTGTATGCGACGTTTAGGCGACATGTGTATGAGGCACCCGGCTCGGAGCTGGAAAATAAGATTTTAGAATTACCCTCATTTGTGTTCTATCGTTTTTGACTTCATTGAGTGTCCGTGGTGACAGAACTCACATGAGGAGATGTGGAAGAAGAAATCAATACAGTCACTCTACTCAAGATCACAGTGGGAAGGGCGAAAAACGACCAGGAGGAGGAAGGAAGGTGCACTAGAGTGAAGTTGGACAATGTCTCCTGCGTTTTCACACCATGGAATGCACCCAGGATTCGCTCAGCGATTCACCCTTCTCTTCCTGTGTTCCCTCCTTTTACGACCGGTAAGCCTATCTCCACGGGATATGTTAGACAAGAGCTGACTAGAGCGTGCGAGGTAGCGGGAATTGCACGGATTACGCCACACCAGCTCAGGGGAGAAGCAGCGTCTGCATCGATTGCGAATGGAGTTTCTCTAAAGAAGGTACAGAAAAGAGGAAGATGGCAACAGCCAAGAGAATGGAATCGTACATAGAAGACTATCTACTAGCCCAGGAAGGGGATTCGTCACACTGATCCTGTTCTCTCTCTCTCTCTCTCTCTCTCTCTCTCTCTCTCTCTCTCTCTCTCTCTCTCTCTCTCTCTCTCTCTCCTCTCTTTCGCACTCTGTAACTTATGTCTCCCTCCACATTATTTCTCACAAATTCCTCAGCACTTGTCTTTCCAATCAATTGTGAAGGTTAAGTCAAGTCTGAGGTTAGTGATACCTGAGTGATCTCAACAAAATGTCTTCGGAGTAGCCAATGTTAAGAAATCCAAAAGCCTTTAAGCGAGTAAAAAATATTTGGCATGTCTGTATGTCTAAAATTTTGAATATATTGTTGTCTCCCAAGTTGTTTTTGTTTGCTCTTCTCAGTATATTCTTTTGTTTTTGTTTCGTTGTTCATACTTTCATTTACACTACGGTTCATTGTTCTGTAATTGCGTTAAACCTTCGGGTAGTTGTTGTTTCACAAAGTAGTGAGCCTGCCTCACAGTTGTTCGGTCAGAATAAAGCAAACTTCCTGTTTGGCCATGCAAACACGGGTTTTAGCGAAAACGAAAGAAACGCGGTGACTGTAGTTGTAGCTAAAACATGGTTTCAACTTAGTTCTGCAAAAACACGTTGCTTATTCTACTGATGCAGAACAGTCGTACTTTGAAATGAATAACTCTTTTGATATGTAAACATCCAACTATTCACTATACGATAGCTAAAATTTCTCCCCACGCTTGTTAGGATGTCATGCTTATGTATTATTTAATTAAGACTGTTCGCATTCCTTGATATAACCCAAACATGTGAATATATAGATAATATGTATATTTGAAGAAAGAAAACTGTTTTCGAACATTCGTATTATCTGAAACTTCTACCTCAATGATAAAAACTTTTCAATGTTCAAAAATAGCGAAAACTACCAGAGAAGTATGAAGTATTAGTCCTTTTACATAAACGATGTACATTTTTTACATATTAATGAATTCTTGTATATTATCTCTTGTAACCTGCTGAAATATTCAAAACTTTGAACTTTTATCACGCTGAAATTATCACTTTTTATTATTATTTTTATTACGCAAGAAAAAAACAGGTGTAATTAGATATTAAATAGTTAAAAACAAACAAATATCCACTTTTAATAATCTAATCACACGGATTCTATTGCGAAACTAAAATTTTTATAATTTTGAGAGAACATTATGGGTTTTAAATTTCAAGCAAGTTTTCGAATTGCATTTTTTTCTGTAAAAAAAAAGTTCATAAAAACGGTTCATAGCTTTAAAAAGAGCCTAAATGTCTAATTTAAAAGTTTCTTTCTTAGGTCTTTTTCTCGAAACTACATAACAGACGATTGTTTGTTCCACGTAATGAATTCGTTCAATCGGTTGTGAGTTCATTTACTTAACCGATGGTACAACCTCGCTCGCTCACATATAATATTCATTACGGTTTGCTTGATTCGCTCTTGCTTGTATCTCAGAACTGAGATGTTCATTTTTAATTTTATATCATTTGATTATTCAATTCCTAACCTTTAATTTAAGCAGGATCAATCTTCCTCGCGCTTGTTCCCGCCTCGCGGCAGGATACGCGCCCCTCTGAGATGCAGATCAGACCGAACGTGTTAGGACCAGTGGCTGCCCGCTAGATCGCTGATAGTGTGAATATCAGAAGTGGGGAGGGTCAAATTCGTGCATGAGCACTATCAACATTTCTTAACCTTCTTGGTTTGGGGGAATCTGTCCGGGGCAGGAGTCGAACTCGAGACTCTTCGAACAATAGTCGAACACACTACCATTATGCCACGCCCTGACTGCCACGCCCGGACTTACTAGACAGGATATACTAGACAAATCGAAATTTTCTCCATATATGGCCTCAAAGCTCTCTTATAAATTGGCCAGATAACTGCATCCATTTTACTGCTTCCCGGTTTTTCATGCTGTTACTCTTCCATGAGGTTACAGCTATTACAGTAGAAGAGCTGAATGTCACTTTTAAAAAAAAAGCAATTCAGAATCTTCTTCGTAGTTTTCAGATTGATGACTCTGGAAACTTTCTCCAACTCTGTAAAACTTTATAAAAAGAAAATTCGAAAAAAATGAATATTTTTGTATTGTAATTTTTCTTTAAAAAAATTCACGATCAAGTTTTAATCCGCCACCAGTTCGTGATATGCATATTTTATGTTTTGTTTCCCTAAAATGATAATAATAATAAAATTATTTTTGTTCTGATAGATATTATGAGCAGGTTCTTGAACGAAAATATTAAAAAAGAAAAAGTCTAATGCACATGAATGCACTCATTATAAAATATCTCAAATAGTGTTAAAATGCTTCGCTACTCAACTTAAACGCAGTGAAACCTAGTTAAGATAACAATTGATGAAATTCTCGCCAAAAAAGCTAGTCCACCAGGCATTCCTGAGGCGGATTGAATCCAGCCATCTCTCCTCAGACCGGGAGGGAGCGCGTTACAATCACACCTTGATATACTGTGCTATAATCCTACATTAAGCATTATGAATATTATACGATGTAGAAAAAACTTGGAAACTCAAAAGATAACCTAACACATAAAGAAGAGTGGGAGTCTCAATAACATTATGTATGGAATTAAATACGAAATGGTTGAACTGCCACCTAATGAGTGAATAGATGATTGAAATATCTTAACGTTTTACTTCTATAGAAAACTGCCTTTTTTAATTAATTTGTTGTTCAACTGGTTTCAATTCCGCTCCGGTTGCAAACAGCCATGATTTCTAGATGTTCTCTCTCGTAATTGCATTCCTCAGTTATCGTGCTCTTCACAACGTGTGTTCCTATGCATTTTATCATGAAAATGGCGAAGGGGAGTACAGAGAATGAATACCCGGAACATCAGCTCATCATTAGCTCATCGAGTACAGAGAATGAATACCCGGAACATCAGCTCATCATTAGCTCATCGAGTACAGATAATGAATACCCGGAACATCAGCTCATCATTAGCTCATCGAGTACAGAGAATGAATACCCGGAACATCAGCTCATCATTAGCTCATCGAGTACAGAGAATGAATACCCGGAACATCAGCTCATCATTAGCTCATCGAGTACAGATAATGAATACCCGGAACATCAGCTCATCATTAGCTCATCGAGTACAGATAATGAATACCCGGAACATCAGTTCATCATTAGCTCATCGAGTACAGATAATGAATACCCGGAACATCAGCTCATCATTAGCTCATCGAGTACAGAGAATGAATACCCGGAACATCAGCTCATCATTAGCTCATCGAGTACAGAGAATGAATACCCGGAACATCAGCTCATCATTAGCTCATCGAGTACAGATAATGAATACCCGGAACATCAGCTCATCATTAGCTCATCGAGTACAGAGAATGAATACCCGGAACATCAGCTCATCATTAGCTCATCGAGTACAGAGAATGAATACCCGGAACATCAGCTCATCATTAGCTGATCGAGTACAGAGAATGAATACCCGGAACATCAGCTCATCATTAGCTAATCGAGTACAGAGAATGAATACCCGGATGTGTGATGTGGCTGCGTCTGTGACCCCTTTTTATCTATGTGACCCTCCGAACAACAACCTTGAAGATTACGGTATATAAAATTTTTAAAGGTCATTACAAGTTGTAACGGTCATTTTAAAAACAATATGAAAAACTTTCGAATAATTTTTTTTAAATATAATTTTTTAAAAATTAATTTTAAAAATTATTTTTTTTTTAATTCATTCTAATTTATGTTTTTATCTCTGAAGTAAAAAAAAATTTTCTTGTCTTCTTTCTCAAGTCTTTTTCTCTAACCGTCTCTCTTTTTACACATTGTTTCTTTGTGCACTCTTACGCGTTTTTTCTTTAACCGTCTGTTCATTTCATTTCATTTCTTTATTCCAAGCACATGAGATATCATGAAAACACAAACAAGAACAAAGTTAAATGCATGGACTTTCTTCTAAGTGGCGGTGTTTAGGGGTTGCGGTATAGATGAAAAAGGGGGGGGGGGGTGATATACTTAAAATCGACAATTATATTAGTCATGAACGAAAGGTTTAGGTAATATCTTTTCAGTAGGCAGAGATAATAATTGTTTTTTGAAACTAGCAGTATTAGGTGTACTGACGATCTCAAAAGGTAATGAATTCCATACTGATAGCTGGCGAGAAACACATGTAGAAATAGAACATTTGCTAATATTATGAGGTGTTTTTAGCCTGAGCTCATGAGAATGGCGAGAAAATCTCTGTACTGCGGACAATTGAAACAAGTTCATAGTTTCAAGTTCACATTTTTTGTGGACACATTTATGAATAAATAAAAGGTCAGATATAGCACGACGATATTCAAGAGTTTCTAGGCCTAACATGGAGATTCTTTGTGAATAGGGAAGTCTGGAATGGCCAGATCTTGCTAGGATTCTTCTCGTAAACGACCGCTGAACTTTTTCAATAGATTTTACTAAGCCGGGGGATGAGGGATTCCATAACTCACTAGCGTATTCAAGAACAGGTCTGACATAAATTTTAAAAGCTGAAGTTAAAAGAGGCGGACATGGTGACTTGAAGGCTTTTAACACCATGTTAACAAGAGTAGAGCCTTTTTTACATTTGTCTTCAACATGATTACGATAAGAGAAACGATCACATATGATTACACCAAGATCTTTGGCAACTCTACCAACTACTAGAGGTTGACTGTTCATGTAATAGACGCTGCGAGAATTGGATGATCCGAGATTAAGTACATTACACTTAGATATGGATAGGGACAAATTCCACTCTAGGCACCAATCGGTTATACGATTCAAAGCTAGTTGGATATAATTACAAGAGGTAGAGCGTCCCATTATCTTTATATCATCGGCGAATAAGCAAAATTTGATAGAGTCGGGGATAGCTTCTTTAACAGAGTCGATGTACAACAAGAATAACAACGGGCCTAAAGATGATCCTTGAGGTATACCTGATATTACGAGAATTGGGTCAGATAGACTATTATCGATCATAACTGTTTGTGAGCGGCCAACAAGATAATCAGTTAACCATTTAACGATTGGAGAAGAGATACCAAAAGATGCTATCCTATTTAGAAGTAATCTATGATTAACAGAATCAAATGCTTTACTGATATCAAGGAATATTATATCGATAGGGATGCTTTGGGATAACGAGTCAACAATGAACGAATGAGATTCGACTAAAGAGGTCACAGTAGACCTCCAAGCTCTAAAACCAGCCTGGTAGGGCGATAAAAGGTTCTCTTTTTCTAAATAGCAAGATGCTTCCTTAACAATAATTTTCTCCATAACTTTTGATAAGGAACAGCATAGAGAAATAGGTCTGTAATTGTAAACTAGATTCCGGGAATTGCTCTTGTGTACTGGTTTTACTATAGATCTCTTCCATAGTAGGGGAACAGAGCCAGTAAGAAGGCTATTATTGAATAGGATACATAATGGTTTAATCAGGGCAAAGCGACATTTTTTCAATACAATATTAGGAATAGAATCAGGGGACGTGTTACACTTAGATTCAAGAGAAGATAATGCTCGTATTACCATATCTTCGGTTATATTATCAAAATTGAACGGCTCAGTAACGATTGGTAATTTAATTTCAGGTAATGGACATTGAAGAGGTACAGAAAATACGGACGAGAAATAGCGAGAGAACTCATCAGCTTTCTCTGATGGGGAAAATTTTTCATTTAAATCACTATCGATCAAAGCGGGAATAGCATTATTGGCTGTACTCAAACGGCTCCTACAAACGGCTCCGGCTCCTCAAACTGTTGTTTTACAAACTATTTCTTCGCACGCTCTGACGCTTTTTTTCTCTAACCATCTGTTTTTACACACTTTTGTTACTCAAATTTTGACCGCAGACGTAGCTTACCAGTCAAAAAGTACCCTACTTGTTTGATACGTTGGGGTTGAAAAAAGCGGGTTGACAACGAACCCGCTTTTTTCGGGTTGACATTTTGCTTCTCTCCCTCTATCTCTTTCTCTCCCATTCTATCTGAATATCTCTTACCTTAACAAAAAACGCTTGTGCGATTTTATCAATTTTCATTTGTTAGACGATTCTTATTTTATATTGCTCAACGTTAGTCTCTTCATATAATATTTCATTCTTAATTTTTTACCCTTCGTTTTTCCTTTCGCTCATGTAGGCTCTCTAACTAGCATTCTCTTTTAAGCTCTCTGTCTTTTCTCTTCTTTCCTCTCTTTTTATCTTCTATCTCTCTTACTCTCTCTCCCTCCCGGCGCGCGCCTCTTGGTGCCAGCTGATTCTCTCTTCTCTTCCGTGTCTTCTATCGATCATCCTATAGGGAGAGGAGAAAGGAGAATAGTTCGCAAGCAAACAACCAGAGGACAAGAGAAAGACAGTGTGAAAAGAGAGAAACAACCGGAATGGATGAGCTGTGAGTAGCGAATAAAGCAGACAGATTCAACGAGAGCAAGATAGCCTCAAGTGGACACATTCTCTTTTTTACGCTATCTGCATTATTTTAAACGCTTAGTCATTTTCTGCAAGGTTTACTTGTCCAGTCTAGTTTGGGTAACCGTAGTGAAGTGGCTTGACCCTATTAACGGATAGTTACTGTTTATTTTGTTAAATTTTGGTAACTATGAGCCTCGTCTTAGTATCTCTGAAATTACTCTTTCTTCTCCTACCAGTATCTCCTCCCAGTATCTGCTACGTGCTTATTCTACTACTACTACTCAAGCTTGATGTAATAATTTTTTCATCCGCAAAAAGTTTAATCTACGCACCCCACACGGTCGCACTTTCTCTTCTCTGCTTATTCACCGAACTCTCACCACTTTCTGAATTCATAAACTTCTTTTGAAAAAGCGGAAAAAAAAGAAATTATTGTCGATTAATCATTCGCTGAAGTTCAACAACATATGGAAAAACTATTACAAACGCAAAAGAAAATTTCGATTGACTTCCTTGACATTGATTCTAAAATAAGATAATAGTCTTGAATAAACAACTAACACTCTTAACTATACAAGTATCCTCTGTCTGAAAACTACAGAAAACACCCGGCCATCCGCCCAAAAAGAAAAATTCTGTCCATTCATCATTGCATTCAAGTTTGAAAAAACTACAGTCGAAAACTCAATAAAAATCGCTTCCATCAACAAACTTTAATTTTTTTTCATAAGTTTCTCTGAAGATAAATCCAAAAAAATTCAATAAGGATCGAATTTGTACCCAAATCCCAAGAATAACATTTTTTACCTCCCGGCCCCCTGCCAACGAATTTTTTTTGACAAATTTAGTTGACCTATTAGCGACATCTATATGTAGTTCACTCGTTTAAGGCTCATCCTCGGCGCTTTGAGTTTTTGTAAAATCCATTCGGAGGCATTTACGTCGATGCTTTGACCTTAGCAGTGACCTCTTTTCTCTTCTCTCTATCTAATACAGAAAGTCAAGCAAACTAGGGCAAGAGAAGCAGAAAGCTGGTTTTACGGAGAAGAAGGCGAGAGTCTTTTTGTACTGCTCCCCATCGGCAACCTTCTCTCCCTCTTGCGTACTCTACTCTTATTCCGTCATTTTCGTATTTCGCGTACCGCCTGGCACCGGAATACATGATCTCTTTCCTTTCCCTCCTCTCTCTATTTCTATTCTCTTTATTTACACTCTCTGTTAACTACTGGATCTTTAATTTTCTAATTCTCATACCTCAGTCTTTTTGGTTAATATGGTTTTTCAATACAAAAATCTCCTGAATGGATTTGCTTGTGTGTTCTCTTTCTCACACACACTGGTTCCCTTTAAATCTCCTTTCAGTGAACTTTTTTTTTCAGAAACAAACCATTGGGTCATTTTAATTTTATTAAACGAAAAAAAAACCATTAAAAAAACATTTTATAATAATTTCTCGTTACGTCAAACATTATTTTTAAAAAAAATTTCTAATTACGTAAAACAAACAAACATAATTTCTCGATACGCCAATAAAACACATTAACATACGATGTTTTAACGAACCTCTTGCTTCGTTACAACATCGTGTCTCCCATAGGTCGTGTTTTTGCGCTTCCAATGCGTTTCTTGTGATGGGAAGTCTCATGATGAATGTGATGAATACAATGGTTGAGGTAGAAAAGGGAGTCCTATTCAGCCAGGATGGACGATGATGAATTGGTCAGGAGGATTGAGATGATGGAAATGCGTGAGGTGGACGAGCAGGAGAGGGAAGACTACTCTTTCGAGGTTTTTGGTTTTTTAGCTCTACTATTTTTCTGTTCTCCAAGAATTACCATGGAGTAGAAGGATGTTATTTCGGTATATTTTAGTTTATCGTCTTTCTCTCCTGATTATTCTGGTTGGTTGATTATTAAGCACTTTTGCACTTTAGGTATCCCCCCACCAGAGGTTCCATGGGTCATACGTCTGACTCATTTACACAAAAAAATTGTACATTAAAAAAATTTTTTTACATAAAAAAACGCTTAGGCTCCAAAAAAGTATACGTTAACGAGGTTGTACGGCTTAGGCTAACGAGACCGTTTCAAAAAACTGCCACTCTATCCGATCCATTGAAGGGGGCGGATACCTAAAGTGCAAAAGTGCCGATTACTATTGCTCACTATACAATTACTTTTATTATCAGGTATTGATTTTATGAACAGCAGAAACAGCAAAACTCTTCTTATAAAAAGTACTTTCCCATTACATATTGTCCACCTGCACATAGGTTTTAACTAAGCAACCACTCATATTCATTCATTCATTCATTAATTCTTTATTCCTCTTGTAAGTGATGGAGAAAAAAAATCACAACGGATAACTGTCACCAAAGTGAGATCAGTGTTCAAATATGAATGTTGAATGCTGAGTGATGCGCATCGTGAAGAGTTATAAGATCAATGGATGTCTTAGTAGTGCCAGTGTTGAGATGCGGTGTGGTTTAGTAGAGTGAGTTCGTTCTACTAAACCACACCGCATCTCAACACTGGCACTACTAAGTGTTCACATAAATATGCAATAGTAATGAAACAATGTTCACAGGAGTGATAAAACAATTCAAGTTTGCAAGAGTGTTTGCAAGAGAGATGTGAGGGTTAGAATATAGAATGATGAAAGAAAACTGTAGTTGAGTAGGTCTAAATAAGTCATTCTAAGAAAAGGTCTAAATAAGTCATTCTAAGAAAAGGTCTAAATAAGTCATTCTGAGAAAAGGTCTAAATAAGTCATTCTAAGAAAAGGTCTAAATAAGTCATTCTAAGAAAAGGTCTAAATAAGTCATTCTAAGAAAAGGTCTAAATAAGTCATTCTAAGAAAAGGTCTAAATAAGTCATTCTAAGAAAAGGTCTAAATAAGTCATTCTAAGAAAACGGCATGGTTTGGAAAACAGCGTGTGCCCGAGAAAAAATACAGATTGTCTTACAATTATATATGTAGTACAAATCTCTAGTTTTCAATAGGAAAACGCATTAATTGGAATATAACCGCAGATTGGGTTGGAGAGACATCCTTACTGCGACTGGTTCTTTCAGATTTGGCTAATATAAGAGATCGATCAGTTCTTTATCTCAAATCACGGAAAGCGCGTACTCTGCCTAGAGGTACTCTGCCTAGAGGTGCAAAACCGCACAAAAAATTAGAAAAGGACCTTAATCAGGAATTTGCCCAATTTTGGTTTATATGTATCCGCCGCTCAAAGTTTGGAGCAAAAAAGAAGAGGGGATGAAGGAAAAATGTAAGAAAAGAGAGGGAGTTTTTTTCGTCAATAGTGTGTGTACATGTATCCGCCGACGGGACCGATCCGGTCACTATTTAACCCCTGACCCTAATTCACCTGTATTGATGAAAACTTAATTTTGAAAAAAAAGAGAACCTTTTTGATCGGAGTAGTCCAGAGTACATATGAGCTCTCCTTTCTCTGCCTTATACCTCTAGCACGCCTCTCATTATTCCAGACTTCCCCGCTTTAAAAATAGTCGTTTCTTGTTTGAATGTTTGCTCGATCGCACGTGACCAGGGGTTAAATAGTGACCGGATCGGTCCCGTCGATGGATACATATACACACACTATTTATAATAAAAAATCTCTTTTTCATACCCTTTTCCTTCAACCCTTCTTCTTTTTCCCCCAACTCTGAGAGGCGGATACATGTAAACCCAAATTGAGCGGCTCCATTTAACCCCTGCACGTGACCTTTCTCAAAGTAAAGCATTCGATTTTCCAGGATTCGGAGCAGTTCGAGGACGACTCCCTGTGCTCCGTGGGCACGAGTGACTCAACGGGCGGGGGCGGACATGTCCCCCAAGAGGACCGAGTCGGTGGCTACTGGAGAGGCTGGGAGATGTCCAACACCTCCCCCGCCTCATCTTCGCATCTCTCACCCGGAACGCACGCTTATTCTCAAGGCAAGTATGGATAAACAAAGAAAAATGTGTCAAATTTATGAAAGAAGGGGAGGGGGTTTGAACGTAGCAACGAAAAAAGCTTTTTTTTTTGTTTAAACAAAAAGCTAATAAGGGTGTTTCTTAGCACCCGCATAATTTTTCACAGGTGTTTGTGATCTTCGATTTCGAGGGGTTTTATATAAACTCTGAAGATGAGTTTTCAGAGAAGAGTAGCATAACAAGTACTCAACCATTCCTTCTAATTCCTCAGCCATCGTGAATTGAAGATATAACCAAAAAACTAGCGATTGGATAGGGACTGGGAAAAATTACAACGCGAATCTATTTCCAAAAAATATATGGATAATTTATACTTAAATTCTTTGTTATTGTATGTATATGTTCCGCTCACTTTCAGTATCTTCCACAGCAAGACGTTTTCTAGTGAATATTCTTGATCTAAACTCTCCTTTTGAAAAGCATTATTCTAACTTTGCGGTTTGCTTCAGATGTGAGTCCTCGTATGGCGGTCGGACGTTATTCTCGTTCGCACGGCAGAGCATCCGCTTCCTCCACGAACACTCTCACCCCGTACACTGTGAATAGACGCGTGAATGAGCTCAGCACATCAGGTAGTTCCGCACACGGGTCATTGACCGATGGTACTCAAAGGCTCCGTTTTTGTTCAAAGGCTCCTTTTTCTGTCTCATTTTTTCACCTCAACTCGTTCTCCAGAGCGGCTGGCATGTAATCAATCTCTCCATTCCTAATCATCCTACCCTATTTTCGTCCTCCAGAGAAGGGTTTAAAAAGTCATGTCAGACCTACTTTCCACGGACCTCTGTTTTTCCAAATCATAAAAGGGACCCTCTTGTAAAAAAAAGTTTTTTCACGGCCCTCTGTTTTTTAAAAAATCATGATGGGGACCCTTATGTAGCGTCCGTATCTTTTTCTTGCACACTAAAAACCCCTGCTCCAGAGCGACTGTTTCTCCACTAATCATTTACTTCCTCCAATTTCTCTGGACAATTCCCATTGAATTACGCTTCTGAACCACTACATTTTTCCTCTTCCTTTGATTCCTCTGTCATTTCCCTCAATTTCTCAAGATTCTTTTTGACGAAATGTTTTTCAAACACTGCTTAATGTTGTTGTTGTTGCCGGATGTAGCCGGCTTCGAAGAACGTCTGTGTTCTTCGTTTCTTGTTCTTCTTTTTTTTTCTCTTTTTTCTTGTCTCTTCAAGAACGCTGCGACCTCCAGCGGCTTGGTCCAGAGGTCGATTGGAGACAGCGCGGTCGGGTGGCATGGGCAGTTGAAGAGATGCGCAACGTCGTGAGGTCCGGAAGAGCAATCGGGACACACGTCGGGGATGGATTCGTCAATGCGGTGGAGGTAGTTGTTGATGAATCTGCTGAATCCCGAGCGGAGCTGGCTGAGCGTGCATCTAGTCTTGCGGGTTAACTCCTCTTCTTCCTAGATAAGGGGCGGAGGTCTGCCTCCCAGGATGACGGCACCCTTCAACGATTGGAGTTCGTTCGAGACCATCATCGAGTGTACGGTGTTTGCGACTGATTTCCCATTGTTCGGATCCTTTGACATCTGTTTCGCGGCTTCGACAATCTTCTTGCAGATCAACACGAGGTTGTTCTTCATTGCGCGAGGGGGCGCCGGGCAGTCGAGGAGGCCGTGGTGGATGTGTTCTGGGTCCAACGATCTCGCGAGGTACTGCGCGGCGAGCATGTTCAGATGGGATTTGGTGCGCATGACCTTTGATTCGCGATGAATATGGTCAGTGTCGGCCATTTGATGATTCCCTGTCACGACGCGTTATATTTTGGCGTGAGTGGAGTGCGAGAGGAAGGTGGACCAGGCGGGTGCGGCGTAGTTGCAGATCGCTTGCGAGATGGCTTTGAACGTGAGGCGGAGGGTTTCTTTTTGGTTGCTCCAGGTGCTTCCGGCAAGGGCTTTCAGTACGTTATTACGCTGCGACATCCGTCTTGCGATTTCTTTGGCATGATGGCTGAATGTGAACATCGAGTCGTACGTGACGCCGAGTAGCTTGGCCTGGTTGACGGTGGGGACGGGTGATCCGCCGATTGATATGTCCAGAGTAGACTTGAATTCACGACTGAACGGGGTGAAAAGCATGAGCTGGCTCTTGGTCGGGGAAATGATGAGTGACCGTTCTTTGAGGACTGCTGCTTGAGAAAAATAGCAGAAGGCCTCATTTTAAATAGCAACCATGATCACCGTCCCAGTCTACGTTCACGGGATATCAAAATGCGAGAATGGAATGGTATCGTGTGGATGAATACAGATTGAAGAAGATGATTTCAAATGACAGGTGGTGGCAGAAGAATTCTCAATCTGTACACGCTCGCTGCCAAGGCTTGTGCTCGTCTCATGCCTTTCTGTGCGCTGGAGGAGAGTTATAATAAGGTAAGAGAATAAACAGTTTTAAAGGTAGTTGGTTTTTTTAATTTTTTAATTTGTACTTGGTGAAAATCGAACTAATCTCTGCAAATTCAAAACAGTTACCCTCGAAAAAATGAGAAGGCGATTGAGAGGATGAAGAAAGGAAAGATGAGTAAAGATTTCGGAGAGGATGGGAGAAAAAGGGAAAGAGAAGGGAATAGAAAGGCAAGTATTGATGAGAAGAGAGAGAAAAACAAGGAATTTAACAGAATCGAAATCAGCCTTACATATTCAACTTTTCGAACTGAGGGAACCAACAATCATTTACAAAAATACCTCGCCATGATTACAAGTCCATTTTGAAAGATAGAGCTCTTCTGCCATTGATGTATAACTAGTAACAGGATTGACAATAGTGACCCTGACAAACACTGGTTGATCAAAAAACGCTGTCAAAACAATATATTGAAAAACAATTATCTGCTTTGCTAAGAACTTCATTGTTTATATAGTTTGATGTTTCACTAACAGTTATATTGAGACCAGGGTGTTTCTTAGCACCCGCAGCTAAGAACTTCATTGTTTATATAGTTTGATGTTTCACTAACAGTTATATTGAGACCAGGGTGTTTCTTAGCACCCGCAGCTAAGAACTTCATTGTTTATCTAGTTTGATGTTTCACTAACAGTTATATTGAGACCAGGGTGTTTCTTAGCACCCGCAGCTAAGAACTTCATTGTTTATCTAGTTTGATGTTTCACTAACAGTTATATTGAGACCAGGGTGTTTCTTAGCACCCGCAGCTAAGAACTTCAGTGTTTATCTAGTTTGATGTTTCACTAACAGTTATATTGAGACCAGGGTGTTTCTTAGCACCCGCACTATTTTTTTCAAGCACATATTTTCAAAATTTCAAAGTTCAACATTCAATTTTTCCAGCGGTTTGTATTTTCCCTACGATAAATCCTAGAAAAAAATTTCAAATTGCATAGATTTTTTTACCCGCAGTGTGGGTAAAAGAAAAACCCTGAGAGAAAAAAAATTGAGACATGGGAAAAAATAATCAAAGCATCGCAAGCAAATGCCGATTCGAAGAGATTTTGTTGATTTAGAGAGTGAATTCGACACTTCTGTATCAGCTACCGGCCTGTTTAAAAGTATGTATATGGCTTACCTGCTATTCCAGCGTTGGGGACGACTCTTTTTGAACAAGTTTTAACTTTGAATTAGAGTTCGGCAAGACTGTTATGTTGAGGAAGATTTCGTCTTGTTCGGTAATGACCGCGTAGCCTTTTCCTAGAGTTGTAGCTCCTCTTATGATACGTCTAGGCACTGTGGCTAGAGCGCACTACTTCAATAATGGCTCTTTGTGTGTCATATAGTAATATAACGTCATAGCTTTTTGATAACTTGTACTAAATGATGACGTCACAGCTCCCGTCAGTCTATATGATAACGTTAGCCTCGTCAGTCTATATGATAACGTTAGCCTCGTCAGTCTATATGATAACGTTAGCCTCGTCAGTCTATATGATAACGTTAGCCTCGTCAGTCTATATGATAACGTTAGCCTCGTCAGTCTATATGATAACGTTAGCCTCGTCAGTCTATATGATAACGTTAGCCTCGTCAGTCTATATGATAACGTTAGCCTCGTCAGTCTATATGATAACGTTAGCCTCGTCAGTCTATATGATAACGTTAGCCTTGTCAGTCTATATGATAACGTTAGCCTCGTCAGTCTATATGATAACGTTAGCCTCGTTCCAATACCAAGTAATCAAGCGAAAGCAGGCTTTAGAGGGTAGCCAAAAGCATGTCATGGAGAATAGACAGTGCCATAAAAAGTTAAATTATGTACTTAGAGTTTTTTGAGCACATAGAGTTGCGCATAGACTCAAATCAAGGTACGGGTCAGAAAAACACTCTTTACTTCTTCAGCTCAACTGAAAGTATGAAGAAAAAAAGGTGTTGAGAGAAACAGGAACGTGTAACAATAAGAAGGACGATGACAAGGATCGTGGTTAAAGATTTACACGCGAAAGAAAAATGACAAGGAGGAAGTTTAATGTGAAACCTTCAGAGGGCCTTGAATCCGTGTGTAAACCAATTCGATAACAGGCGATGCTATTTCGCTACACGATACCTCAGAACTCGGAGGGCTTCGGACATCCCGTGCCAGAAGGCTCGCAAGCCATTCCAGATAAAATCTTCCTCGCAATCACTTGGTGGTGCTTCCCTGAATCCGAGGACGACATACGCCTGTACAGGTGAAAGAAATGTTCAAAATTTGTTCTCCCACCTTGAGTGCGCATGCGCTTTAAACAAAAAACACTTGTGTTGAAGTCGATTTTTTGCTGTCTCAGTCTTTCTTTTTATCTCCATCTCTCTCTATCTCTGTCTCTGTCCTCCGCCGTTATCTCTCTCCTCTACAATTAGTCTTTTTGATATACGCACTTTTTATGGAGGTGGTTCAAAGCAGCCTAAGCAGCTAATTTTTGGCGAGGGCATCACATATCTGAACGAGTTTCTTTTTTGGTTTCCTTGAGCTCTAACCTAGGAAGATTTCATATTCCTAATTGTATTGTGTTTTCAGTTGTCTGGCGCATGGTGGAGTGCATGAGTTCACAAGCGGGGAGGCTCTTTATGAAAGAGGAGCAGTGACTAGAGTCATGCAAATTGGTAAGCCATAGTCATTTAAAGGATAGGGTTTGGGACTAAAGTAAGGCAAGCTTGTTGGCAGGGGTTTTTTAGCGAGCAAGAAAAACGTACAGGCGCCCGCCAAAGGCGGAAAATGGGTCCCCCAATTCACTTAAAAGTCCCCCTTATAATAATAAGAGAATAAAGGCCCGCAACTTTTTTGTTTTCTATAATTTATTTATTTATTTATTCATACATCAAGAAGATGTTACATCAATGTCAGAGAGAGAAAAAAAATGTGTGAATAACATTATTTATAAAAAGCAACAGTAAAGTAATGGTCCCTCCCCCTTATAGTTGGGAAAAACAGAGACCCGTCGACAGAAGGTCTGACATGACTATTTAACCCCTGCGTGTGCGCAAATTTATCTAAGGCAAGGAGCTGTGACTAGAGTCATAAAAGTCTATTTGTAATCTAATCAATTCGAAAGGATGGGTCATGGTGCGGTTCACATTGTTGATGTATAAATTCGCCGCCGAAAATTTCTTGCGCGAATCACAACTATAATTTCTTAAGCTAGAGCCAGACCAAGTGAGAGTTAGCGGCACTGAAACGCTCTTGATATTCTACTATTTTGAATCGACTCGCTTGATGACTCAGTTGAGAAGCAACTATGGCAGTAGCCAAGTGACTCAGTTGAGAAGCAACTATGGCAGTAGCCAAGTGACTCAGTTGAGAAGCAACTATGGCAGTAGCCAAGTCAAGTTGTATTCATTCGCGAACTATCTGAGATAACCAGTCAGTGATGGCTGTGTAGTTTATGATAATAGTCACTTACATATCTTTCATTTAAGACTCATTCATGAGATGACTAGTATCTGAGAGACCAGTGAATGATGAATGAGTCATGTATAGTGAATCAGGCTGTTTCTTAGCACCCGCACAACTTTTTCGAGTGCTTAGATTTTTTAAATTTCAGAGTTAAACATTCAGTTTTTACAATTATTTGTGAACTTTTCCTACAAAAAATCCGAGAAAATTTTTTCCCAAGTGCATAGATTTCAATGTTTTTCGGGGTTTTTGGTATCTATACCACGAGAGATGGACTTTTTTCACCCGCAGTGCGGTTCAAAGAGACATCCTGATAGTGATTGGATCAACTTGAGGCTATCATCTCTCGGCCCAAGTCGTCCATGACGTGACGAGAGAAATGGAAAGAGATGAGGAAGAGAATCTCTTCATGGTAGGACAAAAGCCTCGTCACCCTCCTGTCGTGACTGCTTCCGGAGAGAAAGCACACAATGTCTCTCTCAAAGTGGACAGGTATACCTTCGATTAATTTGTAGTTGTCAGTATTACTCTATTCGTAGTTTCATTCTGCTCGCAAATCCAAATATTGGTTGTTTCGTGTGCGTAGAACACGGTATTCTGCAGCTCAAAAGACGGAAACTGTGAATGTGTTGGCAGAAATAGAACTCTGCACCGCTTATAGAATACAAGTCAGACGTCAAACTCCGAATTAATCAAGCCTGTAGTGGTTACCGTGTCACAATCAAGACTAATATGATTCTTCTCATAGGGTTACGTAGCAGGGTTATTTTTTCATCCGCACTGTGGGTGAAAAAAAAAACTATGCGCTCTCCAAAAATCCGAAGAAAAAAAACCAATTATATGCACTCGGAAATTTTTTTTTCGATTTCCGCCTAGAGAAATTCCAATTTATTTATGAGAAAAAAATTCGAACTCTGAAATTTTGGGGATCTTTGCGCTGGAAAAAAAATTGTGCGAGTGGTAAGAAATACCTTGGTACCTAGAGACCCTGGTTCTTTAAACTGGTTTTCCAAGGTATAATAACAGTTTCATAGCTATACAGACCAGAGTCTGGACATCCTTATTTGAGCACTGGTCAGAAAGTAGTTTTATAACCTTATCTTTCGATCTGGTTAGTAGCTAATGTGCAATCTGAGGGAGGGCAAGTACTAATGAGAGGGTTAGTAGCTAATGTGCAATCTGAGGGAGGGCAAGTACTAATGAGAGGGTTAGTAGCTAATGTGCAATCTGAGGGAGGGCAAGTACTAATGAGAGGGTTAGTAGCTAATGTGCAATCTGAGGGAGGGCAAGTACTAATGAGAGGGTTAGTAGCTAATGTGCAATCTGAGGGAGGGCAAGTACTAATGAGAGGGTTAGTAGCTAATGTGCAATCTGAGGGAGGGCAAGTACTAATGAGAGGGTTAGTAGCTAATGTGCAATCTGAGGGAGGGCAAGTACTAATGAGAGGGTTAGTAGCTAATGTGCAATCTGAGGGAGGGCAAGTACTAATGAGAGGGTTAGTAGCTAATGTGCAATCTGAGGGAGGGCAAGTACTAATGAGAGGGTTAGTAGCTAATGTGCAATCTGAGGGAGGGCAAGTACTAATGAGAGGGTTAGTAGCTAATGTGCAATCTGAGGGAGGGCAAGTACTAATGAGAGGGTTAGTAGCTAATGTGCAATCTGAGGGAGGGCAAGTACTAATGAGAGGGTTAGTAGCTAATGTGCAATCTGAGGGAGGGCAAGTACTAATGAGAGGGTTAGTAGCTAATGTGCAATCTGAGGGAGGGCAAGTACTAATGAGAGGGTTAGTAGCTAATGTGCAATCTGAGGGAGGGCAAGTACTAATGAGAGGGTTAGTAGCTAATGTGCAATCTGAGGGAGGGCAAGTACTAATGAGAGGGTTAGTAGCTAATGTGCAATCTGAGGGAGGGCAAGTACTAATGAGAGGGTTAGTAGCTAATGTGCAATCTGAGGGAGGGCAAGTACTAATGAGAGGGTTAGTAGCTAATGTGCAATCTGAGGGAGGGCAAGTACTAATGAGAGGGTTAGTAGCTAATGTGCAATCTGAGGGAGGGCAAGTACTAATGAGAGGGTTAGTAGCTAATGTGCAATCTGAGGGAGGGCAAGTACTAATGAGAGGGTTAGTAGCTAATGTGCAATCTGAGGGAGGGCAAGTACTAATGAGAGGGTTAGTAGCTAATGTGCAATCTGAGGGAGGGCAAGTACTAATGAGAGGGTTAGTAGCTAATGTGCAATCTGAGGGAGGGCAAGTACTAATGAGAGGGTTAGTAGCTAATGTGCAATCTGAGGGAGGGCAAGTACTAATGAGAGGGTTAGTAGCTAATGTGCAATCTGAGGGAGGGCAAGTACTAATGAGAGGGTTAGTAGCTAATGTGCAATCTGAGGGAGGGCAAGTACTAATGAGAGGGTTAGTAGCTAATGTGCAATCTGAGGGAGGGCAAGTACTAATGAGAGGGTTAGTAGCTAATGTGCAATCTGAGGGAGGGCAAGTACTAATGAGAGGGTTAGTAGCTAATGTGCAATCTGAGGGAGGGCAAGTACTAATGAGAGGGTTAGTAGCTAATGTGCAATCTGAGGGCAAGTACTTAAGTTGCAAATTGAATGAGAGGTGGGGTTTTTCTCGTCAACTTAAAACACGGTTTAGTAGTGAACCGTGTGCCGAAATGAAGAGGAAATATCTCTTATGGAGGATTGCTTAAGATGTCGAGTTGTGTGGTGCGAGTGCACGTGCAGTGACTCATCCTTCTGCCAGCACATCGTCGCTCTCTGCCTCTTCCGACTCAAGCAGCCTCAGAATGTTAGTCGGAGAGGGTTTGGGTGAATGGTTTGGTCTCAGTCTTCACTTCTTTACATCGTGTTTATCTCCTCTTCATCTCTCTCTTTCTATCTATCTTTCTGGTAAAGGGCGGAGAAGGAAGAGCTTCTTATTATTCTCGACTTCTCCGCTCAAATAAAGCTCGTTTTTTTGTTGAAAATCTCAAGAGTGTTCTATGATCTCGAATTGTATACACTAATCACTACTAACTTCATATCAAATCGCTTCGACATAACACGTTTTATGTATAAAACATTCTATGACAAAAAACTTGAAACTTTCAAACCATGAACGTGAGGCCAAATATGAATGTTGCAATCTCATTTATTAACCGCCAAGTTGATGAAGAAGAAATTGGAATTCAGACAGATTCAAATAAAAAGAACTTTGTAGAAAAGTGTGGTTTCACAGGTGGAATTCCGTGTGACGGTGTGGGATTCGATCAATGAACTGGGCTCCGTTCAGCTGAAGAAATTCGCACAGTACCTTGTCAATGATCTACCGAGGGAGGTAAGTCAAAATAGTTGATCCGAACATTTATTTTCATTTCTTTATTACATGTGTACCACGTTATGTATCATAAAATCACATAAAAGGAGATCTGTCGCTCTGTGTAAGAAAGAAGAGAAAAAGACAAAAAAGATGCACGTGCTATTACATTTCTATAAAAAAGAGCATTATTGTTTTATATACATATATTGTTCATAGGTTACCACGGGGTACAAAAAACCTCTCGGCCCCCGCCCAGGAAGGAAATTTTTTACGCTCATAAGCTTTAATCCGATGCAGATTTATTTCCCCATGTTTTATTATGGTGTTTGATAAAGTAGCATTTGAAGAAATTACGGTCAGAAACTAAATTGAGAAATAACTTCCAATAACACTCCGGTGTAAACTTCAATTATTTTCATTACTCGAATGTAAATCTAAGAAAATATAATAAATCGTATTTGTACACAAAACCCCGCCCGGCCCCCCACCCGGAAAAATTTTGACAAATTTAGGTGACCTATGATATTGTTATCATTTTGACATTCAGACATCATTGTGACATCTCCTCTTCCGAAATCACCCTTGCGATAAAATCTTATTATCATTGTTTACAAAGTTTCTATTCTTGTTTGTGTTATATGTAATAAGAATAACTACTGCAGTACCTTCCTCTGTGTTATATGTAATAAGAATAACTACTGCAGTACCTTCCTCTGTGTTATATGTAATAAGAATAACTACTGCAGTACCTTCCTCTGGCACAGAAGCTTCTGGACGATTTGCGAGATCCGAATTCTGCGATTTATCATTCAGGAGGTTTGTTTATGAGAATCCTTCCGAGTGTTTTCTTCGCCTATGATTTTCCTGAACCCTTCAATGGCTATTTATCTGTTTCTTTCACGTTTTTCCTCTTCTTCCTCTTGTATTGACGTTTCAGATATGGTTAGGCTCTTTAGCCTTTGACTTGCTTGCCTGCCACGCGGATTACGAAAAGAATTTATCTGAGCAGAATCAATAAACAACGAATAAACCAAACCAACAAACAACAACAACAAACAGTGAAATTTGGTACTATGAGAGAAAGGAATTGAAATTGAAACTTGAGAATACGTAGCCAATTGGAACGTTAACCCGAATGACCCGTCTACTCTAATCTATTATTCTGACCTGCCTTGTCTCTGAACGGCGTACTGCCTGTTATCCGACGACGGCGTACTGCTTGCTCTCAACTTGCAAATGCGAGCGTGGAGGAGGAGATTGAGTGGACAGGTGGCCCCTTGTCACCTGTCTCAAACTTGGGTAATTAAACCGGGTGTCCTGAGAATTCCAATTGACCGCGCCCGGAATACATGAAATCCTAGAAATGACGTCCTAGAATACAGAAATAATATCTAGTACGGCATTGACTTTCTAGAAATTCATATAATACTAGAGAAAAGGCAATATTAATTAATTATTATTGGTCGGAACAATTGAAGTTCCGTAGAACACAATTATTATAAGAAAACAAACTATAAAGGAAGGAACAATCGAAGTTCCCCTTAAGCAAGATTTAAACGCCTAGAAAACAACAATTAATGAGAAACTCTCGCTAGACATCCTACTCTAGTCAATAAGATCAAAGTTCCAGAAATTTCTAAATTAGGAATAGTCGGAACATCCTAGATTGCGCAAGGTGCGCTCTACACTAAAACACTACACTAAAATAAATTAATGAGGTAATCGCTTATGCGATTCCACTGGGGCCCGCCAGAGAGGATGGCCTGCGAGGACAGCGAGGGCGAGGCAACGAGCCTAGGGTTTGCTGAAGAACGGGTTCTCGTGGCACATGGATCCGTGGTGTGCTCTCTCTCCAGCAGCGGGGCAGAACGGGCACGCTATAGGAGGACAGCGATGCCCCCTCTCATACGATTGTAGACAGCGGATACATTTCTTCTTTCGCAACAAAATGCTCTTCCTGTCCTCGTAATTCGCGATTGCACGGCACGCGACCGCCTTGTGACCCGACATTCCGCAGATTAGGCAATCTTCAATCTTGGAGTGTGAAGCTGCTCTGGACGGTTTCATTTCTTCTCGATGAGGACTTCTTGGGATTGTAGATCTCGGACTTTCGTGATAGCGCCGTTTGCTTCCGATTGGAACGGGCTGGTCTTTCGACGAAAGTTTCAGTATGTCTCTCTCCATCACTCTAATACGACCCGCCGTGGAATCCAATAGTACCTCGATAGAAGATAACCTTCCCGAAAGAACTTCGAAGTTGCGGTCGAGCGATTGTATGATAGTGTCGAGTCGGGTCCCAAGCAGTTCCATCCTTCTTTCGCCGTCGATCTTGCTCGTCAACGTAAATTTCTCGAACTTCTCTATGAGAAGCTTGCTTGTAGTGTCGATTTGAGGATTGTTGTTGACTTCGCGGTTCTGTCGATCCCCTTCCGGAGTGTTTTCGAGGTCGAAGTTGTCTTCCATCTGCAGAAAGAACTGAATTGAAAGTTGAAAAAAACAGAAGAAGATTCTGCCTACGTTATAGATCAGAACTTCTAATAAGTTGAGGAATATGATGAGGTGATGATATGAGAGAATAAGAAGGAGCGTAATACATGCGACACAATATGGAATATATGGAATAATGTGACGTAAATTAATAAGATGAGATAGGGAAAGGCCCGTTGATGTAGAGGATTAGTCGCCTTAAGGTGAGACTGGGCCCCCGCCGAAGTCATTGGAGCGCCGCCCAATATGCTGGGTTTCGGGCTAGAGACTTGCATCCTCTTAACGGTCTTCTTGGGGTTTTTTCCGGTTGAGACTCTGCTGTTATGAGGTGATCATCATCCGGTTTTCCTAGCTGCATCGGAATTTCTTCATGAATCCCGAGCTCTAGGGGTATGAGCAAGTTGAGGGGACTGATTATTATGCGACCTGATGAGCTTTTCACAGTTGCTTGTCTCTCCGTGAATTCTAGGATGCGACCGATTGGCCAGGAACCTCGAGGAGTGCATTCCTCCTTGATGAGGACTATGTCTCCGGTCTCTGGAGAGCGTGGACTGGTTTTTCCTTGTTTGACATCATGCCTGCCACTGAGCGATCCGATGTACGATGACAGAAACAGTTCCCAATACTTTTGTAATTGAGCTTGAGCAGTTATGTGCTGCTTCGTTAACGCGTTCTTTTTACTGTCGGGTGATTCGTAGTCGCCCTCGACGACATTGATGAGCGGTAAAATACCAAGGGAGGCTCCTGGGGTAAGAAAATCTGCAGGGCGGAGAACCCTACACCGATCGATTGGATCGTCAGAAAGTCTGGTCAACGGTCGAGTATTAATGATAGCTTCGATTTCCGTCGTTGCAGTGGTGAATTCATCTTCATCCAACACTCGTCGTCCAAAACTTCTGACCATACACATTTTGACGATTCCTACCAGCCTCTCATAAACTCCTCCCTGCCACGGAGCGTGAGGTGCCGTGAAGTGCCAGTCTATGCCTCTTGGAGCGCAATAGGATTGGAACAGGTGATTTTCATCTGGGTCCTGGCTGAGTAGTGCGTTCGCGTTTTTGAATGAGGGCGCATTGTCAGAAAGAACCCTCTCCGGTACTCCTCTTCTAGCTATGAATCTTTTGAATGCGGACAGGAACGACGTTGAAGATAGCGACTTGGTTACCTCCAGATGAGCTGCTCTTGTAGCGAGGCATGTGAACAGGAGTATGTAGACTTTGTTTCTCTCTCCGTTTGCTCTGATGGTGAAGGGGCCAGCAAAGTCGACTCCCGTAGCCTTGAACGGTCTACTCGGCTGCACTCTTTCCGGGGGTAACTCGGGGGCGGCGGGATATTTGAACGGCTGTGCTATCGTTTTCCGACAAGTGACGCAACGTCTGAGGGTGAATTGAACCGCTCTTCTTGCTCTAACAATCCAGAATGTTGATCTTATGAGATCCATAGTATGGTTTTCTCCCGCGTGTCTGGCTGAGAGATGGACACGTCTGACGATCATAGAGATGAGGGGTTCATCCTTATTGCCAGGGATGAAGATGGGATACTTTTCGTTCGAGGACAGAGGGGAGTTCTTCAGTCTACGATCCCCACATCTATAAATTCCTTCGGAGTCCACAAATAAGGCGAGTTTACGATTTCCCGGCGAGTTGATAGAGGTTAGATGGGCTTGTTGATACATCTTGATGATACACAACTCTGCTTCTTCTATCTCGAGAACTGTGAGTGGTCCTGTTGTAGGTGCTGTACCGATGATCTTCTTCAATTTTGGTGATGTATCGAGAGACGCTTTCAATAAGCATTTTCGGATAAAACGCCGAACATATGCTACGGTGTTACGTAGTCTGGAATACTTCGAGAATCTTGAAGGCTGAACCAGCATTGTAGGCGTCACTTGATCACCGATGACGAGGATCGGTCGGGGTAAGCTAAGCGTTTTAGCTTGAGTCTTCACTTCTTCGGAAGCTTGGTCAGGATCCCAGGCTTGTAGATTACTCACTCCGTCAGCTTTCAGCCAGGATGGTCCCTTCCACCAGATGTGACTGATGTTTTGCAGCTTAGTACTTGAGCAGCCTCTTGTTGCAAAATCAGCGGGGTTCTCTTCCGTTCTCACGTGTCCCAGCTTTACACAAGCAATAGGCTCAGCGCATGAGGAGTCTACTGTTTCACAGATGAGTCGACGAGTGGCAGTAACTTCTCTACTCATGTTCTGTACTGCTCGACTACTGCTGCTGTCCTTGATACGATCTGTCGCCCAATATAATGCGATGATGCTATCGGTGAACAGCGCACATGTCACCTTCAAATGAGGTTGAGTGCGAAGAATACTTTTTACAACGAACAGAAGAAGCCGTGACGCGAGTAGAAGAGCCTTTAATTCGAGACGTGGGATGGTCTGTGCATTTCTTACTGGTGCTAGTTGAGACCTAGCAATCAATAACGACCCTTCTTCCTTGCCAACTAGGTAAACCGCTGCTCCCATGGCCTTGGCTGAAGCGTCAGCGAATGCTACTAGAGTGCACGAGTTTTGCATTATTTCCAATTTCCGCGGAATCTCGAAAGCGAACTTGACGATTTCTTCTTCAACTCGCTGCCACGCTTCTGTGTCTTCTTCAGATAAATTTGAGTCCCATCCATAATCCTTCGTCCATAGCTTTTGCACAAAGAATTTTGCTGGGAGAAGCACGACCGTAAGTAGGCCGAGAGGATCGAAAGAAGAAGCAAGTTTTTTCAAAACTTTTCTTTCGTCAGCGGTCCTTTCACTTGTGGAACTGTCGCCTTGAGCAAGAACTTGTCTGTCGTAGACGACCATGGTAATCCAAGTATCTTCTGTGATCCAATCTTCCCTTGGTCTTGCTGCGGGATAGAGTTGATGAACTCCGTTGAATCAGACGCGAATTCACGCAAATTCATGCTTATGCCGGCGTAGAATTTTTTAGCTGTGAGGTATAATGCTGCCTTGTCCAGAGTTTCGTCGCATTGGAAGATTACATTATCAACATAAAGATTGTGTCTCAGTTGTTCCAAGACGAAGGCTTCTTGAGTATCCGTTTTCTGTAGCTTTGACTCTTCTTTTTCGACGTAGTATCGAATCGACGACTCTAGGAGAAACGGGCTTTGTGCTACCCCGAACGGAGCGACGATGAATCTGTAGTGCACAAGATTCGAGTCTCGCACAGGTTTCCCCGGATCTTTGAGCCACATGAATCTCATCCAGTCTCTTTGGTCTCTTTCGATTCCGATCTGTAGAAAGATCTCGCCTTTGACTACTTCGTCGACTGCCAAGAATTTTTCGACAGCCTTGGTCACCTCCCTCTCGAACTGTTTTCTTTCCGACAAGTGATAAATCTCGTGCCGTTTGTTAGACTTCAAGGTGCTGAACTCCGGTTCACCGGCTGCGATCCATCCGAAGATTGATGACATCAAAATGTATCCACTTGGGAGCTTGATTGGCTTCTTTGCTAAGTGTAGCACTTTGAAGCATTCCTTTATCCCCAGTAAGATAACTGGGTTTGTAGTAGATGAGCTGAAGTACTCGTCCGCCAATCGGTAATTCTTTCCTTTGATGAACGATATGTCTTGTTGAGGAAGAGCGTTGTACTTCAATGTGGTAGTTATTGGTTCCGAGTGACCCATCGCTTCCACATTAATGATGGATCCGTCGGTGCTTTCCAATGGAACTTCGTAGATGGTGTACTCCTTGCGGCCTGCCGCTCCAAGAATCGTTTGCCGCTTTAATACTTTCGAGTTGTGTCAGAACTAGTCGCTCCTCTGCTTTATTGGCTCCGAAGCTCTGTTTGAGAAGTTTGATTGCGTCTGCGTACGCGTCGCCGCTAGCTGATATTTGTGAGATCGCTATCTTCGCTGTGTCCGTAACACTCGCCCGTAGATACGCCATTTTCTCGGCCAAAGAAATATCTCGCCTTGCGTCAATCATCTCTCTGAAACATTCCCACCAAGCTGAGAAGTCTAGATGATTGCCGTTAAAAATTGGTAGTGTTGGGCTGGGAAGTGGTGGTAGTCTGGTTGCTCCACCGGATCTTTCACTTGCTTCGTGCACTGCGGGCCGCTCTGTCGATGTCGATGCTTCATTTGCCTCCATCGAAAATTGTAGTTTAGCTGTTACCCTATCGACGGTAACTTTCAGCAGAGCAGTTTGTCTCCGCTTCGGCGCCTGACTTATCCATTGCTGTACGCTACTTTCGTCCTCTCCTTGCTTTTTCAGAGCCTTCGACCAATCTGTTAAACTTTTGTAGTAACCGTCCGCGACGATTTCCAGGTCGCTCTTTATACTCTGCGTGTGTAAACGCGTTTCTCTGCTCT
>OZ057405.1:42912683-42973964 GCA_964056735.1 Allodiplogaster pararmata
CACGACAATCTCAAATGAGTCCTCTCGGCAGGACCTATGAGCAAACAACAATAACGAGTGAAGAAGTATCCTCAATAAACTATCTCAAATGAGTCCTCTCGGCAGGACCTATGAGCAAACAACAATAACGAGTGAAGAAGTATCCTCAATAAACTATTTCAAATGAGTCCTCTCGGCAGGACCTATGAGCAAACAACAATAACGAGTGAAGAAGTATCCTCAATAAACTATCTCAAATGAGTCCTCTCGGCAGGACCTATGAGCAAACAACAATAACGAGTGAAGAAGTATCCTCAATAAACTATCTCAAATGAGTCCTCTCGGCAGGACCTATGAGCAAACAACAATAACGAGTGAAGAAGTATCCTCAATAAACTATCTCAAATGAGTCCTCTCGGCAGGACCTATGAGCAAACAACAATAACGAGTGAAGTTACGCGCCCTGACTTTTTATCTTTAGTATTCGACTGAAAAGGATGAACAAGTGTTATGTACCTTGCCTTGTAGTCCAAAGATTCCAGAGATGATAAATATATAGTCCGAGTAGTGTAGAGTCCAAATATAAATATAGTTCAATGCAGCCAATCCAATTCTTAGTCTCGCTCTCTTACGCGATACGCAGCGCGCGCGAGAGGCAGATCATTCTTGCACACAACACCTCCCCCTTGAGATAAATATCATTATCTCAAAAGATAGGCATATCATAGCCCACCTTCACTTGGGAAGTAAAAAAAATCTTCAAATTTCTCTCGTAACCATGAAGAGAAAACAACAAGTCAAAGCATAAACCATATTGCTATCACCTTACAATATTAGAGCAATATAGTTTGCATTAGAAACTAAAACAAACAAACATGGCAACATTTTATCAATTCTATATACATATGTTGCCTAGACTCGATGCTCGAATCTAATAAAACTTCTTGTGAGGATTGACCTCCAGTCGCACCGGCGCCTTTATAGCCCTTTTTGGTCGACTGTGTGAACTGGCACCAGGTTGTGCTTCGTTCGTTTGGGTTGAGACAGGGTCTCTGACAATTCTCGGGAAAGAGGGTTCATCACTTCTGTGGTTTGGCTCCGCTCTTTCTGTTTCTGACTCATTATCTTTTTCTGTAACCAACCCAAAGGCTTCACTCAGTATGTGCAGAGGCAAGCATGATTTCTTGATTTCCTCTGTCACATTTCCCATACTTAGGGTGAGCTGATTACTATGAGCTTTGATTTTTCTGCCTTGATCTAGCAATACCCAATAAGCAACCTTGCCTTGTTTTGCAACTATTTCTCCAGTTTGCCAGTATACGTCGTTCTTAGGCACGCCGATTTTGTATTTCACTCGATCTCCAACGGAGAACTTTTTCGGCTTCACTCCGTGATGCTTATCGAACTGTGCTTTCATTTTCTGGTCAACTTCCTGAGAATTTTGACAAGGCTTCAGCAAATCAACTCTTCCTCTTATCTGTCTTCCGATGAACAGCTGCGCAGGGCTTTTCCCTTCCTCGCATTGGCCATTCGGGTTCTTTCTGTAGTGAAACAAGAAAGAGTGCAAGATTTCCGCTGTGGGCATTTCTCTTTTCATCTTGATCAAACTTCTTTTGAATGTATCTACGAACCTTTCTGCTTGTCCGTTCGACTGTGGATGATACGGTGGGCTTGTAATATGTCTGACACCATTTCTCACACAATAGTTTTTGAACAACGCCGATGTGAATTGCGTTCCATTGTCTGTCACGACTACTTCAGGAAGCCCATACCGAGCAACACAAGATTCCAACGCGCGTACCGTAGCGGTAGCCGTCATGCTGTTCGTTGATAGAATTTCTGGCCATTTGCTGAAAGCATCTACCATTATGAGATAACTTTCTCCATCGATTGGTCCTGCATAATCCAGATGGACTCTTTGCCAGGATCTGGTTGCCTTTGGCCAAGGTTCCAATGGAACTTTAACGGGATTCTTCGAGCTGTTCGCGCATCTTTCGCAACTTTTCACAACTCCCTCAATATCACTGTCGATACCATTCCAATAACAAATGCTTCTTGCCATTGCTTTCATTCTCACCATTCCTGGATGTCCTGCATGCAGCTCTTTCAAAACCAGTTTTTGAAGTGTGACTGGTATCACAACCCTTTCAGCCGACATCAGGCACTCTCCCACTATTGAAAAAGTGTCTCTTCTTCTGTAGAGAGGTAAAATGTCCTTGGGAACTTTCTTGGGCCATGCGTCTTTCTTGTGCCATGTCATGACCTTTGTCAGGGTAATATCCTTCTGAGTTTCTCGACGTACATCTTCAGCTGTCAATGGTAGGGCTCTTATGTCACGCTTGAACAAGCTCATGACGTCTTCATCGACCTGAATGCTCGCGATGACTACGTCTTCATCTGGGGACGGACAATTTGCGATCAATCTCGAAAGCGCATCCGCGTATCCAAAACTGTTCGTGCTCACATACTCAATCCGAAAGTCATACGCGACTAGCATCGTTGCCCATCTCTGAAGCCTATTCGCCGTATGGACGGGTACTCCTGTCTTGGAACCGAAAATTGCCAAGAGTGGCTTATGGTCGGTTTGTAGGGTAAATCGCCGTCCATATATGAACCGGTGGAACTTCTTTACGGCAAAGATCAATGCTAGACCTTCCTTGTCAATTTGCCCATAGTTCCGCTCCGCTGGTTTCAATGCTCTTGAAGCATGGAAAATAGCCTTCATTGCTCCATTAGACGCTCTGTGCATCAAAACTGCACCGATTCCGTGACCGCTGGCATCAGCAGCCACGAAAATCTCTTTACTTGGGTCGTAATGGACCAGACTCAAATCTGTTTCTAGCACTTCGAGGATCTTCTTGAACGCGTTCTGACATGTCTCAGACCACGTCCACTCCACGTCTTTCCTCAACAAATTGTCTAGTGGTGCTCTCAGTTCATGCAATCCGGCTATGAACTGTCCGTAATACGTCACCATTCCGAGGAACGACCTCAGGGTAGCTACATCTGTAGGTGCGGGCATCAATCGAATCGCATCGATTTTGTTCGGATCCGGTTTCCTGCCATCTTTATCCACAATGAACCCGAGATACTTGATGCTTGTACTGCCGAACTTGCACTTCTCCAGCTTCAGCTTGAATCCGAAATTAGAGATCCGACTTAATACTCCCCTCAAGTTATCATCGTGTTCTTTCTTTGTCTTCCCCATTATTATGAGGTCGTCCAAATAGGCCACGGCACCTTCACTTCCTGCCAACATTGTATCCATCACTTGTTGGAAGATTCCTGGGGCCGACTTCACTCCGAATGGTAACCTTTCGTACCGGTAAAGTCCTTTGTGCGTGTTGATACCGCACATTTCCTTTGCTTTTTCATCAAGCTCAACTTGCAGGTAAGCATCGGCAAAGTCAATCTGACTAAAAAGTTTGCCACCGTTCAGCCCAGCGAATATCGTCTCCGGCAGAGGTAGTGGATGAGCATGAAGCTCTATCGCCTCGTTCAACCCGGTGGAAAAATCGGCACAGAGCCTTGTGCTTCCATTCGCTTTCTCCACCACTATAATGGGGGCAGCCCATTTGGCTGTGTCGACCTTCCTGATGACATTCAATTTTTCTAGCCTGTCCAGTTCCTTTTCCACTTTAGTTATGCTTGCGAGGGGTACCGGTCTTTTATTCCTGAAGACTGGCTGAGCTCCTTCTTTGAGCTTTAACGTTGCCTTTACCTTTGTGCAAAGGCCCAGTCCTTCTTCAACTATTCCCGGATATTCCTTCTTTATCCACTCTTCATACTCTTTAGTAGACTGCGGCTCCTTATTCATGACTTTCCATACATTCGAAGTTGCGTCTCTAGTCCAATTCATCTTCAGAACTTCCAGTTGTGAAATGAAGTCCTTTCCGAGGAGTCTGAGTGGCGCTGTGGTAACGTGAACGTACCCTTGTGCGCATTTTCCATTGACTTCCAAGTTTGCCTTGAACTTTCCTACAATCATTAGTGGCGTTCCATTTGCGCAAATTGGTTTGCAATCCGAAAGTGAACACTCCGGTTCTCCAATGTCCTTCCAGATTTCCTTCGAGATGAATGTCAGATCTGCTCCCGTATCAACCTGTAGTCTAACGGCTTTCCCATTCATCTGCATTTCTATCTCAAAATCTTCTGACTTCACTTTCATCACTCTGATTGAATTCATTGACTTCTTGCTTCTTTTCTCTTTTGGCTTATTCTTGCACATCGTGCTCTTGTGGCCCTTTTTTCCACAAGCCAAACATTCCTTGTTTAGGAAGAAACATTCATTGCTGTGTGATACTCCACATCGATTGCATTTCTCTTTCCGTTGCTCATCGAACTGTTTCTTCCTTCCTTTCTCCGATGGATTCCGTTGTTGGTTCTTTTTCACATAATTGAGTTGAGATGTTCTACCTTGCGTTTGGACTGCCATTGACTCTTGATGTAATGAATGCAATCGATCACATTCATCCAGCAGTGTTTCCATACTTGTCTCTTCGTTCTTTCTCAAAACACTCAACAGGTGGAAACGCGTTTCTTCAAATTGAGGTAGATCAATAGAAGTAAGGAACATCATTGTCTTGAATTGTTCCACTTTAATGTCTTTCACTTGTGCACTTTCCACTGCTCTGTTTATTGTGCTTGCCATCACTCTCAGATCATCAGTATGTGATTTACTCATTCTCATGTTCAGCATCTTCAATCTTTTCTCAAAGATTGTGCTTTTGTCTCCGAACATTTTCTTGAGTTTCTCAACCGTCTCTTTCAGAGTATAGTTGCTTGCCTTGTGTGGAGCGATTGTATCCAGGTATCGATTTTCCACAGCGAAATTCACATGCCTCAGCAACATTCTTACTTTGGCATCTTCTTCCAAAGCTTCAGCATCCTTTTCAAACAGATCTTCATATCTGCTGTACCACTTCTCGAAGGTTGCACCTTCTTCTGGCTCATATGCGAAGTCTGTGATGCGTTTCTCAAGCGCATCAATCGATGGTCCTGCAGGTTTAGCCTGACTGCTACCTTCTCTCATTGCAAGTCTTTCTAGCAGGGCATTGACGAGGGCGCTCTGCTCCTGTTGTTGCTTCGCATGTTGCTCTTGTTGCATTTGCATTGCCAGCAAAATCTGTTGGACACCTTTGTCCTCCATTTCTTTACTTTATTGCTCTTTCTCTGGCCTCTTGAGTTCGACTTGTACGATTACAAGTAGAAGAACTTCGAACGAGGGACTGACCACAAAGCAACCTTTAGCTTTGCGCGTTTGCCTCTTTCAATGAGGAACTGACCACAGAGCAACCTTTAGCTCTGCGCGTTTGCCTCTCTTACAACGAGGGACTGACCACAAAGCAACTTTTAGCTTTGCGCGTTTGCCTCTCTCAGTGAGGAACTGACCACAGAGCAACCTTTAGCTCTGCGCGTTTGCCTCTCTTTCAAATTTGAAGTCCTCCTCCAAATCCTCTTCGAAGTCCTCCTTCCAGAATCCTGATCGCCACTGTTATGTACCTTGCCTTGTAGTCCAAAGATTCCAGAGATGATAAATATATAGTCCGAGTAGTGTAGAGTCCAAATATAAATATAGTTCAATGCAGCCAATCCAATTCTTAGTCTCGCTCTCTTACGCGATACGCAGCGCGCGCGAGAGGCAGATCATTCTTGCACACAACAACAAGATTCTGCCCTAGTTAAGAAATACTGCCGACAGACGCCGATAATGATGAAATTTTTTCGCTCGTTTTAGTAGAGTTCTGTTTCGAAAGGCTCTTCCCGCTTAACTTTTGTGATCTCAAAAAGTTTATATCATTTTCTATTCATTGAAAAGAAATATTTTAACTACAGTTCCAAAAATATTTATAGGTCAACCTGCAATGGAAGTATTGCGAGAGACTTGGCAGCTGCATTTGACTCCACCAGAGGTCCGATTACTGTCATTTATCATTCTGTATTCCTGGAAACTATCGCTTCCATCAGATAATTTGTTATACATATATGACGCTGCCGTTTTGATTTTTTTGTCAATAGATTTTTTTGTCAATAATTTGTTGCCCGTGCCATGCTTTTCTCGCTTTTTTGGAGAATCTACCTTATAACAAACAAAAATAATCGAAAAGTACATTTATGGCAAAAAGTCAAAACGGCAGCGTCATATAGGGATAGGGAATATAGCGGTTCCATGAATTCTCGCATCACGACATTTCGCACCGCGACAACTTGCACCCGTATTTCGCAATGTTTTTCTCCAAAGCTCTACAAAATAATTATGAGGCTGATCGTTATGCACGGTCTCGTACTAATCCGTACGGCCTCGTTAGCGTAATCTTCGCCTGAGCCTAAGCACAAATTCAAATGAAAAATACATGAGAATATTCAGATTGTGAAATTTAGGGTGGGATTTTCCCGGGCGTGGCATAATGGTAGTGTGTTCGACTATTGAGCGAAGAGTCCCGAGTTCGACTTTTACCCCGGAAAGATCGATCATCCCAAACCAAGGGGGTTAAGAAATGTAGGTAGTGCTCATGCACTAATCTGACTCTATCCACCGCTGCTATTCAAACTAGCAGTGATCTAGCGGGCCGCCCTTTGTTCTACCATGATAGGTATTTCTTGCATCTCAGGAGAGCGCTTACTATGCCGCGAGGCCGGACAAAGCGCGAGGAAGATTATTATCATTATTTGTCATGCTACGAAATGTCGTGATGCCGAATAGAACAAGGGTGGTGCATAATGTGGGTCAATGGAGGTTTGTGTGATCGGATGAATAAAAGATGAGAAAATGAAATAGAAAGAATGAAGACTTACTGTATATTTTCCTCATGGAGAAGAGTTGATACCGTGATTGACCAGTAATTATATATTGAATAGTAAATAGATAGGGCGACCCATGGGAGGTTTAAATCTCACCGAGTAAAATACCGCCGCTTGTAAAACAAAGATACTTTTATCGAGAAAAAAAAGAAGATATTTTTATGTTATATCCGATCTTCACCAAAGTTGAAAAGAAATACCGAAAAACACTTGCTATAGAATTGTAGAAGTTGATCTGTTCAACATCTCCCTATTAACTATGTACATATCTTGCTGTAAATCAGCTATTCCGCAACATAGTAGGTTTCGACGAGTTTTTTTTCTTTGAGAAAATTCGTTCTTTTTTATCTTAAAAAAATAGCTACTCCCTCAATAACATGATGTTTCTTCCCAGCAGCAGAGATAGTGTGTATATCAATATAACTAACAATGAAGTAACGGCTGGCAGGAGAACGAGAGCGTGTGATGTAAAAGAGAGGATGCATACGATCTGAACATTTGTATCACTAGCTTTTTTGGGTAGCTTTGCGCATATATATTACTCGCAGTGCGGGTTAAAGAAATAATTGATAGAAGGCTCACTGGTTGAGTTCAAATTAGGTGCACTATATTTCTCTGGACATGACACTTGTTGACGTGCGTATATGAGAGAGCAAAACAAACTAGAGTAAGAGCAGAAGGGTTTATCTTCAGGCAGCCGCACTGGCAGACAAAGCATCTCAGTCTAGAGATGCTTCCGTGGTGTCCGAAGGCGCGCTTCTGGCTTCCTCAGTATTGGAACAGGTGTGGTGAGGAGGGTTTTCATCTGAGATATTTATCTTGATGAGGAATGTCATTTGATAAGTCATTTGAAATACAAAGTTAAACAAGTAGTTATTAAGATTGTCATCTAGAGGTCATGCAAGATGTTCGTTTACGATATTCACAAGTTTTTAGGTCTTAAAGATTAAAAGAGACCCTCTTCTGTACGTTTCATGTAAGATTTACCATTGTTCACTTGTCATTTGACAAATGGAAAAGTTTTTTATAGGCTAATTTATGATTATGTTGTTCTTTCGAAATTTTTACCTTTAAATTTGTTTTATGAAACTCAAAAAGTCAGTGTGGTTTCTTATGAATGGAGTCATCGGACAAAGAAAATATCGGGAAAAAAAATCGCGATGTTATCTCTGATCTGTGGTTGTTATTATTCCCTCGTTGGTGATCTCTGGGCGAAAGAACAAGGTCTTACGGTTCCTGTCTCCACGGACAATGGGCCTTCCCTCACACAATTTTTCTACACCATTGTTTCCCTTCTCTTTGTTATTATTATTTTTTGAACTGGAATATTTAAGAAGTTAATTATGGTTCCTCAAGTTTTTTTTGCATGTTTGCTCGAAAATGCATTGAAAGAGTCTCGCTTGCAGGTATCCGCTCTATCGGTGGCAGAAGGTCAGCGGGCACTGGAACAGTGCAAGGAGCAGCCAGGATTGCTGGAGAAGGCTCTTGCCAATGTGGAGCGAGCAAGTCAGAAGGGAGAAGTGTATCCCGAGATTCTTTTCACGGCCGCAAAGTTGTGGTCAGAGGTGCGGTTCTTACTCAGAGTGTCGTGTATAATCGTAGATGAAATGAAAATTTAAGATACTTTTTCGTGCCAGTTAGGTTATGGGGTGAGGTCCTGAAATTTAACACGTTCAAATGTGATATTCGGGTTTTTGTTAGGCTATAAATAGATCTACTACAGTTAGCGTTGTTAACAAACGTTCTCAAATTAGAATCGGTTATGTGAAATAACTCTGGAAAAAAACTACATATGTCTTTCAAGAAACCCGTTCGAGCTGTTTAAGGGCAAAAAGTTTTCAATTTTTTTAGTGATACATGAACAACAAAAAAATTTTGAAGCAAAAGCTTGCTTACAGAACCCCTATTTTCATCTATTATGAGGTGTCGCTGCACTCGGATCCTCCCCCATCACAACCGATGCCAATGTTCCCTCCGACCTCGGCGCCACCACCTCACTGTCCAGCACCACATGGTGTGCCGCCACCAGCGCCTTCCTCTGGAATGACACCGCATATCCTCCCAACGCCGCATTCGATTTCGCAACAAGGGGTGCCGAATGTAGTGGTGAGGATGCAACAACAACAGCAAGCGAGACAAATGCCATCGCAGTATCATCATCAACAGTATATGAACCCTCATATGTCGGTCAGTTGGAAGGTTCCATGATCACAGTGTTTTTCTAATGCTTTTGTAATTGTCTGCAGAGGTTTTTCATGCATTCATTTATTCTTTTTTTCATGAACATCAGTTTGAGTGAACATTCGAGAATAAGAACAATTTCGGATGTTTTTTGGTATTTGATACGAATTTTTCGAGGGAATTAACTGGCAGTTAATTGAAGCATTCAGTCGGAAGCGATAGGGCAAGGTAAACGGGTACTTTTGGAAGTTCTTCAAGTTTCGTTAGAAACGCTTTAATGTCCTTTTGGAGTCTTGGGACTACAATGATGCACCATGCGAAGGCAAACATATTTGTAGTAACTGTCTTTCTCTAATTCGCACCATGGGTACAGTCTATGCGCTTTTCAAAAGAAAATTAGTTTATTAAAAAAATCTTTCTTATTGCATGGTCGATCTTTCGTGAGAATCCAGTGATTACATTTTACACGCTTTTTGTGAAGTTGGTAATAGATAGCCTAAATTTCACTTGAACATCCGATGTTAAGATTATCCGCATAAATGGTAAATTCAAGTGAATCTTCATGGGCCTCTTCTTTCCAACTTCCCGCAAAAAAGCTTTTAGTTCAAAGGAAAATTCAAATGATAAGAGAACGGAACAGTTGAAGATCGATTGCATTGGATAAAAAGTAGATAAAGGCTTAAAAAGATGATAGTGTTTTTGTAAAGCGCATAGATTCGTGCTTGAATGGACCCTCGGCGCATAGATTCGTGCTTGAATGGACCCTCGGCGCATAGATTCGTGCTTGAATGGACCCTCGTTCCGGATTAGAAGCGCATATATTCGTGCTTGAATGGACCCTCGTTTCGGATTAGACAAAACACTGCTGATTTCACTCAAAACTCCGATAGTTTTAATTTAAATCTTTACTATCACCGAAGGGTAACTTGTTGAGTTACCGCTTATACGGTGTATAAAATTGGTCAGGAAGAACGGGATAAAATCTTGACATTTGGGGATCCACTCTTCAATCCGTTTTAAGGTAATCCGGTAGGTCGACGACTGTGAGAAGGTTCAGTTCTTCTAGAATCTTTGCGAACTCTCGAAGCTCATTGATGTGGTTCTGAGTATCTGCGATTCTGTTCCATAAACCGATAGCTCTTTTAAAATAGAAATTAGAGTGCATATAATGATTTATCTGCACTAAAGTTAACCGGGAAGTCCTATCGGAAGTACGAAGACTTGTTTCCGTTCTAAGAATCATTTGGTTTTTGCATATATGACAGTCTATTTTTCCAAATAGTAACTGAAAAACAATAAATAAATCGAAGCGGGCTCTACGTTCTACAAGGGAATCTAAATTGAATAGCTTGAGACGTTGGGGATAATTTAGATTAGGGTTATTGCAGCGAGATACCGCCCTCTTTGTAAGATTCTTTGTGGAGAATCCAGTCTTCTTGAACAATTACTGCGAGAGATTGGTGAAAAAATTGTTGTTCCATATTCTAGAAGAGGCCTGATATATGTGTAGAGACCGCAATGAAATTTTCTAAAATGATCAATATAAAGCTATATGAAAATTTATTGATGTTTTACCAGCTAAATTTTCTCTAGAATTCAATAAAAACGTTTTTTTAAAGTTTTAGAATTAAAAAAAAAACGGTTTTAAAAATTTAAAATATCTGTCAATGGGAAACCCCAGTTCAACTTGGGCAAAACCAATGCGCTATGTCAGAGTATGCCTAAAACACGGACTCAGTCTTTATCAATCTTTTGAAAGTTCTAGTAGGTCTAATTTCAATTATTTTTATTTTTAAAACGATTTATTGAAAAAAATATCAGTTGATTAAATATCAGTTTTTAATTTTTTTCCAAAATTAATCGACTTGATGCGAAGCATTTGAAAATAACACGTGTTTGTGTATAGTCATTTACGAAGAAACAAAGATTTTATTACCGGCTTCAATAAATTTAATTGAACATAAAAATTGAGTTCATAAAACAGTTTGATGAACAGAAAAAGATTACTGCACCGAAAATTCAAAAATACAGGAAACGCACGATAAAAACAGTTATCAAATCGAAGAAATCAGGGAAAATAATATTTGTACCTCTAAAATTATAATTCATAATATATTATATAGTCCAATTTGGATATTCAGCAAAAATTTATATTATAGTACTCTGAATAATTATATCAGCATCAGTTTATCCGACAAAAAATTGAAGCACAATCACAATCTTCAGTCTTCAATCTTCAAAAATCAATAACTTTTGGCGACACTGGAAAAAATTCAAATTTTTTCCCGAATTAGTTTCTTCATATCTTAAACTAGTCCCTAGTGTGGAAACTATGGATGTCGAAAGCAGTACAAAGTTAGTACAGTTGTTATTCTATTGCTATCACCCCCGTACCACTCACTAAAAGCACAAACTTCAAAAATCAATAACTTTTGGCGACACTGGAAAAATTCAAAATTTTTCCCGAATTAGTTCCTTCATATCTTAAACTAGTCCCTAGTGTGGAAACTATGGATGTCGAAAGCAGTACAAAGTTAGTACAGTTGCTATTCTATTGCTATCACCCCTGTACCACTCGCTAAAAGCACAAACTTCAAAATTCATTAACTTTTGGCGACACTGCAAAAAAATTCAAAATTTTTTCCGAATTAGTTTCTTCATATCATAAACTACTCCCTAGTGCGGAAACTATGGTTGTCGAAAGCAGTATAAAGTAAGTACAGTTGCTATTCTATTGCTATCACCCCCGTACCACTCACTAAAAGCACAAACTTCAAAAATCAATAAATTTTGGCGACACTGGAAAAAATTCAAAAAATTTCCCGAATTAGTTTCTTCATATCTTAAACTAGTCCCTAGTGTGGAAACTATGGATGTCGAAAGCAGTACAAAGTTAGTACAGTTGCTATTCTATTGCTATCACCCCCGTACCACTCACTAAAAGCACAAACTTCAAAAATCAATAACTTTTGGCGACACTGGAAAAATTCAAAATTTTTCCCGAATTAGTTCCTTCATATCTTAAACTAGTCCCTAGTGTGGAAACTATGGATGTCGAAAGCAGTACAAAGTTAGTACAGTTGCTATTCTATTGCTATCACCCCTGTACCACTCGCTAAAAGCACAAACTTCAAAATTCATTAACTTTTGGCGACACTGCAAAAAAATTCAAAATTTTTTCCGAATTAGTTTCTTCATATCATAAACTACTCCCTAGTGCGGAAACTATGGTTGTCGAAAGCAGTATAAAGTAAGTACAGTTGCTATTCTATTGCTATCACCCCCGTACCACTCACTAAAAGCACAAACTTCAAAAATCAATAAATTTTGGCGACACTGGAAAAAATTCAAAAATTTTCCCGAATTAGTTTCTTCATATCTTAAACTAGTCCCTAGTGTGGAAACTATGGATGTCGAAAGCAGTACAAAGTTAGTACAGTTGCTATTCTATTGCTATCACCCCTGTACCACTCGCTAAAAGCACAAACTTCAAAATTCAATAACTTTTGGCGACACTGGAAAAAAATTCAAAAATTTTCCCGAATTAGTTCCTTCATATCTTAAACTAGTCCCTAGTGTGGAAACTGTTGTGTGCAAGAATGATCTGCCTCTCGCGCGCGATGCGTATCGCGTAAGAGAGCGAGACTAAGAATTAGATTGGCTGATTGAACGACATTTATATTTGGACTCTACACTACTCGGACTATATATTTATCATCTCTGGAATCTTTGGACAACAAGGCAAGGTACATAACAGTGGCGATCAGGATTCTGGAAGGAGGACTTCGAAGAGTATTTGGAGGAGGACTTCAAATTTGAAAGAGAGGCAAACGCGCAGAGCTAAAGGTTGCTCTGTGGTCAGTTCCTCATTGAGAGAGGCAAACGCGCAAAGCTAAAAGTTGCTTTGTGGTCAGTCCCTCGTTGTAAGAGAGGGAAACGCGCAGAGCTAAAGGTTGCTCTGTGGTCAGTTCCTCATTGAAAGAGGCAAACGCGCAAAGCTAAAGGTTGCTTTGCGGTCAGTCCCTCGTTCGAAGTTCTTCTACTTGTAATCATACAAGTCAAACTCAAGAGGCCAGAGAAAGAGCAATAAAGTAAAGAAATGGAGGACAAAGGTGTCCAACAGATTTTGCTGGCAATGCAAATGCAACAAGAGCAACATGCGAAGCAACAACAAGAGCAGAGCGCCCTCGTCAATGCCCTGCTAGAAAGACTTGCAATGAGAGAAGGTAGCAGTCAGGCTAAACCTACAGGACCATCGATTGATGCGCTTGAGAAACGCATCACAGACTTCGCATATGAGCCAGAAGAAGGTGCAACGTTCGAGAAGTGGTACAGCAGATATGAAGATCTGTTTGAAAAGGATGCTGAAGCTTTGGAAGAAGATGCCAAAGTAAGAATGTTGCTGAGGCATGTGAATTTCGCTGTGAAAAATCGATACCTGGATACAATCGCTCCACACAAGGCAAGCAACTATACTCTGAAAGAGACGGTTGAGAAACTCAAGAAAATGTTCGGAGACAAAAGCACAATCTTTGAGAAAAGATTGAAGATGCTAAACATGAGAATGAGTAAATCACATACTGATGATTTGAGAGTGATGGCAAGCACAATAAACAGAGCAGTAGAAAGTGCACAAGTGAAAGACATTAAAGTGGAACAATTCAAGACATTGATGTTCCTTACTTCTATTGATCTACCTCAATTTGAAGAAACGCGTTTCCACCTGTTGAGTGTTTTGAGAAAGAACGAAGAGACAAGTATGGAAACACTGCTAGATGAATGTGATCGATTGCATTCATTACATCAAGAGTCAATGGCAGTCCAAACGCAAGGTAGAACATCTCAACTCAATTATGTGAAAAAGAACCAACAACGGAATCCATCGGAGAAAGGAAGGAAGAAACAGTGCGATGAGCAACGGAAAGAGAAATGCAATCGATGTGGAGTATCACACAGCAATGAATGTTTCTTCCTAAACAAGGAATGTTTGGCTTGTGGAAAAAAAGGGCCACAAGAGCACGATGTGTAAGAATAAGCCAAAAGAGAAAAGAAGCAAGCAGTCAATGAATTCAATCAGAGTGATGAAAGTGAAGTCAGAAGATTTTGAGATAGAAATGCAGATGAATGGGAAAGCCGTTAGACTACAGGTTGATACGGGAGCAGATCTGACATTCATCTCGAAGGAAATCTGGAAGGACATTGGAGAACCGGAGTGTTCACTTTCGGATTGCAAACCAATTTGCGCAAATGGAACGCCACTAATGATTGTAGGAAAGTTCAAGGCAAACTTGGAAGTCAATGGAAAATGCGCACAAGGGTACGTTCACGTTACCACAGCGCCACTCAGACTCCTCGGAAAAGACTTCATTTCACAACTGGAAGTTCTGAAGTTGAATTGGACTAGAGACGCAACTTCGAATGTATGGAAAGTCATGAATAAGGAGCCGCAGTCTACTAAAGAGTATGAAGAGTGGATAAAGAAGGAATATCCGGGAATAGTTGAAGAAGGACTGGGCCTTTGCACAAAGGTAAAGGCAACGTTAAAGCTCAAAGAAGGAGCTCAGCCAGTCTTCAGGAATAAAAGACCGGTACCCCTCGCAAGCATAACTAAAGTGGAAAAGGAACTGGACAGGCTAGAAAAATTGAATGTCATCAGGAAGGTCGACACAGCCAAATGGGCTGCCCCCATTATAGTGGTGGAGAAAGCGAATGGAAGCACAAGGCTCTGTGCCGATTTTTCCACCGGGTTGAACGAGGCGATAGAGCTTCATGCTCATCCACTACCTCTGCCGGAGACGATATTCGCTGGGCTGAACGGTGGCAAACTTTTTAGTCAGATTGACTTTGCCGATGCTTACCTGCAAGTTGAGCTTGATGAAAAAGCAAAGGAAATGTGCGGTATCAACACGCACAAAGGACTTTACCGGTACGAAAGGTTACCATTCGGAGTGAAGTCGGCCCCAGGAATCTTCCAACAAGTGATGGATACAATGTTGGCAGGAAGTGAAGGTGCCGTGGCCTATTTGGACGACCTCATAATAATGGGGAAGACAAAGAAAGAACACGATGATAACTTGAGGGGAGTATTAAGTCGGATCTCTAATTTCGGATTCAAGCTGAAGCTGGAGAAGTGCAAGTTCGGCAGTACAAGCATCAAATATCTCGGGTTCATTGCAGGAAACCGGATCCGAACAAAATCGATGCGATTCGATTGATGCCCGCACCTACAGATGTAGCTACCCTGAGGTCGTTCCTCGGAATGGTGACGTATTACGGACAGTTCATAGCCGGATTGCATGAACTGAGAGCACCACTAGACAATTTGTTGAGGAAAGACGTGAAGTATACGTGGTCTGAGACATGTCAGAACGCGTTCAAGAAGATCCTCGAAGTGCTAGAAACAGATTTGAGTCTGGTCCATTACGACCCAAGTAAAAAGATTTTCGTGGCTGCTGATGCCAGCGGTCAAGGAATCGGTGCAGTTTTGATGCACAGAGCGTCTAATGAAGCAATGAAGGCTATTTTCCATGCTTCAAGAGCATTGAAACCAGCGGAGCGGAACTATGGGCAAATTGACAAGGAAGGTCTAGCATTGATCTTTGCCGTAAAGAAGTTCCACCGGTTCATATATGGACGGCGATTCACCCTACAAACCGACCATAAGCCACTCTTGGCAATTTTCGGTTCCAAGACAGGAGTACCCGTCCATACGGCGAATAGGCTTCAGAGATGGGCAACGATGCTAGTCGCGTATGACTTTTGGATTGAGTATGTGAGCACGAACAGTTTTGGATACGCGGATGCGCTTTCGATATTGATCGCAAATTGTCCGTCCCCAGATGAAGACGTAGTCATCGCGAGCATTCAGGTCGATGAGCTTGTTCAAGCGTGACATAAGAGCCCTACCATTGACAGCTGAAGATGTACGTCGAGAAACTATACTGGCAAACTATAGAACGACGTATACTGGCAAACTGGAGAAATAGTTGCAAAACAAGGCAAGGTTGCTTATTGGGTATTGCTAATCAAGGCAGAAAAATCAAAGCTCATAGTAATCAGCTCACCCTAAGTATGGGAAATGTGACAGAGGAAATCAAGAAATCATGCTTGCCTCTGCACATACTGAGCGAAGCCTTTGGGTTGGTTACAGAAAAAGATAATGAATCAGAAACAGAAAGAGCGGAGCCAAACCACAGAAGTGATGAACCCTCTTTCCCGAGAATTGTCAGAGACCCTGTCTCAACCCAAACGAACGAAGCACAACCTGGTGCCAGTTCACACAATCGACCAAAAAGGGCTATAAAGGCGCCGGTGCGACTGGAGGTCAATCCTCACAAGAAGTTTTATTAGATTCGAGCATCGAGTCTAGGCAACATATGTATATAGAATTGATAAAATGTTGCCATGTTTGTTTGTTTGTTTAATTTCTAATGCAAACTATATTGCTCTAATATTGTAAAATAATAGCAATATGGTTTATGCTTTGACTTGTTGTTTTCTCTTCATGGTTACGAGAGAAATTTGAAGATTTTTTACTTCCTAAGTGAAGGTGGGCTATGATATGCCTATCTTTTGAGATAATCTCACTCACCACTCTGTTCTCAATATCGAGCGGTGACCTTTCTACTTGCTCCAATTCATTTCCATTTCTACTGCCTATTCGCAATTATGTCGGCCTCGACAACAAATGAAGACGCAGCTCTCCTACAAAAATCTCTGAAAGACTTTCTTGACGCGGAAGAGAAGACACCTTCTCTTCCACTCCACGTCGTACTTCTCCTGAGAACCTGCAACGCTCTTTTCGACAAGTTCTACACAAGCTCCGTCAGCCAAGAGACCATCCGAAAGGAGATCGATGAGGAGAAAAGGCTTCGCTCCGTCGTCATCGAGAGGGCTCCTGAAAACACCGATACTCGTCCTTCCGCACAGACTCAGCACGATTCTCAACTCATTACCAGTCTTCTAGACGCATCTGGTATCGCCGTCGGTGGAATCTCTCACTTCAGAATGGGAAAGCCGCCGAATACGCCAGGAACGAGTTCGTCTAGACTTCTCAAAGTAATCTTCCCCACCAAAGGACATCAAAGACTGTTTCTTTCAAAGAGTGCCTTACTACGCAAGAATAATCAATTCCAAGGAATCAATGTCCGACCCAGTCTTACTAAAGAGCAAAGAGAGAGAGAGTACTTGCTAAGACAAGAGAAACGTAAGTTATTATCGGAAGGAAAAGACTGCGTCATCTTCGATGGTGAATTGATGCCCCGGAATGAAGCAGACCAAAAGCGACGATCTCCAGCACAGCCGCGCTACTCCGCCTTTCCAAATGCTCGAAGCAGTCAGAACATAACAGTACGAGCTCCGAAGTCGACACGAACAAGCAGCGCCCTCATTCGAAGCCAGACGAATCCTACGCCGAAGACGTCAAACTGAGATCATGTACCGGTCTGAAAGCTTCCTATTTCAATATTCGTTCAATTAAAAATAAACTTTCATTGTTCCGTTCCTTTCTTGAAATAGAGCAACCAGATGTAATAGCTCTTAGTGAAACTTGGCTTAACTCTAGAGTAGCTGATTCAGAAATTACCGGTCTTCTTCCTTACAATGTTATTAGAAATGATAGAGACTCTAGAGGAGGAGGTGTGGCTCTCATAATGCGGGATCATTTAACTTTCGCTAGACAATCATTTTGTGATACATGTGAAGTTGTTGCGGTTGATTTGTTCTTAGCAAACTCATTCTGTCGTATAATAGTTTGCTACCGTCCTCCAAATTACAATGCTGAACTAACTACTACATTATGCGATTTGTTAGTAGACTTAACAGCGTCTTGTAACTTCCCAGCTATCGTAGTAGGAGACTTCAACAGCGACTTTTTAACTAATCCGTCAACTGTTTCTGATACGATTTTACGGTCTTTCGTAGACACTGCTGGCTATAATCTTATGCTTAATGATCCGACTCGCCATACCAAATGTATAGACTGGCTTTTGACAACTGAGAAGAATATTGTATCTAGCCCTTGCATCATTCCACCGTTTCATTCGTGTGATCATTCTGGAATTCAGTTCACCTTGCAATTTTCCTTTGCACTTCCTGAAAGCGATGTTATTCTTGAATTCGCTAGAGCTGATTTTGAAGCACTGAATGAATATTTTTCAAGTATAGAATGGGAGAATCGTTTTGACTATTTTCATGATATTGATGATTTGTATAATCGTTTCTGTAAAATAGTGCATGATGCGATAGAATTACATGTTCCGAGACGACTCCCTCGTTCTCCATTTGCCTCTTATCCTTCCTATATACATAGACTCATCAAATACAGAAATTCACTTCTCTTGATATTACAATACCCTTCATTCGCACTATTTATATGAAAGCTAGTTCAGACCTTCTCAAACAAGTTAAGAAATGGAATAAGTATTGTGAGAAGAAAAAACTGAAGAGAGCAGCTGACCTCTATCGCCATATTGCTTACCTCACTAAACCTAAATCAGCTCCCCCACGCTGTTTGAAAACTGCTACTGGTTGTACTGTTGTTGATTCTCTCTCGAAATGTGATTTATTAGCTTCCGAGTTTGCATCTTCTTTCACTAAAGACGATGGCTTTCCTCCTCCAATCTACGGTGATTCTATTCCTCCCCAACCAGATGATCATTTGTTCTTGCCATGTAATGTTTACCGAGTTCTCTCCAAGCTCAAACCTACTGGTAGCGTCGGTGCGGATATAATTCCTCAAATAGTTTTCAAAAAGTGTGCCAAATCACTCGCTCTTCCGCTCACTCACATTTTCAATTTCTCTTTATGGCTTGGTAAGACACCTTCCGTATGGAAACATTCTCTGATTACTGCTATCCCTAAGTCAGCGAAAGACTCTTCCCTACCGTCCTCGTATAGACCAATATACATTCTCTCCCCTGCTTCTAAAGTCATGGAACGTTTGATAAGAGCTATCATCGATGAACATTTAGCGAAATTCGAATTGTTACCTCAAAATCAACATGGTTTCGCTCCCGTGCTTCTGTTGTTACTAATCTTTTAGTCTGTGAAGACGACTGGACACAAGATATCAGTAAAGGCTTATCTATCGATGTGATTTATCTAGACTTTACCAAAGCTTTCGATACGATAAGTATACCTAAGTTATTGACAAAACTTGCACGTTTCGGTTTGTCCCTATCTTTGATGTCTTGGCTAGAATCTTTTCTTGACGGTCGAATTTTTTCTGTACGAATGGGCAAGACAATATCTGCTCCTCAACCTGTGACATCTGGCGTGCCACAGGGTTCCGTATTAGGACCACTTCTGTTTTCTCTATACATTAGCGAATTGAATTATGTGCTTAGCCCTTATCCGAATATACGCTATCAAGCATACGCTGATGACATTAAGTTATATGTATCTCACAGTGCTCACAATATAACTGAACGAACTATCGAAATGCAGAATTGTCTAGATAATGTGTATAATTGGTGCGTAGCCAACCATCTTTCTTTATCTTCGAACAAGACCTATCATCTACGCTTAGGCAAAACTTCTCCTCCTTTCAATTATCACCTAAATAACTGTGTTTTAAAAGTATCTACTCAAGTGAGAGACCTTGGAGTCCAACTAGTACCATCTCTTCGCAGACATGACGCGATTCTTGAACGAACTATGAAGGCTACTAAAGCGATGTATGCTATGCTCCGCTCTATAAGCATCAATGATTCCCAAGTACTTGTTAAGTGTTTCAATACATATGTTCTACCTCATCTAGAATTTGCCTCTTGTCTATGGAATCCAATATACCGGAAGGATTCTGATCTCCTAGAAAAGGTTTTGAGATCTTTCTCTAGAATACTCTTTTATCGATGTTTCCCACAGCCTGATTATCCTCTCAGCCTCCCATGTTACAGAGATCGTCTGAATCTAATCGGCCTAAGTACTTTAGCCGAAAGAAGGGTGATTGCCGACCTTAAAATGGGTTGGAAGATCTTCAATGACAAGTCTATTATTGAAAAATCACGCATTTTCAAGAGCACCTCCTCTACCCGCACTAATATGAATGGTATTGCTATTGAATGTACTTCTTCGACGTCTAGATTCAATTGTTTCGGTTTACGTGTTTCAAGAATGTTTTACGTAATCCCGAGTGAAATACTGAATTCAAGAACAGTAGAGCAGTTTATAAATCGTCTCCGTAACGAGAATGTGATATGTGACCTGGAGAATAACTAGTAGCATTTAGATATTTGCCTTACTTTTAGATATTTGCCTTACTTTAGATATTTGCCTTACTTTTAGATATTTGCCTTACTTCAGATATTTGCCTTACTTTAGATATTTGCCTTACTTCTCGCCACACTTGAATATTTTTTACAATGTCTCTCACCATAACTTTGCATTGCAAAATGTCGATAAATATATATATATATATATATATATATATATATATATATATATATATATATATATATATATATATATATATATATATATAATGATATTTATCTCAAGGGGGAGGTGTTGTGTGCAAGAATGATCTGCCTCTCGCGCGCGATGCGTATCGCGTAAGAGAGCGAGACTAAGAATTAGATTGGCTGATTGAACGACATTTATATTTGGACTCTACACTACTCGGACTATATATTTATCATCTCTGGAATCTTTGGACAACAAGGCAAGGTACATAACAGAAACTATGGATGTCGAAAGCAGTACAAAGTTAGTACAGTTACTATTCTATTGCTATCACCCCCGTACCACTCGCTAAAAGCACAAACTTCAAAAATCAATAACTTTTGGCGACACTGGAAAAAATTCAAAATTTTTCCCGAATTAGTTTCTTCATATCTTTAAATAGTCCCTAGTGTGGAAACTATGGATTTCGAAAGCAGTACAAAGTTAGTACAGTTGCTATTCTATTGCTATCACCCCCCGTACCACTCGCTAAAAGCACAAACTTCAAAAATCAATAACTTTTGGCGACAGTGCAAACAAATTCAAAATTTTTCCCTAATTAGTTTCTTCATATCTTAAACTAGTTCCCAGTGTGGAAACTATGGATGTCGAAAGCAGTATACAGTTATTCCAGTTGCTAACCTGTTGCTATCACATATATTCCTGTAGCACAATCTTCAAAAAAATTTTCCCTTTTGTAAATGCTTAAGAGTTGTTAAACAGTTTCAGAAAAGCTTTAACCAGTATCAAAAAGTGATTTTTCGCGGGTTCGTGACTGCCGATGCAGTATTTCCAGCTATAAAATTTCGACCAAGTTCTTACTTTAGAAACAATTACATCTTCAACAAAAAATTTTTTGAAGATGTAATTAAGTAACCTGGAGTGTCGGACATCGAAGTTATGCCTCCAGCTGTCCGATTGGTGAAGACCAATCGAAAAATCCCCTCTCTTCTTTGAAAAAAAAAACCTTAAATTTGCTTGAATTTCGATCGAAACAACCAAAATAAGAATATTTTCCATTTTTAGTGCGACATAATTATTTTTAGTAAAACTAAGAACTCGATTTGCATTGACAGGGTAAAAATTTCCAAAAAATTTTTCATTGCGGTCTCTATATATGTGGTATACACAGTTTTGTAACCGTTCAAATCTAGGCATCAAAAAACTTTAAAAACTTGAGCGATTCGACTCAAACTTCTGGCACGTATGACTTCAATGTGCTGTTTAAAAGTGAGCTTACGATCTATAAAAATGCCTAAGTCTCTTACTAACTTTACATCCTTAATTTTTGTATTATCTATGTAGTAGTTCTGTTGAGATTGCCCTAAATGAAGGCAGCTTATTTTATTAACTGCAAGTGGTAAACTGAATTTACATGACCAATTGCAAATTTCATTGATAGCTAATTGTAAACGACCTGGATCGTGACTATAAATTTTCAAATCGTCCGCGAATAAGGAAAATTTTACTGGGTCAGTTATACAGCTTTCGATATCGTTAATAAAGCAAAGAAAGAGTAGGGGCCCTAAGACTGTACCTTGCGGTACACCGCTTAGTACAGGGAAATAATCCGAGAAAGTGTTATTTATACGTACCCTGAACAATCTATTCTCAAGAAAACAAGCGATCCATTTTATAAAACTTGAAGGAATTCCTATTTGGTGAAGCTTTGCAATTAGTTTAGAATGAGAAACCTTATCAAATTCTCTTGAGAAATCGAGATAAATCACATCTAGTTCTTGATTCTTCTTCAGAGATATTTCCCACTCACTGATTGATTTTAAAAGCTGAATCTCACAACTTCTTCTAGAAATAAAACCATATTGAAATTTAGAAAATATGCTTCTGTATTGTAGTCTTATATGGTTAGCTACTATACTTTCAAAAACGCGGCAAATTGGAGAAGTAATGGTAATAGGCCGATAGTTACTACAATTAGACCTGTCCCCAGAACTTTTAAAAATTGGAATGACTTCTCCTAATTTCCAATGAGTTGGAATAGAGCAGCTTATAAATGATTCTTCAAATAGAATCGACAACGGTAATGCTAAAGCGAGGGCACATTTTTTTCAAAAGATATTGGTTTATTCCTTCGGAGAACTGTGTAAACTTATTAGGTAATTTCTTAAGAATATTATATATGATATGCGAAGAAAAGTCTAGAGAGTCTGTTGAAGAAGAAATAGGGTAGCTCACCGGGTTTTTATTAGTGTTCTCCTCAATTGTGTAGATTTTTGAGAACTCATTGGCGAAAAGAAAAGCTTTTATTGTAGTATCAGAAACATAAACATCCCCATTTTTGATTAAAGGAAGACTACTTTTAGGTTTCAACTTCATTTTCACCCAGCGATGAATACCTATAGGAGAATCTATGATCTTTCTTTCACAGCTCCTCAGTTGTTCAGTTTGAGTAGTTTTTTTAAGTTGCTTAATGTTTTTATAATCCGAAGAGAAAGAAGGGTTAGAATGCCTAGTTTGCCATATGTTCTTCTTGGTCAATTTAACCTTCTTGCAATTTAATATGGCAAGAATTTTTCTTCCTGACCAATTTAACCGTCCAAATATCACCTGCGCTGGTAAAAAAAATCAACAAAAAAAAATGTTTCAGTGTTTTGTGGGCCTGAAATAATGAACATTTTCTTTTTCTACCTTTCATTTCTCGCTTGCCCCTCGTTATTAAAGGTACACCTCTTAATGCGCGGTAACTTTTAAATATTGGAAAAAGCGGTTATTCATGACGTGATCGACTTTTAGTGTAAGTTTATGTGTTTCTTTTTCTCTGCAGCAAGCAAACTTGTCGTCGGCTGCACGTCATGGACTGGCTGTGAGTTCAGGAAAAGCTGCGCAGCACTTGGCGACAGCTGCAGCCTACAACAGTCCGGAGCAGCATCCTATCTACAGCGCAATGGGGTAGACTGTATTTGTTGTTGTGGGTGTTTGCCCTCTGGCTATCCTCGCACTGAGCGGCCCAGGATAGCTTCCTGGCTTTAGTGCTCCCGATTCTAATTTTCAATTAGTTGGGGGTTCACTAGAAGGCTCGTGTTCTGATTGGGAGAAGTATTTTTGTCAGAGTAAGTGGGGAAAAGGATTCGAGACAAAAACGTGCTTGGTGACCTGCACATCTAAGAAAGTTGAGAGAATGACATCGGCCTAGGTTGAAAATAGGGCGAGTGAGGCGGTAAAAAGCAAACAGGGAGGTAAAGTCACAAAAAAAGAAACAGCTTGAAGAGGAAGCGAGCACAAAAGGAAGTGTGAATTGTAGTCCTGATAAGTTTGCTTTCAGAGAAAAGCGTGCTTTCGAAATAGTCGTGAAATATTGATTGAGTATATTCATTTATTCAAAGTTCGCACTTGTCTTCATGTGTAGGAACTGTGGAGAGTAAAATTAATAGTTTCTCAGATGGGCCATGAGGGTCTTAGATTGTTAAGCCAGAAAGGTCTTAGATTATTATGCCAGAAAGGTCTGAGATTGTTATGCCAGAAAGGTCTTATATTGTTAAGCCAGAAAGGTCTTATATTATCAAGCCAGAAAGGTCTTAGATTGTTAAGCCAGAAAGGTCTTAGATTGTTAAGCCAGAAAGGTCTTATATTGTTAAGCCAGAAAGGTCTTAGATTGTTAAGCCAGAAAGGTCTTAGATTGTTAAGCCAGAAAGGTCTTATATTATTAAGTCAGAAAGATCTTAGATTGTTAAGCCAGAAAGGTCTTAGATTGTTAAGCCAGAAAGGTCTTATATTTTTAAGCCATAAAGATCTTAGATTGTTAAGCCAGAAATGCCTTAGATTGTTAAGCCAGAAAGGTCTGAGATTGTTAACCCAGAAAGGTCTTAGATTGTTAAGCCAGAAAGATCTTAGATTGTTAAGCCAGAAAGGTCTTAGATTGTTAAGCCAGAAAGGTCTTATATTATCAAGCCAGAAAGGTCTTAGATTGTTAAGCCAGAAAGGTCTTAGATTATAAATCCAGAAAGGTCTTAGAGCCAGAAAGGTCTTAGATTGTTAAGCCAGAAAGGTCTTAGATTGTTAAGCCAGAAAGGTCTTATATTAATAAGCCAGAAAGATCTTAGATTGTTAAGCCAGAAAGGTCTTATATTATTAAGCCAGAAAGATCTTAGATTGTTAAGCCAGAAAGGTCTTATATTATCAAGCCAGAAAGGTCTTAGATTATTAAGCCAGAAAGGTCTTAGAATGTTAAGCCAGAAAGGTCTTAGATTATAAAGCCAGAAAGGTCTTAGATTTTTGAGCCAGAAAGGTCTTGGATTGTTAAGCCAGAAAGGTCTTCGATTATAAAGCCAGAAAGGTCTTAGATTGTTAAGCCAGAAAGGTCTTAGATTGTTAAGCCAGAAAGGTCTTAGATTGTTAAGCCAGAAAGGTCTTATATTAATAAGCCAGAAAGATCTTAGATTGTTAAGCCAGAAAGGTCTTATATTATTAAGCCAGAAAGATCTTAGATTGTTAAGCCAGAAAGATCTTAGATTATAAAGCCAGAAAGGTCTTAGATTTTTGAGCCAGAAAGGTCTTGGATTGTTAAGCCAGAAAGGTCTTGGATTGTTAAGCCAGAAAGGTCTTAGATTATAAAGCCAGAAAGGTCTTAGATTGTTAGGCAGAAAGGTCTTAGATTGTTAAGCCAGAAAGATCTTTGATTGTTAAGCCAGAAAGGTCTTAGATTGTTAAGCCAGAAAGGTCTTATATTATCAAGCCAGAAAGGTCTTAGATTATTAAGCCAGAAAGTTCTTAGATTGTTAAGCCAGAAAGGTCTTAGATTGTTAAGCCAGAAAGGTCTTAGATTGTTAATCCAGAAAGGTCTTATATTATCAAGCCAGAAAGGTCTTAGATTGTTAAGCCAGAAAGGTCTTAGATTATAAAGCCAGAAAGGTCTTAGATTGTTAAGCCAGAAAGGTCTTATATTATTAAGCCAGAAAGATCTTAGATTGTTAAGCCAGAAAGGTCTTAGATTGTTAAGCCAGAAAGGTCTTAGATTGTTAAGCCAGAAAGGTGTTAGATTGTCCAGACATTTTTTTCAGCAGTTCGTCTTATGTCGTAAGAAGCCCGGCATCGGAAGATTCTCGAGGCCTAATCACAGGTTTATTAAGTTTGTAACTTTTTTCTCATCCATTTCCCATCTCTCTTCTGTCTTACCCGTGAAGTCTGGAGTTACGCTCAATTCATGACGCAATCGCTTGATAAGCATGTAAGACTAAGAGAACAAGGCATATGAGCCTTTCATATAACACTATCGCACGAAATAGCAATGGTTCCCCGTGGTGTAATGGTAACGCGCGCTCCCGGTTTGAGATAAGATGGCTGGTTTTGATCCCGCACGGTGGAATAGTTGAACCATTCGGCAGCTTAACCAGGCGTCACTACCTTTAAACTGTGTGTAACTTAAAATTTGAAGAGTTTGTAACTTTGTTGAGCTGTTGACATTAAAAAAAGAAACAATAACAGGTTATATCGAATTTATTTTCGGTTTAAGTGTTTTCCTTTTTTATACATCAAATGATGATACGGCAAGAAAATAGGAGGTATCACAACAATGAAAAGCCTAAGAGAATTCATTGGAAATCGTCGAGTAGAGCCGGAACTGGGTCATCCGGCTCAGGTGTACCCTTTTTTCTCTATAGCGAGTACCCTGTCCCGCAAAAAAGAGGGATCTGCAGAGTATATATATATCACTTAACTTTTGACAAAAAATAACACTTGACGGCTTCCATCTTTTCACGCCAATATTTAAGTATGGGAAGTAGTTCGGTGGGAAACTTATTCACGTTCACCTTGTCAAAAGCCCGGTCACTTGTTCAAGTGTAGTATGTTCGTAGTACTTGAACGAATCTGACTTCCCCACTGCTGCTGTGAAGCAGTCTGTTTCTCGAATGCGCACTGCGGGTTAAATCTATGCGCTAACCAAGAAAGCTAGTGATAAGAATGCTGTGCTTGTCTGCATCCTTTATTTCACATCACACGCGTCCTCGCTCTCTCAAAAGTACCGTTCCCTCATCATTAGTATTCTCGATAAACACGCTCTTTCTGTGGGTGTGAAGAAACAGGTTGCAGTGAAGCCAAGTAGCAGTAACTAGTTTTAACTGCCCATATCTGTATCTATTCTCACAACCTGACAACGAGACAAAATTAAGTGCGAATGAGATGAACATTATAATTCGAAAGGAGAAGTTGAAGAAAAACCGAATGCGATGGAGGCAATCATTGATTCCGCTAACATAGTAACTTCTCACATCAGGCGATGGAAGTCTGCATGGCATGAGTCCCTTCAATATGCCGCCACCTCGGGTGCATTCAACGCCGAATCGCTCGCCCCAGGGACACATGCAGCCATCTCGCTCCGCCCCCGAGTTGCTCCCATCCAGGGCCCAGAACCAATACCAAGTTAGGGATAGAGTAGTGGATTGGTAACGCGCTCGCTCCCGGTAAGAGAGAGATGGCTAGTTTCGATGCCTCCTCGTGGAATAGTTTTTGTTCATGTTATAGCTTAATCAAGATCAAATCAGGTTTCTAAGAGTTGAGGATTTTTCGGAGGTTTTGTAATAATGGAAACATACACACAGACGCTTGATCCAAGCTCCGAGGACATTCAATTTCATAACGCAAGTGTCTACGGGTGTTGGTACTCAAATCGTGGAAATATTGGAACTTTGGGGACCATTTTAAAAAGCCAGCTAGAAGCCTGGTTTCATCTTGTTCAGCAGGCAGATCAAGAAAAGCAGAAAGAAAATAAAAAAAGTTCACAACTTTGTACATTGCGAAAGAGCAATATAACTCAGAGAAAAAACTTTGAACAATTGTTTTTATTCTTTCTAGTGAGCTAACAGGGACATTGACGACAAATGTTTCATAATTACTATGTTGAATTTGTAGCAGTTTTTTTTTCGACCGGAGTGAAAAAAACGAGGTAACTTGAAAGATAATTGTTCTATTGGGGGTTTGACTCCTTTGCAAGGTAATTGGAAGATCCTTTGAGTCCGGGAGTATAATATCCTCCACAATTGCACCCAACACAGGTCTTAGTCACGAGCCACCAGTTATATTCATTAATTGTATGTTGAGGTGCAATACGGAATGTCTGCGGGCTCTGGCGTCTCACCTCAAATGGTCGCCGGTGGTGGCTCCAACCAGGCGCCATCGCTTGCGGCGCTAGCAGGGCCACAAATGGCGCACTATGGCGGTCCGCCGCCAACACCACCACCCGCTCAGCTGACGAGCCACGACCCGCGGCTGGATAGGCTCATCCGCGCGCAACACATTGGCCTACGGGCGATGGAGGTAATCGCGTCTCGGAACACGGATGATCGAAGCTACACAAAGTATTCGCAGGTGCTCATGTTTCTAATTGATTCCGCAGTTTGTGTGCGGTTGCCATTTTCGTGAACGTTTGTTCAAATTGAGTGCAAGACTATCAGTATATTTCTTCGCTTTTCCTCTCTCTCATTCATCATATTTCTCTTCTTTTCTTTAGCTATTTATCTTTCCGTTCCTATCTTTGAACCTCTCTGTCTCTCTCTCTCTCTCTATTTCTTATTTCTTACGTTCTCTTTCTCTCTCTATATCTCTTTTTCTCTCTAGCTAACTCTATCACTTTCCCCATTCACTGAACTGTAGTTTCAGAGCCAGCCGTTCGCATTAGACATCTGCTGGTTGCTCGACCTGTCCCATCGTATCGGAGCTTACGCGGTAGTCTCGTTCTGTGATGTTGCGTGTCGGACAATTGTATCTCCCTATCTTCTCTTCGAATTGGCTACCAAATCCATGAAGTGAGACCTTTCTTCTAATGTTGAAATGCTCAGAGGTTTTAGTTAAATTCTTTTGAAAAATCTAGTTTGAACATAGCAAAAATAAGGCTTATTATTTACAGAGCAAGGAGAGCTTCTCATGTAGCATTATTTCACGGATTTGCTAAGTTTCGTTGATAGTTAGATGGTAAGGTGCTCCGATCAAGGTAGGTGGAAGACAAAAGTATTCTATCCCACTATGTGGATTTTCTTTTGCCCGTGCGTTAGTTCCATCTTGTTGTTTGCAGCTTCTTCCCATTCACAATGAATCAGCAAGTACGCCTTCCCCTTGTTACATCAAGACAAGCGCAAGCTCAAGGAAAGGTTGACGCCTTTTAACCTTCTATAGAAAGAAACATACGCTTATTATCGGCCGTGCAAATTAACAAAAAAAAATTATTTTTTTCGATAAAAAACTCAACTTGTTGAGAAAATCAAATAAAATTTTCATAAAAGTTTATTCAAACAGTTCGAGATATAACTAACTGCGTTTTCAAGTTTCAAACAGCCCCCCTTTCTCCTTAGGTGCGGAGTCGCTTGTGGAAGGCACCCACCGTGGTGGACAGGTAAGGGAAGCCAAGATCATCCCACGCCTTCTGCACGGCGCGCTTCAGACTTTCCAAATGCTCGTGTGGGAAAGCACAGGCCTTGATCTCAAGGATCGACCACACTGAGAAGTCCAGGGGATTCAAATCAGATGAGTAAGGAGGCCATTCGGCGGAGGTGATCATGGAGGCGAAATTGGTCTTGCACCACTTTAGCCTTGTGGGTGGGCGCAGAGTCCTGCTGGAACGTCCATTTGCATCCGCCGAAGTGAACTTGGCTCCAGGGAAGTACTTCCTTTATGGGAATATTTTTTTAAGGTAGTTATTGGTATTCACTTTGGCTCACTGCTCGACGAAAACGAGTGGAGTCTTGCCAGTCGCGCAAATGCCGGCCCAGACCATGATAGAAGCGGGATGGTCCTTTCTCGAGACGTAGCAGCCACTCTTATTGACATCGTTCACCGATTTCGACCAAAGCCTATCGTTATGGTTTTTGAAGGACTGCTCAATATTGAAAAAGTTCTCATCGGTGAAGAGAATATCCAAACAGTCCACCGGCTTGAACCGCTTTGACAGTTCACGACATCGTCGAAGACGGGTCGCCTTCATCTGGTCCGTCCAAGCTTGAGTCCTCTGAAGCTTGCTTGATAGGGTGAAGTCCCATGCGAGATTTGACGTTCCTGCGAATAGAACTATTCGAGATATTTAGCTCATTTGCGACTTTTCTATGACTCCGCTAGAGGTTATATCGAATCTTGTCTCGGATGCTTCTCACATTAAAGGAAGTGGTCGCGGTCACTGGTCTGCCGCTCCTGGGGCGGTCATTCGTCGTACGAGTCTCACAAAAGTGACGTATTGTGTTTTCAATAGTATTGCGGGAGAATCTTTTTCATCTCTCATACGTGCGCACTGAGTGGTTGCAATCGATATAGCTCTGTCTATATTATCTGACCCTGTCCAAAATACTCTCATCATGCCTCCTCCCTCTACAAGCGCTGTACTATCTCAACATTCTGCCGAAATCAAATTGTTGATTGAAACAATTAACCGCCAAAGTGACCAAATTACTCAACTTCTAACTGCCGTGAATTCAATGATGAACTCCTTCGCCATAATGGTTCCTCTTCTCTCTCAACCACAGTCGACTTTTCCAAATCCAGTTTTCGCTCCTGTTTCTCAACCTGATCTGATCGCCTACGATGCTGTGAGAAGAGTGCTCCAAGAAGACAGGCCCATACTCGAAGAAAAAGCTCATAACATCGTCTTCGTCGGTCTTTCTGAAAAAGAAAACGACATGGAAACGGATGCCTCTGATGGGAACTTCCTTGTCGCCCTCGTCTCCGAACTCGGACTTCCAACTCTCTCTGCTGCGCTCAAGGACAAGTCCATCACTCATCGCCGATATGGAAATCCAGACAGCAAACGGAGAATTCTGAAAGTGCACCTACCGGTCCCATCTCTTCGTACAGAAATGCTTCGGAAAATCAGATCTCTTCGTCCCAACACGCTCCGGCAACACCCTCGGGCCTACGCTCGCGAAGATTTGACTCGGGAAGGACTTCAGCTTGAAAGAGACTGCAAAAGGACCGTTCGAGAAAGAAACGACAAAGCTGGAGCAGTCGAATGGGGAGTCCAAGGTACTAGAATTGTTCATTTTTCTCATCCACGTCCTTTTCACATGCGTGAGAACAGTTCTTTGGGACGGGAAGACAAATAGGATATCGATGATGCTGGTGTTAGTGAGCCTTTAAAGTTCGATTTATCAGTACATTTGGTCAATGATCCTCTTCTATTTTATTACTGCAATTGTCGCTCTATTCGTAACAAATTGTACGAACTACAATTTCTTCTATCTTCTTCTCTGTACAAAAGTGTCTGTTTATCAGAGACTTGGATGCTTGATTCTGATTCCGATTTGCTATTACTCTCAGGTCAACCTTATTCCTTATTTAGATCAGATCGGAAATGTGCTGCCAGTAATAGAGGCGGTGGAGTAGCTATTCTATCAGCGTCCATTTTATGTCCATTTCTCGTATCTTCTTTCTCTTGTTATGAATGTGAAGCCGTTACTATTGAGCTTTCTGTCAATTCTCTCTACCCTCGAGTACGCCTAATGTGCGTTTACCGATCTCCGAGTGCTAGCGATTCAATTATAGCACCATTGATGGAATTTATCGCGTCTAATAAATGCTCGAACGTTCCTTTAATAGTTGTAGGGGACATGAACATGCCGTGTATCGACTGGGAAAACTTGACGTCTTCAAATGATTTATCAGCTTCTCAATTTCTCGCTTTTTCTTGTGATAATCATTTTATTCAATCGGTTCACTACCCGACACGTGGTAACAATATCCTCGATCTACTTCTATGTGATTACCCAGTTATTTCTTCGTGCAATGTCATAGCCCCGTTTACTCCAAGTTGTGACCACAATGCCATATCGTTTAGTATTTCACATTCTACAAATCCTGATCCCGAAAGTCAGCCAATTAGAATATTTTCTAAAGCTGATTGGTCTAGTATCGAAATGTCGATATATCTACATGACTGGACTCTCGCTCTATCTTGTTTAGACATTAATCAAGCATATGCATATACGTGCGATTATCTTTGTAGTTTGATTGACCAATATGTTCCTAACGCATTGCCTGCCCCCCTGATAAGTCGTTATCCTTACCAACTACAGAAGCTGTTCAAGAAACAACAAGAAGTTTCTGCTAGAGCTCCTCACTCTGAATATTGTAGAAAGGTTTCGAAAGAATTTTCCGATAAATTATATGCCTTTGAGACATCTAAAGAAGCATCACTTGTGTTAAGAGAAAATCGCAATAAATTCTTTTCGTATTGTAAGAGCCGATTCAAAAATTTCGAAGAATCGTATAATGTTTCTGATAACAACAATGTAGCAATAACTGATACTTCAGTGAAAGCCGAGATGTTCTCCTCTTACTTTTCTTCCGTTTATTCCATTCCTTCACAAAATGTATTACCGGCTCCTTATGTTCGAAGCAATTTATCGAACCTCGATTCCATTGATGACTCCATGATACTGAAAGCTATTTCGCAACTCGAGAATAAGGCTAACACTTCTCCCGATCTTATTCCAAACATTTTTATCAAGAAATGTAAATTTGCTATTTTAGCGCCTCTCAGAATTATTTTCAATAACTGCATTACAACCGGACAAATACCTGATTCATGGAAGTTCGCGATTGTCAAACCCATTCCTAAAGTTAGAGGATCGTCGAGTCCTTCCAACTATAGACCCATTTCTCTAACGTGCTCTTTGTCCAAAGTTTTCGAAAAAAATTATAGCGAATTTCTTATACATGTGTATTGAGAATAATGATCTACTGTCCCAATTCCAATGCGGGTTTCGATCTAAGCGTTCAACCATAACCTCACTCGCTGAATCACATTCCTTCATGATAAACCATCTAATTCAACGATCTCCTGTCGACGTTATATTTCTTGACATTTCCAAGGCTTTCGATTGCGTTGATCATAGATTTTTAACATATAAGCTTAAATGTTTAGGTATCAGCGAGTCCATTGTTAAATTGATTACTGGCTTTCTAGACAATCGTAAACAATCTGTATCTTTAAATGGCGTATATTCTCAACCCGCAGCAGTATCCAGTGGAGTTCCACAAGGCTCTTCTATTGGCCCTTTATTGTTTCTGCTGTTCATTGACGATATTAAAAAAGTTATTCCTACGACGATTCGATATAGCATTTTTGCCGACGATCTAAAGTTGTATGCCGAAGTTCCATCACGTCACAGTGACTTGCAGTTAGCCATTAACAACATTTGCGACTGGTGTATTGAATGGAACTTAACCTTATCTCCCACTAAATGTACTGTTTTGCACCTTGGTAAACAACCTGTTGAGCTCAATTATGAAATCAATAATTCTATCCTGAGCAAATCTTCTTCTGTTAAAGATTTAGGTATAACGATTGATGGTAATATGAGTTACAAGCTTCATATAGAGATTATCTGCAAAAAAGCTTCTTCTCTAGCTAATATGATCCTCAGAGCATTTAAATCTAAATCCCATTCTCTCCTCATGCAGTCATTCAATGTTTATGTTCGTCCGATACTCGAGTATGGTACGGAAATTTGGTCTCCTGTCTCCAAACAACTAGTCAATGATATTGAATATGTGCAGCGTAATTACACTAGAAGGGTTTTCTATAGATGTGGCCTTGGCAATGCTTCCTATCCCGAAAGATTGAAATTTCTCGGTACTGAATCGCTTGAACTCCGTCGCACTATAAGAGATCTTTGTTTTCTCCATAAGAGCCTTCATTCCAACTTATCCATAGACACCTCTCATTTGTATACACTTAATCCTCATCAGTACAATACACGGCATGGTCACCAATTGAACATTAGACTTCCCGCTCTCTATCCTGCTAGATTGTCTACTTTTGTATCTAGATCGATTTCTATATGGGAATGCCTTCCTAGTGAATTCAAGTCTTTGCAAAACTCAGCTCTATTTAAAGAAAAAATTAAACGTATTGTCACCAGCATCAGTGCTTAAATTAATTTCCTTTCTGTTCGATTATATATCATAGTCCACGCTCTAATTTGTCGTATTGACTTCGTGATATTGTTTATAATGTTGCGTGGAACAATAAATGAAATGAAAATGAAATGAAATGAAAATCCAGTGGTTCTGGCAATGTGCTTTTGAGTGTGCCCGGATTAGTTCAAAAAGTCCATATCAGAGAGCATTACCGGAAAAGGAAGAGAGTTATCATTCTGATTTTTACAGGGTATGTAAGCAACATTATGAATAAGAAACAAGCGAAAAATCACACGACCACTACACCAAACAAAAGAGATACAAAGTGACAAATTCGTCCACCTGGACTTTTGGTACACCCTGTACAAGTTTTTGGATCAAGTATAGGAGTGAGAAGATGTTATCATACGATTTAGATTAAGTTTTAGGGTTTGATTTAAGAGTGAACTAGGGTCTAAGTTGGGTTGAGAGAACGAATGAGTCGATAAAGGCTAAAACGAATAGAATTGACAAATTTTAGGTGATGAAAAAAAGGCTAATGGTTGATAAAATAAGAAATTAAACGTGGCTTGATGATGGTGGGCCTGATCAATGGACTGTTGTTACGAGTTTACCCACAGTATGACCGAACAGTTCCAACGAATGGAACGGAGTAAGAAATATGGTAGGGCTGGCGCACCTCTTAGTCTCGCTCTCTTACTCACATCAGCCCACTAATCAATCACTAGTTTTCTGAGGTAAATTATTTTTATCAGATAAAGAGAGAACTTTCTCGAGAGGGGGAGGAGCGCAAACAAGTTTGTTAGAAATGTTACCATGAGTTGAAACTTTCAAAACAAATGTTAGAAAGCAGTTTTTAACTGGGGTCACTGTGCTCACTTTGAAGATCTGGGCGGCAATGATGAGTGCCGGCTACTCTCAACCGACGGTAGATCTGCTGGACAAGTGCATCGAGAACCTCTACACTGCTACCACATAAAGCTGTCGCATGCAAAGCCGTCCAATGCGGATATCGATGAGGTTGAAATTTAGTAGATAAAACATTTTTTCGCGCTCACACGTTCGGGTTTCTCAAGAATGAGTTTCCTAGTGGGGAAGAAACAACATCAGAGGATGTTATGCATTGCCCTACAAAATGTCGACCATGAGGTTTAAGTTTTGAGTTTAGAACCCGTGATTACTTTGTTGCTTTCAGATGATTCTTGTTGATAGGAAAGATCTTGAAATAAGCTTTTGGGAGATTTTAAGTTTTTTATCACTATAGGATAGCTTGTAAGGCCACCGCTTTTATGGAATTATAAAATTGAAGGGAAAGAATGGGGAATAAGAATAAGTGTTTGTTGGTGTCCACTGTTGCTGTTGACAACAGAAAGTTGTGCTACAACGATGTCCGCCTACTCGCGGTGCAGCATGTCAGTCTCAGGACTGCAAAGGACATCACCAATCTTCTCCGGAAGCAAACCAGCTCCGAAGACACGAAGACACGCTCCCTCCGGAGCACACAATTCTTCTTCCGTTTTTTGTAATGTGAGGCAGACTGACCCGGCCGGTCTGTCTCAATCTCTACTTCTACAAGCCGGAGACATAGAACGCAACCCAGGACCTCCCACCACCTGGCTCTGCTCTACTTGCCGAAAGACAGCGAACACGAACTGCATCCAGTGCTCTCTCTGCTCCGAGTGGACACACATCAAAGCAAAGTGCAGCGTTATCCCATCGCTCAAGGACTACGTCCCTGCAACCTACCGATGCCCTCCATGTCAGACCCGCCAAGACACACCCTCGCCGTCTGCAGACGCAGCTCTCGCTCCAATCACTCGACACAGACGCAAAGACAACAAGAACCTGAAACTGCTACTATACAATTGTAACGGGATAAAATGGCAAGACAACAAAAGTCCTCGACCTCCTAACCCGACTCAAGATCGACATATTCCTGATACAAGAAACGAAGCTGACGGATCGCGCGAAAACTCCTCCATTCCCCGGATACTCCATTGCTAGAAAAGACCGCGGAACCGACTCAGGTGGCGGCCTACTCACAGGCATCACCCATTCTTTGAACTACTACGTCGTCCCGTCTCCCACAGATCCTCACCTGGAATCACTGACTGTTCGCATCTCGGACAACAACGGCCTCTCTCTGGACATCAGTAATGTCTACATTCCTCCGATGAGCTCCTGCAACACAGGCTACCACCCGGATCTATCCCCCCTTCTACGCAACCGCGAGAATTCCATCATACTAGGCGACCTTAACGCCCACGACTTCAGCTGGTACTCTCACTCGACAGGCAACAGAGGAAACCTCATGTTGTTGTTGATGTTTTGCCCATAGTTCCTGTCGAGGGGAGTCCTTTTGGGATAGGTTGGTGAGATCCTTTTGAGTTCGGAGAGATTTTCTCCGTCTACACTCGCACCGCAGTCGGCGATCCTCTTGGCGATACCCATTCGTTAACCGGAGAAGGGCAAGAGGTTATTTTACTGGCGCCTCGACTCGCCATTGAAAATTATACCGGAGTATCGGCTGATGTTTTGTCCGGTGGCATGCCCAGGCCGGTCCGCGGCGGGATTTCTCCCGCTACCTTCCAGCACGAATTTTTCGTAGGGAGGCGTCCCTCTATCCGCCACCTGAGGTCGCGCTCGATTCTGGACTGGATAATCCGGCTCCATCCGTGACAGGCTCTTAAGGCTGTAGAGTAACGAATGGTCACTGTTGCCAGTGTGTTTCGAGTTGTTATACCATATCAACGTCTTCTCCATAACTTCCGAGATTTCAAGATTTCTGGCGCTTAATGGGTTGACACTAAGATAAAGCATCTGATTTGTGAAGAATAGTTTGATTCGAGCTGAATCAAGCTTGCTGTTATTTTACGTTCTAAGTGATTTTCGGTGTATGAATTTGAGTGTTCCTTCTTTTAGGTGTGCACTCTTGTGACGCGTGCGCGCGACCTTTTCCGGATGGTGCCTGGCGGCTTGGCATACTTTGAGGACTTTGTTTTACATGTGAGGAGTCAAGCTAAAGCTAAAACTGAGCTAAAGCAGCGCCTCAGCAGCATTCATCAGTCCGCTCGCAACAGCTGGCACAAACACAGCAATCCGTGTTGGTAAGATAATATTGCTGAGAAAAAGAGAACATCAGCTGCTGTCGAATGCTGGTGGGATTTCGCTTAAACTCTGAATGTGATCCCCCACTAATAGTATTGGGATCTCGCGTGACCATTGATGGAATCTCCTATTATTGCTTATGTCACCGATCAGAACTTTTTTGTTCATTTCACTGTTGATGTAATAATTGTTCTTCATAGATACTCGTTATGGTTTTCTTTGATCTTATAAACACAAAAAATCTTGATTGGTGCTATGAGCAATCTTAACTTTGTGCGGTTCGAGTACTATATTTGTGCTATATAACTAACTGTTCATAAAACTAGTTAATCAAATTAACATGATTAAAAGTCAAAAAATCTTTTCAAGAATTGATTATAATTAATTTCTATAGAACATTCTCTGTTTCAGTAATAATATATTTCCTATTCTGCATCTCTCTGAGCAATATTACCTGAATATTTTTTATTATGCATTGTTAGAGAATATGTTTTGTTTAAACACTAATTCGTTACTTTCTGTTTTCAGTAGTGTGGTGGTGAGACGGATGCTCTTAGGAGATAGCTTGGTTCGGTAGTGTGGTGGTGAGGCGTATGCTCTTAGGAGATAGCTGGGTTCGGTAGTGTGTTGGTGAGGCGTATGCTCTTAATAGATAGCTGGGTTCGGTACCGTGGCTTTTGTCTTTGGGATGTTTTATGTTGACCTTAATTCTTTGAGCGTCAATCTTCTTCCATTCTAATAGTTTTGGCAACAATTCTTTGAAGCAAATGACAAAACTTAAGATATATTGAACACTTCAAGATTTAAGATGAGAACGAGATTGAAAGGTTAGAAAGTTGATCTTAGATCAACTTGATCAAATATCGAGGGATCAAAGTTCCAACAGTCTGTGAAAGTCTGAGTTATGACCGGCTACTCACTCTCTTGGAAGTCTTTCAAATTTATTCATGGAATCGCAATACTTTGTTGAAGTCATTAAAAGCGGTAAGTCACCGAATAACATGATCATCATAGACCGATTACATGAAACGACTTTGGTTGTATTGGGGATTCCATTTGATTTTAGTCACCTTTTCAAAAGACTGGAATTATTCATCAAATAATGAACATTCTTTACATCTATGACTTTTTAGTCTAGACTTCTATTAGATTGTAACATTTCTCGCTGAGCTGTGTTCAAATCATATTATGTACACAAAAAGTTCAAATTTCGTTTATCCATGATATGTATATTTTTCTTCCAAAATGTTTCGTTTTGACGCAAATCAAGAAGAGGTGTAACTTATTGACTGTAACATAACTTTTTCACATTAAAACGCGACAGGTATGGGTAATGTTTAAAAGAGCAGATCTATACTATTCATGAGTTAAACATCTTTCATTTATGAAGGGCAGTAGCATCTGAAATGTCATAATGTATCCGAATTGGAATTCCTGATAATAAAAAAATTCATTCATCTTTGTACTACAGACAACGAGAAAATTTAATTTTGATTCAATCAGGTCATAAATAAATTTTATTTGAGGAATCGAATTTGAACCTTATTTGGATCCCTAACTTATACGTAGTATTTCCATATCAAAGCCGAGTTATGATAAATGTGTTTCTTTGAAGTTATAAATCTTATTCAGAAACCATTGTAAAAATAGTGGAACATGAAGCGCTATGTTTTAGAACAACACAAGTTGTTGCTTGAAAGTGGTAGGACGGTACGGCCTCAACAGTTCGAATTTTGGTCATAGATCAACTTTCTTCACTGGTTGGCTTTTTAAAAAAAGAGAAAAGGCACTACCGTTTAAAAACATATTCCTATACATTTAAAGGTGTTTCCGGAAGATCGATCGCGCAGTAGATACTTCAAAAACTTGGCAAATTTTGAATCAAGAAGCATAATGGACGGCCAAAAAGTTGTCTAAACGAATCCTAAGAATCTTAAGACACATTTGCAGGTGAAATGTTTTTGGGTTTTCTCAATACTGGCCAGTTTTGCGCAAGAATCCGCTCTGCTTTTATATCGACGGTGGAACAGTAATGATTTGTGGCTCATTCTGTGACACTGGTACTACTGTCCTAGGTTTCATTTCCGCTCACATATACTCCGTTAACTATCAGAAGCTTCTTGAAACTCTTTTCGTACCGTTATTTTATCTTCGCGCACTTGCAAGCAACTCATTAAAACAGAGAAATGAAGCCATTCTTGTCAGCGACTCCACTCAAGATTGATTATCTACCCAATACGTGTGGACCGTCCACATTGAACTTCTTATCATCAGAAAAAAGTTGATTTTAGAACAAAAACTCTTAATCAGTAACAAATACGAGATAATTTTTTTAGTAAGGATTTAACGAGTTTGAGAGCCAAGTTTTTCTTGAAAAATCTGAGACGCTGCTGCTGCTCGTGGCATTCTGCTGCTGCTCGTGGCATTCCGATATTCGAGGTGAAAACTTTTGTTTTGCAGACACGAGATTGTGAGACTGAAGAATTTTCGAGTTGCTCATTGCATTTTCCCTCTGCCAAAGTGGTCGACGCTCACCTAATCCCTGCCTTTCCTCGTTTTGCCCAGTCTTAAAAACGAGTACCCTATCGACCAATTTCCCCTCCTCCCGCCTCTTCGTCACTATCCCCCTTAGCCAGTTCAAATCAACACTCCCAAATGCCATCGTCTTCGCTGGTGAACTCTGGGGCCCGGTCGACATCTACATTCGAGGCTTCTTCAACTGACTTTCCTTCTCTGGCGGAAAGCTACGTGAAGCCGCAACAAGTCAGAAGCAGACGCAATACCAGAAACGCCGAAGAATCTACCTCATGCCCCAGAAAGTCAGACGAATTTGTTTCCAGAAGAAGAAATGTTAGGAAAACCTTTCGTTATTCACCATAGGATAAGTCGGATAAAAGAGCTAGAGAAGAAGTAATCAAATACTTGTATTTCAACTGTAGATCAGTGATGAATAAGCTATATGATCTTTATTTTCTTCTTCGTTGCTGTAAATATCACATTCTCTTACTATCTGAGACATGGATGCACAGTGAGCTTCCCGACTCCATTCCAACCGATAGTTTACCCTTCACGGTATTCAGAGGTGACAGATTGGCACAAAGAGGAGGAGGCGTAGCCATTCTAGTAGATAATGCCATCTCCTCATCTTTAGTTGTTCAATATAGCAAGGCTCAGTGCGAGGGGTTAATAATAGACATTTATCCTAACACATCTTTCTCGTTTGCTTTCTCGGTCATTAGACTGATTAATATATATCGATCTCCTAGCTGTGGAGTAAAAAATCGTATCACGACACTTTGTACCGCGTCACTTTGTATACGACACTTTGTACCCGACACTTTGTACCCCGTCACTTTGTACCGCGACACTTTGTACCGCGACTTGAGTGAGGCCGCGCGTTTTATTTTTACATTAAAACATATTTTTACATTAAAAAACGCTTAGGCTTAGTAAAAGTTTACGATAACGAGGCCGTACGCGGTACAAAGTGTCGCGGTACAAAGTGACGGGGTACAAAGTGTCGGGTACAAAGTGTCGTATACAAAGTGACGCGGTACAAAGTGTCGGTAATTCGTAGAAAATACAAAGGATCTCTGCTCGTTTATCACCTCTCATGTTACTGAAGTATTTCCCACCATTCTGTGCGGAGATATGAACCTCCCCAAGATAGACTGGGCAAATTTCACCGCTCCCAATCGTATCACGACACTTTGTACCGCGTCACTTTGTATACGACACTTTGTACCCGACACTTTATACCCCGTCACTTTGTACCGCGACACTTTGTACCGCGACTTGAGTGAGGCCGCGCGTTTTATTTTTACATTAAAACATATTTTTACATCAAAAAACGCTTAGGCTTAGTAAAAGTTTACGATAACGAGGCCGTACGGCTTAGCTAACGAGGCCGTACGGCTTAGCTAACGAGGCCGTACGCGGTACAAAGTGTCGCGGTACAAAGTGTCGCGGTACAAAGTGTCGCGGTACAAAGTGACGGGGTACAAAGTGTCGGGTACAAAGTGTCGTATACAAAGTGACGCGGTACAAAGTGTCGGTAATTCGCTCCCAATACATGTAGTATGTCTCTTGCATTCTTAAACATGACATGCGACAACAATCTTAAACAACTCGTACTTTCTCCCACTAGACTTCAAAATACACTCGATTGCCTGCTCTGTAATTCAAATATCATAAAAGACTGTATTGTCAGGCCTCCCTTCTCTACCAGCGATCATGCCTCAATATACTTTGAAATCAGAGATAGAGCCAAGCGTATTATCACAAGCACCAGCTCATCGTTAGACTGGAAAAAGGCAGATTGGGAAATAATCAACTCAGACCTCTTTAGCATCGACTGGACTTACATTCTCTCAAACCTAACTATTGACGAAAGTGTCGATAAATTAACCAACATCATCCAATTCATAATGGATAATAGGATTCCTAAAAATAAGAATCTCAAAACACATTTGAAATATCCCCCCAAGATAAGAAGATTATACAGCTTCCTACAGAGAAGTAACAAACGCAACCCTCTCTCCATTACGTCATTACGCACATCCAAGAAACTTCACAAAGAACTAGTCAAATTCGAGGTTCTTAGGGAAGACAAGCTTAAGTTCCCGAGAAACTATAAGGTATTCTTCAGAACTATATCCAACCGCATTAAAAGCAACACATCTATTCCTGCTCTCATGGTGAACAATTAACCAACTACTATCCCCTTCGAACAAGCAACTCACTTCGCCGAGTATTTTGATAAGTTACAACCCTTACCAATCAGTGGACCCCTTCAAATCTCTCGCCCGAACTTTCACCTCGACCACATTAATGATATCTCCCCTTTTGAGGTGAACTCCATCCTGAAACGAATAGCTCCGAAACTGAACTCTTCCCCTGACTTTATTCCAAGTAGACTACTCAAAAACTGTCTGGACTCACTGGCCAAACCTCTCTCCATCATTTTCACCAACTCACTTACCTTAGGGCACTACCCTCTGGCCTGGAAAAAAGGAATAATCAAACCAGTTCATAAAAAAGGGCCCCGCTCTCAGATCGAAAATTATCGTCCTATCACTATGGTGTGCTCTATGTCAAAGGTATTCGAGAAACTGATCTTCAATATAACTTATCAATATCTGGAAACCAATGGCATACTACATCCCAAACAACATGGTTTCCGTCGGAGACGGTCCACGGTAACATCCCTGGTAGAGGCTCATTCCATTTACCTCACGCTTCAGAATAAAAAAATAGACTTTGACATCTGTCTAGTCGACTTTTCACGGGCTTTCGACTCTGTAAACATAAGATTTCTTGTTCACAAACTTGAAAAAGTGGGAATAACGGGCAACCTCCTCTATCTTATCCGTTCTTTTCTCACGAGCAGGTCCTCGAAAGTCTCAATCGGAGATACATTATCAGGCCCTAAAGTATACAACAGTGGAGTTCCCAAGGGGAGTTGCCTTGGACCCCTCCTCTTTTCAATATTTATAAATGATATCATGGAGCACATAGAGCCAGATGTCCATGGTTTTCTATATGCCGATGACCTCAAAATTTTTTCCAAAAACAGAGACTCTCTTCAGAAAAGTCTGGATTCCATTTCCGATTACTCACTGACCTGGGGACTTGTGATATCAACTCAAAAATGCTTTATCATGCACTTTGGTCCTAGGAATCCAAAAGTAACATAAAACCTAGAAGACAATATCATACCAACTACTTCATTAGTGAAAGATCTTGGCATTACATTTCAGGAAGATATCACATTCTCTAAACATATTGAACTAACCTCCCTAAAGTCCCAAAAATGTATAACCAAGCGGTAACAAGATCAAGAGCAATTTGGATATCATGGCTAGTAAAGGGAACACGACCCATAATTTTTATATCGTCTGCATACAAACCGAATCGAAGGTTAGGAGGTATCGCTTCCTTCACTGAATCAATATACATAAGGAATAGTAAAGGACCAAGGGAAGAGCCTTGAGGCACACCTGAAATAACAGGCATGGGCTGAGATAGCACATTATCGATTAAGATTGATTGAGTTCGATTACTTAAATAGCTACTAATCCAATTGACAATATTAGAGGAGATACCGAACGAAGGAACCTGATATAAAAGCAGCCTATGATCTACAGTATCGAACGCTTTACGAATATCGAGGAAAATAACATCAACTGAAAACCCTTGAGCCAAAGAATCAACAACAAAAGAATGAGATTCTACCAAAGATGTTACGGTAGACTTTCTCACTCTAAAACCTGCTTGATATGGAGACAATAGCTTTGATTCTTCTAAATACGAATAAACTAAGGCGAAAACGATTTTTTCCATAATCTTGGATAACGAGCAACATAACGATATAGGTCTGTAATTATTTAACAGATTGCGAGAACCAGATTTGTGTAATGGTTTAACAATTGATCGCTTCCAAATAGAAGGCACTGAGCCAGAAAGCAGACTGTTATTGAATAAAATGCATAAAGGTTTCACAAGAGCGAATCTACATTTCTTCAAAAGGATATTTGGTATCCCGTCGGGAGAGGTATTGCATTTGGCTGAAAGAGATGAAAGGGCTTTCAAAACCATTTCCTCAGTAATACAATCAACACTCATCATCTCAATTACTCTAGTGCAGGATGGATTTCTTAATGGACCATGGATAGGTTCGGAAAACACGGAAGCGAAGTATTCAGAAAAGGCATTCGCCTTATCCGATGACAATATTATCTCTTGCCTCTGATTATCTAACAGAGTAGGAATGGCTAGGTTGACATTCATACTTAAACGATTTCTACAGGCAGCGAAAAAGAACTTTTGATTTCCTCGCAGTATAAGTTTAGCTTCCTGATCATATTCAAAGCTATGCAACATCTTATCGAATTCAGCAGATTTCCTTATACAAAAATGAGAATAAGGGGATTTCTTAGAGATACGTTGCAGCTTAGAGTACATTTCACGAAGAACCTTTGGGTAGCGAAATGATGGGTCTTTACGGTCTACCAAGGGAACGTAGCTCTCAATAAGCGAGCCTATGAAAGAAACAAGATAATTGTTTGCAGACTCAACATTCATCAAAGAAAGCATTAAAGTCCAATCATGAAAGACTAGTTCACTTTTAATAGACAGCCAGTTGGCTTTATTGAACAGTTTGAAAGTTGATGGAACCGATCTGGTATTGACTGTAAACGACAGCTCAAAAGTAACTGCATTGTGGTCGCTACTATGGAAACGACCTATAACTTTACAATCGGAAATAATAGGTACATTCGAGAATAACAGGTCAAGAGTATTGTCGTTTCGAGTGGGGGTATCAACATACTGCGTAAAGAAGTTATCGCTCATGAATTCGAGAAACATTTCATCCTGTCCACTTCTGTGCGATATAAGAGTGGCCCAATCTATGAAAGGGAAATTGAAGTCACCAACGATTATTGCAGGCTTAGGACTCAATGTGTCACAACAAACTAGCTCTGAGAAATAAGACAATAGCTTTGAGAGGGAAGAGTCAGGGCAAGAAGGAGATCGATACGCACAAATATATCTCAGTCGAGTCGATACTGTGGAAGACACAGACGGAAAAAGGTCTATGGTGACAGCTTCGAAGCCGTCATCAGAGCTGAGCAAGGAATACGGTTCGATACAAGGATAGCTGCGCCACCTCCTTTCATTGAACGATCTCTATCACAACGAAAAACATGATAATCAGAATTGTTGAGTACCAAGGAATCATTATCTTGGCTCGTAAGCCAGGTCTTACATATAGCTATTACATCATATGAAAGTGAAACGAAACAGCATTATGATCACTCTTAGAGAACGGAGGTATTGATTGACATCGGGATATAACGTTGGTGTTACAAAGCACATAGTCCAGAATGTTATTAAGTCTAGTTGGAGCGTTCACAAATTGTTGAAAGTGATTATCGCAAAACAAATGAAGAAATGAGTTGGAAATCTTGCATTTAGGGGTCACTTGGAGTTCATTCCAGTCAATGGATGGTATGCTGAGGTCACCACAAATAATACTCGGAAATGGAACAGAGATATACGCCGAGAGATAGTTTATAAACTTGTTCGTAGAATCAATGTCAGGGTTAGGCGATCTATAGCAACTGAACAATCTCAATGCAGGGAAAGGGAAGGAAAGAGACGCGTTTGGGTAGATATCAACTATAACACATTCAATACTGTCTTGAGAGTAGGCAGAAATAAAAACGAGAGAAAATAAGTCTCGGATCAGAATGGCTGTGCCGCCACCACGGCATTTGTGTCTATCTGACCTAAAAACCACAAATGGAAGCCCATCAGTGAGCAAAGAATTTGGGAATGAATGGTCAAGCCAAGTTTCGCAAATGAACACTATCTGAGCACGAGAGCAACGAAGCGCATGATACAAATCATATAGTTTATTCAGAATATCTGCTATTAAACGAAAGACATTGGATTGAATTTGCAGCAAGACGACTCACGCCCACTTCATCCTATTTCTTCGACTTTCGATCGGCTGCCTTCTTCTGGATGCGGGTGCTTTTTCTGAGAACCGGCGGTGATGGGAAAGTTTTCGGAGACTCTATGAGTTGATTTGCTGCTGGTTTGGTTGAGGCTTGAAGGAAGCAAGGTCGGGGTATGAGGGAAAGACGTGGACGAACCAGAGGCTTTGTAGCTCGGGGAGGGGTAGTAGCAGATAAAATAGGCGTGTTGATTGGAGGGGTAACGCTCTTTGTAACAGAAAGGGGAGTTCTGGTTTTTGTCGAGGTTACAGACGCGACTGCTGCATACGTCCGAGAAAACGATGCTGAATTCCTAGAAGCATTTTCAAAACTTGGGAGATGAGGTCGAGTAGACATCGTCGCTGCAGGAGGTGCAAGGTAAAGACTCGAAAGCGAGGAAGAGAAGCTGTGAGAGGTGACATGTTCGAGGTGTGAGTCAATTACTTTGAAAACTCGTTGTGAGGAATCAGAAATGACTGCCTTGCAAGCTCTTTCAGCTAGAAGCTCAGCGTGCGAAAGGTCAGCTCTGAAGTAGCAGCCTTTAGGGACTCATGGCCCTGATAGACTTGAGAAAAACATCTCGACTTGAGGTGTCGGCGAGCTGTACTTTGAGAGGCAGTCCAGTTTGCGTAGGTAATCCAGGAGCTCCTAATGGATGGCGGTGAAAAGATATTTTTCTATTCTGTAGAGACTGGAGGAGTACCGGTGAAGCAAGCTTGGAGAAAATCTCGTGAATTGTTGCTCTGTCGGAACAAACGGTATCTTCATGAGTCTCCTTCTCAGGAAGTTTCAAGAGAACTGCTCTCTTTGATTTGGAGAGGAGCATCTCTCTGTCTCTGATTGAGGTTCCCACTAATGCAGAATATATATGCGGTCGCAAAGTCTCTGAGGAGACTGAAGTTTTCACTTCGGAAAACATCTCACGTAGATCTTGAATCTCGGCTGATTGCGGGGAAAGTACTTGATGCAGAGGGAGCAAAGCCTCCTTTAGAAGATTACCAATCAGAGACTGCACGTACGAGAGCAGAACCGTCGGAATTTTAAGTTTCATCAGCTGAGGAATTCTATTACGTTTGAGTCTTTCGCAAGTCTTGATAGGCATGGCTGAGAGGGATTTATAGGTCAACAGTCGATATGAGCACATACAGATCTATCAATGGTTCCGCTTCTCTCTCAACCTCAGTCGACTTTTCCAAATTCAGTTTTCTCTCCCATTTCTCAACCTGATCTTATCGCCTACGATGCTGTGAGAATAGTGCTCCAAGAAGACAGGCCCATACTCGAATAAAAAGCTCATAACATCGTCTTCGTCGGTCTTTCTGAAAAAGAAAACGACATGGAAACGGATGCCTCTGATGGGAACTTCCTCGTCCCCCTCGTCTCTGAACTCGGTCTTCCAATTCTATCTGCTGCGCTCAAGGACAATTCCATCACTCACCGCCGATATGGAAATCCAGACAGCAAACGGAGAATTCTGAAAGTGCACCTCCCGGTTTCCTCTCTTCGTACAGAAATGTTTCGGAAGATCAGATCTCTTCGTCCCAACACGCTCCGGCAACACCCTCGGGCCTACACTCGCGAAGATTTGACTCGGGAAGGACTTCAGCTTGAAAGAGACTGCAAAAGGACCGTTCGAGAAAGGAACGACAAAGCTGGAGCAGTCGAATGGGGAGTCCCAGGTACTAGAATTGTTCATTTTTCTCATCCACGTCCTTTTCGCGTGCGTGAGAACAGTTATTTGGAACGGGAAGATAAATAGGATATCGCTGATGCTGGTGCCAGTATTTATAGTGAGCCTTTAAAGTTCGAATTATCAGTCAATTCGGTCAATGATCTTCTACAATTTTATTACTGCAGTTGTCGCTCTATTCGTAACAAATTGTACGAACTACAATTCAATTCAATTCTTTATTCCGCTTGAAACAAAACATAATGTTAAGTGACGAAACAGATGACACTGTCACAAGAAAAAGTGAATTCAGTGAAGGTTATGGAAAGTGAGATCTAAATATGACAAGAACAATGAGGAACATTTCATTTTAGGAAAATAGGAAAGCACACAAAAAAGCAAAGCTTGTATCTTCAGTTATGAACTATTCATCAGCGATTAAGAACTATTCATCCGCAATAATAACTTGAAATTCCAAAAATTCAACTCACTCTTTATCATTCGAGAGCTAACCGAGAACACAAATATAATGGAAAAAAAAAGCAATTGAATTAAAAATGTATTCTAGAGTTGGTGACAATGGTCTCACAATCAAGCTTGATAAGTTCATTTCTAAAAATGCTAGAAGAGCTTGCAGAAACCAAAGAGCAAGGTAACTTATTCCAGACATTAATATGTCTTCTATCTTCTTTGTTGTACAAAAGTGTTTGTTCATCAGAGACTTGGATGCTAGATTCTGATTCCGATTTGCTATTACTCTCAGGTCAGCCTTATTCCTTATTTAGATCAGATCGGAAATATGCTGCCAGTAATAGAGGCGGTGGAGTAGCTATTTTATCACCGTACATTTTATGTCCATTTCTCGTATCTTCTTTTTCTTGTCATGAATGTGAAGCCGTTACTATTGAGCTTTCAGTCCATTCTCTCTACCCTCGAGTACGCCTAATTGAGTGTTTGACCCATGGAAGGAAGGTGACTCTCGAATGGCTCTCGAGTGGAAGAGCCACGCGACGCGAGCGAGAGGCGCGTCGCGTGGGGAGGGAGAGGATATGAAATTTGGGGAAAATTTCATCATTCTAGACTTTGAGGGCGTAGCAGGAAGATGGTGTTTTTCTTCCTGGGTGATTAAAAGTTTTAATCAACGGTTTTCGGTTGGCGTTATTTTGCAAGTTCGGTGTTTAAAATTTTGCGTCATAGCTTTTTCCATTAATTTTGCCCGAAAGGCCTGTCTATTGTCTGATCAGGAAGATTGTGTCTGTCTTCCTGGTAGATTAGAATTTTAGTCAACGGTATCGAGTAGTGTTATTCCCGAGTTTGGTGTGTAATACTGTGTGCGGCGTAGTTTTTTCCATTAATTTGGGCCAAAAGCCCGTCCATTGTCTGATCAGGAGGAGTGTTTCTTTCTTCCTGTGGGATTAGAATTCTAATCAACTGTTTCGATTAGCGTTTTTTTTCTTCTTCTTCACAATTTTGGTGTGTAAAACTGCGCGCGTCACGGTTTTTCCCATTAATTTGGGCTAAAAGCCAGTCTATTGGCGGAGCAGGAGGTTTGTGTCTTTCGTCCTCAGTGATTAGAATTTTAGTCAACGGTTTCGACTATCCTTCTTTCGCAATTTTGGAGTGTAAGACTGTGTGATTCAGTTTTTTCCATTGACGTGGCCCAAAAGCCCGTCTATTATCTGATTGCAGCTATGGAGTCAGATGGCAGTGTAGTGTATGCGTGTCTAGCTCAGTGGGAAGAGCATTTGCCCGGAATGCGAAAGGTCGAGGGTTCGGTTCCCGTACCAGACGGGACGAAGAAGCGAAGGGCCGTGCCGTGGTTGTGGCCAGTACGGCTATATGCGTCCGCAGTGTCGACAAAGCGGTGGAAGAATGCAAAGGTCAGACCCAGGGTCAAAGGTTGCGGGGCCCATGGCCGGAGCAACGTCCACTGAGAGTGGAAGTAGAGCAGCGTTTGTGGGCGTTGCGAAAGCCGATGGCAGCTAGGAAGTCACATGGCAGTAGTGCGTGCGTGTGTAGCTCAGTGGGAAGAGCATTCGCCCGGAATGCGAGAGGTCGCGGGTTCGGTTCCCGTACCAGACGGGACAAAAAAGCGAAGGGCCGCGCTTGGGCTGCGGCCAGTACGGCCATATGCGTGCGCAGTGCCGACAAAGCGGTGGAAGAATGCAAAGGTCAGACACAGGGCCTAAGGTTGCGGGGCCCATGGCCGGAGCAACGTCTACTGAAAGTGGAAGTAGAGCAGCGTTTGTGGGCGTTGCGAAAGCCGTGGGCTTTTGGAAAAGTATAGGCGCTTCGCCGTTTGTTCTGAGTTTCATAGGAGATGGGTAGAGGCTGTGTATACCGGAAGAGCTGAATACAACTGTTTTAAAATTCTCAGGAAATAACAGGTCGGCCATGAGACAGGCGGACAAGGTCGCCGAGCAACATTTGCTGTGGCCGAAGAAAGGAGCAATAGAGAGAGCGGAGGAAGTAGGTAAGGCTTTCTTCCCGGTGTCAGTGGTGAAGAATGGGCCTAAGACTAGAGTGGTACACGACCTCAGTAAACTGAATCAGTATTTGAGCAAAACTCAGTTTCGGTTGGAAGACATGGCTTTTATATGGCATATATTGCCGTTAGGTGGTTTCATGGCAACTTTCGATTTCAAGTCAGGATATCATCATGTGGCCATCGCGGAGGAAGACAGAAAGTTTTTTGGGGTTAAATGGGACTTCGGAAGAGGAATAGAGTGTATGAGATTTGCGGCCATGCCGTTCGGACTCAGTCCAGGCCCTTGGGTGTTCACGAAATTGTTTGGACCCCTGGTGAGAAAATGGAGACAAGCTGGAATCCTTTGTGCGTTATATATTGACGATGGAGTAATATTAGCAAGCACGTTGGAAGAATGTAGGGCAGCTGTAGAACTGGTCCGAAGTGATCTGAGAAAAGCGGGAGTAACAGAGGCAACGGAAAAGTGCAAATGGGAGCCCCATCAAGAAGGAGAATGGCTAGGTTACTCTATTGATTTGAGAGGAGGTATGGTAAGATTGTCAGATAAGAGAATTGAAAAAGCCAAAGAACGGGTCTGGAGTCTGTTGGAAACAGAAAGGCCAACATTGAAGGAGAGACAAAAAGTGCTGGGTACACTGGCATCTATGTCATTGATTGCAGGTGATAAGGCATCGTTGAGAGCAAGAGCTATCCAGACCGCAGCCATACAGCAAGAAGAACAGGGAGCGCAAAGACTCAGTCTGGGAGTAGAAGAGAGACGTGAGTTAGCGTTTTGGACAGAGTATTTGAACCAAAATCAAGAAGTTGTATTTATGGAGAAGGTTTGGGAACCGGATTGGGTAATAGAAACAGACGCTTCAGCGCTGGCCTTAGGGGCGGTACTAAAAAAGAGGGATGTCATTCAAGGCAAGGGAGCACGGAACCTAAGCGAGATGGAAAAAGAGCTCTCAAGCACACATAGAGAGATTATGGGAGTGGAGTATGGTTTGAAATGTTTTCAAAAAACATTGTGTTCCAATAAGGCTTTGATCAGATGTGACAATCAAAGCGCAGTAATCATTCTAAAAAAGGGCAGTCTTAAAAGGCATTTGCATGAAGTGGCTCTGGAGGTTCATAGATGGGCAGAAGAAAATGAAGTAGACTGTAAGGTGGAATGGGTGCCCAGGGAGGAGAATGTGGACGCGGATGAAGTGAGTAGATGGGTGGATAGTGATGACTGGGGAATAAGAAAGGAAGTCTTCGACATGTGTGCCAGAAAGTGGGGAAGGCCGACAGTGGACATGTTCGCGGACGAACGGAATACGCAATGCAAGAAGTTTTATTCCAGAACTCATTGTCCGGGGACATCCGGGGTCGATGCATTCAGTGAGAGAGAGGCCTGGAGGTCTGGGGAGCTTCTTTGGTTAGTCCCTCCTCCTTTTATGTTGGCAAAGGTCATAAGATGGTTGAAAAAAAAATACAGGACGCGGGCTATTTTGGGTTTTCCGAGATGGCAGGGTAATCCGGCATTCCCAGCTCTATGGCGAGGTAAAGATTGGGCTGATTTTGTCCAGGAGGTGGTTGAGTATGGTAAAGGGGCCCGGATTTTGGTCCCGGGCTCAGTACAAGGGTTACTTAATGAAGAGAGTTCACCTTCAATTTTCGTTTTCGCTAAAATCGACTGGGGCAAGTCAAAATAAATTGAGCAGTCTTTATCATACTATTGGCTGAGGCCTTAATGTTGCTACGTCCGAATAAAGAGTCACATGCCTGACAAGGGGTCAAACATAAGTTATGGTGTACGACGAAGGAGAGAAACGACGTAGGAGGGAACCATAATTGAGTGTTTGACCCATGGAAGGAAGGTGACTCTCGAATGGCTCTCGAGTGGAAGAGCCACGCGACGCGAGCGAGAGGCGCGTCGCGTGGGAAGGGAGAGGATATGAAATTTGGGGAAAATTTCATCATTCTAGACTTTGAGGGCGTAGCAGGAAGACGGTGTTCCCCCCACCCACCCTTTAAAAAAAAATAAAAATAAATAAAGCGAAATGATTTTTTGATACAGGGAACAAGAAGGAGGCGATTGCGAGGACAATGGGGGTTCTGCGAGCAGCGGATAGGGAAGATCTGGCCCAGGCGCTTCTTTCCATATGCCGAGCGGCAGTAGCCCCAAGTACCTTGTGAACATATGAGGCGGCAGAGAGCGCAAGGAGACACTTTGCGAAGGAGCTAGGTTTAGAAGAAGAAGCGGACCTGTCGCTTTGTCTCTTCGTGGTAGACAAGGTAGCTAAAGGAGGAGCAGCCTCCTCAATCGCAGGGAGCATCGCGGCTTTCGCGTTCAGCGCGGGTCGTAACCCAATGGAAGGGGAGTTCGGAGACATTGTTAGGGCGGCAAAAAAGGCGGCGGGTAGAGCGAAGCCGGTTGAACACCATAGCAACGCATCAAGGGAAGAGGTCGAGAAGGTGTTGGAGTGGGGAACGAAAGAAAATGCGGATCTGGAAGATGTAAGAATTGGGGTCTACGTGGCATTGGCATTCTCGGCGTTACTGCGGGGTTCAGAAGCGTTAGCTTTTTTTTCAGGAGTGAGGCAGTTCACGTCTCATTCACTGAGGGCAGGTGGAGCAACGGCCAGCATCGAAGAAAGCGCCACACAAGAGCAAGTTCAAAGGAGGGGGAGATGGAAATCCCGGGAAGGTATGGCACCCTATATTGAGGACACGCTCAGATCACAGGGAGGGGTACTGGAAATTTAAAGGAATCTAGAAATTGTGTTTTTTTTTCTGATGATGGTTCAATCGCTATGTATAAGCACTGTTCGCCAAAACAAGGTGTCAGGTATTCAGTGTTCTCTATCTTGTTAAATAGGGTATCGACGGGAAGTGAATGACGAATGGGTAGAGAAATAATTTGGCTGAGTTGGTTTTGTTTATGATTGCGTTTATGATTGGCATTATTGCTGTTGCTGTTATGATATTGTATTGCTGTATTGTATTGCTGTTATGATTGCTGTTGCGTTTATGATTGGCATTGGCTGAGGCCTTAATGTTGCTACGTCCGAATAAAGAGTCACCTGCCTGACAAGGGGTCAAACATAAGTTATGGTGTACGACGAAGGAGAGAAACGACGTAGGAGGGAACCATAATGTGCGTTTACCGATCTCCGAGTGCTAGCGATTCAATTATGGCACCTTTGATGAAATTTATCGCGTCTAATAAATGCTCTAACGTTAATTTATTAGTTGTAGGGGACATGAACATGCCGTGTATTGACTGGGAAAACTTGACGTCTTCAAGTGATTTATCAGCTTCTCAATTTCTCGCTTTTTCTTGTGATAATCATTTTATTCAATCGGTTTACTCCCCGACACGTGGTAACAATATCATCGATCTTCTTCTATGTGATTACCCAGTTATTTCTTCTTGCAATGTCATAGCCCCGTTTACTCCGAGTTGTGACCACAATGCCATATCGTTTGTTATTCCACATTCTACAATTCCTGATCCCGAGAGTCAGCCAATTAGAATATTTTCTAAAGCTGATTGGTCTGGTATCGAAATGTCGATATATCTACATGACTGGACTCTTGCTTTTCTTGTTTAGACATTAATCAAGCATATGCATATACGTGCGATTATCTTTGTAGTTTGATTGACCAATATGTTCCTAAAGCTTTGCCTGCCCCCCTGATAAGCCGTTATCCTTATCAACTACAGAAGCTGTTTAAGAAACAACAAGAAGTTTGTGCTAGAGCTCCTCACTCTGAATATTGTAGAAAGGTTTAGAAAAAATTTTCCGATAAATTATATGCTTTTGAGACATCTAAAGAAGCAACACTTGTGTTAAAAGAAAATCACAATAAATTATTTTCGTACTGTAAGAGCCGATTCAAAAATCTCAATGATTCGTAGAATGTTTCTGATAGCAACAATGTGGCAATAACTGATACTTCAGTGAAAGCCGAGTTGTTCTCCTCTTACTTTTCTTCCGTTTATTCCATTCCTTCACAAAATGTATTACCGGCTCCTTATGTTCGTAGCAATTTATCGAACCTCGATTCCATTGATGACTCCATGATACTGAAAGCTATTTCGCAACTCGAGAATAAGGCTAACACCTCTCCTAATCTTATTCCAAACATTTTTATCAAGAAATGTAAATTTGTTCTCTTGGCTCCTCTCAGAATTATTTTCAATAACTGTATTACAACCGGACAAATACCTGATTTATGGGAGTTCGCAATTGTCAAACCCATTCCTAAAGTAAGAGGGTCGTCGAGTCTTTCCAAATATAGACCCATATCTCTAACGGGCTCCTTAACCAAAGTTTTCGAAAAAATTCTAGCGAATTTCTTTTACATGTGTATTGAGAATAATGATCTACTGTCCCAATTCCAATGCGGGTTTCGATCTAAACGTTCAACCATAACCTCACACATTCTTTCATGATAAACCATCTAATTCAACGATGTGTCGTCGACGTTTTATTTCTCGACATTTCCAAGGCTTTCGATTGCGTTGAAATGTTTATAAGCTTAAATGTTTAGGTATCAGCTACTCCATTGTTAAGTTGATTACTGGCTTTTCAGACAATCGTAAACAATCTGTATCTTTAAATGACGTTTATTCTAACCCCACAGTAATATCCAGTGGAGTTCCTCAAGGCTCTTCTATTGGCCCTTTATTGTTTCTGCTGTTCAAAGACGATATTTGAAAAGTTATTCCTACGACGATTCGATATAGCATTTTCGCCGACGATCTTAAGTTGTTTGCCGAAGTCCCATCACGTCACAGTGACTTGCAGTTAGCCATAAACAACATTTGCGACTGGTGCATAGAATGGAACTTAACTCTGTCTCCTACTAAATGTACTGGTTTGCACCTTGGTAAACAACCTGTTGAGCTCAATTATAAAACCAATAATTCTATCCTGAGCAAATCTTCTTTTGTTAAAGTTTTAGGTATAACGATTGATGGTAATATGAGCTACAAGCTTCATATAGAGACTATTTGCAAAAAAGCATCTTCTTTAGCTGATATGATCCTCAGAGCATTTAAATCTAAATCCCATTCTCTCCTCATGCAGTCATTCAATGTTTATGTTTGTCCGATATTCGAGTATGGTACGGAAATTTGGTCACCTGGCTCTAAGCAACTAGTCAATGATATTGAATATGTGCAGCGTAATTACACTAGAAGAGTTTTCTATAGATGTGGCCTTGGCAATGCTTCCTACCCCGAAAGATTGAAATTTCTTGGTAATGAATCGCTTGAACTCCGTCGCACTATAAGAGATCTATGTTTTCTCTATAAGAGCCTTCATTCAAACTTATCCATAGACACTTCTCATTTGTATACACTTAATCCTCATCAGCACAATACACGGCATGGTCACCAAATGAGCATTAGACTCCCCGTTCTCTATCCTGCTAGATTGTCTACGTTTGTATCCAGGTCGATTTCTATATGGGAATGTCTTCCTAGTGAAGTCAACTCATTGCTAAGCTCTGCTCTATTTAAATAAAAAATTGAACGTATCGATACTTCACTACTTAGCATAAACTCCTTGGTTCATCTGTAGCTTTTTAACAATAGAACATTTGTTTCCATCTTTCTTTTTGATAACTAGATTGTCTCCATCATCAGTGTTTAGATGATGTTCCTTTCTCTTCGATTATACATCATAGTCCATGCTCTAATGTGTCTTATTGACTTCGTGATATTGTTTATAATGTTGCATGGAACAATAAATGAAATGAAAATTATTAATCTGCCTGAAAACACCAAAAAATTGATAAAACCCTTAATATGCGATCATCCCCCCTCAAATTTTCTGGATGTTTGTAAAATACTAAGTCAAAACAGCATAAAATTTCAGAGCTTGTTTTCGCTGACGGTATTTCAAAAATCCTAAAATTAGGGTGTCCGCATAATTATGACGAGCACTGTATGAAGGTTCAATTTGTAACGGTTTAGAAAAGTGGAATTGATGAAGAAAAAATGTAAGGACTAAATTGAGAAAACAAAAAGAAGGCGATTCTTAGGAAAGGCCATCCAATCTTTAAAATTATGGAGGGCATTATTACAAATGCGAGTAGTGAATAAGAAAGAAGTCATTAGGGGGAAGATTTAATATGTTTCATAAGGACACAATGGAGCAGAAGTATTCTAACTCTCTGAGCAGAAGTATTCAAAAACTAAATATATAAACGGAAGCGATCTAAAATTTTCTAATCTGTTAATGGTGGCAAAACCGAAACCAGGCTCACAAGCCTGTCTCGATTTAAGATGTGTTATACTCTGATATTTTTGTTATCAAATCGTTAACTAAGTCGGTTAACGAGTTGAAAACAAAAGTCACCTACAGTTAAGTTTAACAAGATGATAAGTTCCAAGTTAGTTGGTTACAGTAGGTTCTCCCTCCACCCACACCCGATGCACCCTAACCCAGAGGGTTAGGAAATGTCGGTAGTGCTATTGCACGAATCTCAGGGTGAGTTTTACCCTGCCCAGAAGCGGGAACAAGAACGAAGAAAATTAATGGGCTCGTATGCCCCTGATAGGCCTGTTTGTGTGGTTTTATCTTCTTATAGAAAAGTTTAAATGGTGGCCGTAGAACGTGTGCTCTCCCCATTAGTAGTGTAATCCTCAGCAGTAGTGTAGAGGAAGATATGAATGAAAGAGTATGTTGTGCCCGGTGTATCTTCCACATTCCTCATACTCTCCTCTCTTCACTATTCTCTCTTCATTACTTCTCTCTCACTCACTATCAGACTCTTCTACTACCCACTATTTTCTCCTAATTGTTTCTCTATTACTCATGATCAATCTCTTCTACTGCATACTGTTTTTACTTCAACATTTCTCTCCCGCTCACTATCACTCTCTTCTGCAGCCGACTGTTTTCTCCACCCTCAACGCTGCGCCCCCCTCTTCCCTCGCACACTGTTCACTCATGATTTCTTCACAATTCTCCATCAATCTTCTCTCTCACGAAGTCTACTAAGGATCTCTTCAGTTGTCTGCCACCCTCTTCTCTTGCATATTGTTTACTTGGTATTATTTCTGTCTAACTGTCTGAAGCTCTCTTCTCCACGACATACCTCTCCGTCTCTATCCGCCGATATCTTCCTTCCTTCCCTACTCATTATTTGCCTATCGACGATTCACTGTTTAAGTATCTCACACTCTTTCTACTTTTATATCAACAGTGGGACTGTGATAGATATTCGGATTCTTTTTTTTAAAACTAAATGTCCATAGTAATTTTTGATTGTGATTTTTTGATTGATTAGGTGGTCCTCTGCTTCAAAAACATCCGTTATATTAGGCTAAAGTGTCTCTTTCAGGTTATTTCGCTCTATTTTTCGTCAAAAATGCTACATACAGACGTTCCGATGCTCTTATTTTTCTTTAATTTTAAACTTAGCGGTGTGTGAATAAATAATCAGTATCTTTCTTCTCCATGTATCATCAGCGAATCGAGGTAGTTTTGATGTTCTTACGTCAACTCACTCGAATTCAGGATGAAGATCCTAACTTTTCTCGAAAATTAATCCAATATTTTGTTTTTAAAAATCATACAACTTGGTATCTGTTCTGTCGTTTAGAATGCGAACTGTGACGAAGCGTTGGCAAGAATGCTTAGAGAGGAGCCTATAAAAGCCGGGCTGTTTTCTGAAATCGATGCTAAGGCAAGAGTGAGCGTTTTGTAATACCGAGCAATGAGTGCCATATATTTTCCTTTTAGTGTCATCTATAACATTATTCGGCCCTTTTAGCGCAAAATTTTTTTAGCTTATTTTTTAAAGCAAAAGTTCAAAAAAAGGAAGAAGATGTGTCATTTTTATTATTTATTCGCTTCATAGTCAATGTCATCGAAATAAAGCGTCATAATCCAAAAAAATCATCAAAATTCTGTTATCAATCATATTCATGATGAAGTACGAGCGAGAAAGTTGAACGTAGAAATTAGAGAATGTAGAATATATTTCGGAAAATACGGTCTCAAGTTGTCCAAATTCTGCTGGAGATCGAGCTCAAACATGCTGATGAATGGAGGAAGAAGAGTTTTTCTTCAGTTCAGTTAAAACGCTTTATTCTCGATTTCATGAGACATGAGATTGCCTCAAGATGTCCAATTCCTGCCAGAGTCAGGAATCCTTCATTTTGGGTGATATTAATGATTAGTGAGAAATGAGTCGACCGCTCTCAGCCATGACGAATTGAAGGAATTCTTGTGAAGATAGACAAACAACCGCTCTTTTGCCGATCAGAATGGGAGCCGAACTTGCGACTCGAGAGCGCTCAGACTGATAGTCAAGTCCTCTACCGATTAAGCCATCGCTGGCTCATTTATTGATATGATGATATGATGTCTTAATTTTGGTTAAAATTTACTTTAGCCCCCGCACGGGACAAAATGCACTGCGGAAATTCTATGATACTTTAGCTCCTACCCTCTCAAACCGGGTCGCCATAGGATGTCGCATCATGGATCCAGCCATCATGCTCGGAGGGGGGGGGGGTGGGTGCAGTAAAATTTATTTTCTCTTTTTTCAATGCGTTCTCATTTTTTTCTCAAAATTGTGTTTTTCATATTTCGGGGTTTTGTGATACTTAAAGGCGAGGCTGGATAGTAAATTTCAATCGTGTTTTGGCGGGCTTCTGTCAGGTTTCTAAGAATCTGGCCTTTTTTCTTAATAATACATACATCCCTTTTCTTTGTCTTGATGACTTTTCTCTCAATGCAACTTGCCGATCGTTCCACCCACGCTTTGCTCGCTTTTCATGGGCCTCTGTGTCCTTTCCGAAAGCATTCCGAAATCTCCTCTTCACAGTGTTCTCTGGCGATGGCCGAAAAGGAGCCTCTGAAGAAGGTTGAGGCTTTCGAGAAAGGCGATCCTCACCAACAGAAAGATGAAGGCAAAGGTACTTTGAAAAGAGTGGTTGCTCTTATGAGTGTTTGACTTATCTGATGAAAGCAACTGCCCAAATTTTGAATAAATGTATTACATCCTCTCTAATAAACTTGTTTTTTTCTCGCTTTTGAAGATCTTTCATAATCTGAACTTGTAATTCTGTAATTTGAGGACTTGCGAAATCGTTAACTCTCTTCAATGGAGTCTCCATCATTGTTGGCTGCATCATCGGTTCCGGAATATTCGTTTCACCGACCGGCGTGCAAGAGCGTCAGTGGTCTTCAGAGTGTTTCTTAGCACCCGCAGGACTTTTTTCGAGCGCATAGATTTTTGAAATTTCAGAGTTCAACTCTAAATTTTCCAATGATTTGGACTTTCCCTACGATAAAACAGATGAAAAATTTTCCAAGCGCATAGATTTTAATGCTTTTCGCGGTTTTTGGAGAGCGCATAGACGGTTTTTACCCTGGTGGTCTTACTTTCTTTTATCGCGATATTTCTTTCTCTCTCTCTCTCTCTCTCTCTCTCTCTCTCTCTCTCTCTCTCTCTCTATATATATATATATATATATATATATATATATATATATATATATATATATATATATATATATATATATATATATATCATTTTCATCGATCTCACACTTTGAAAAATTTTCTCATTCTTGCATGATTTCTTACATATGCATATGTAATCACTCCATTCTCAACTGCTCATCTCTTTAATCTCCGTTCTTCCGTCATATGACTGACCGATAGCATGGAAGATAGCAAGAAGAAGATAAGACTCCTCCGTTCTTGCCCTTTCCCCCTTGACCTATCTCTACCCTTCAGTTTTGATCGTGCCTTGATAACGAAATAAGAAACGCGATAACAAAAGCTCAGTAGACGAGGTGTTGTTTAGAGAATTATATTCAGAAACAAGTACAAACACACAAACGTCTTTCTCTATTCAGATCGCATTTGCATCCGACTGTTCCACTCATAATTCTGTTAAAGATCGATAGTGGAAAGTTCATGTGAGGTCAAAAAGGTGAAGAGGAATAATGGAATCGTGAGAGAGAAGAAGAAAGAAGCAGAAGAGCAAGCTAAGCGGCGGCCCTCACAATTTAGGAAGCTGTCTGGTGTGAGAGAAACTGTTGACACAGCACGGCGGTTTGCTATTCTCCGGCCCGATGAAGAGCCCGAGTTGAGAGAGTGAGAGAAAGAAAAAGTGTTGAAAGGAGAGAATGCTATAGAAAGAGATGAGTCGTGAGAGAGGTTTAGGAAAAGGGAATGGACTGTACTAGAGGACAGAAAATTATTTGATTAGCATACACATGAGGGTGAAAGTAGGAAACTTTGAGAGTTCGAAGGATAAATCAGTATGTATGATAGTGTTCCTAGGTCACCAGATAAATCAGTATGTATGATACATAGTTTTCGTAGGTCACCAGATAAATCAGTATGTATGATAGTGTTCGTAGGTCACCAGATCAATCAGTATGTATGATAGTGTTCGTAGGTCACCAGATGAATCAGTATGTATGATAGTGTTCGTAGGTCACCAGATAAATCAGTATGTATTATAGTGTTCGTAGGTCACCAGATAAATCAGTATTTATGATAGTGTTCGTAGGTCACCAGATAAATCAGTATTTATGATAGTGTTCGTAGGTCACCAGATAAATCAGTATGTATGATAGTTTTCGTAGGTCACCAGGTAAATCAGTATGTATGATAGTGTTCGTAGGTCACCAGATAAATCAGTATGTATGATAGTGTTCGTAGGTCACCAGATGAATCAGTATGTATGATAGTGTTCGTAGGTCACCAGATAAATCAGTATGTATGATAGTGTTCGTAGGTCACCAGATAAATCAGTATGTATGATAGTGTTCGTAGGTCACCAGATAAATCAGTATGTATGATAATTTTCGTAGGTCATCAGGTAAATCAGTATGTATGATAGTGTTCGTAGGTCACCAGATAAATCAGTATGTATGATAGTGTTCGTAGGTCACCAGATAAATCAGTATGTATGATAGTGTTCGTAGGTCACCAGATAAATCAGTATGTAGGATAGTGTTCGTAGGTCACCAGATAAATCAGTATGTATGATGGTGTTCGTAGGTCACCAGATAAATCAGTATGTATGATAGTGTTCTCACCCTCCGACAACCACCACCAAGAGCCATCCGCGGTTACGTGATGAACATGGACCTCAGTCTGGGGGATAGTGACTGTAAGACAACTCTCAGAAATCTGCACACAGAACCCGTTAGGAAATTTCTTAGAAACTGTGAACCAAACACAGTCCTAGGATTCAAACCACCCATGGTCCATAAGTCTACTAGGTTACTTGACAGGGAACAACAGGTTACCCTATCGCAACTTAGAAGTGGTTACTCGAGCACGTTGAATAGTTACCTTCATAGGATAGGTGCCACTGATTCTCCTCTCTGTCCTATATGTAGAGAGGTAGATCATACTAGTGTACACTTGTTTAACTGCCGTTGTAACCCCACTAGACTTAAACCGCTAGACCTATGGTATAGACCTGTCGATGTTGCAGATTTCTTAGCCCAATGAATGTTATTTTTCATTGCCAGTCTAAATAAGTATTTGCTGTTATTGCTGTTGTCTGTGTAGGTTGGATTGTTGAATAATATGGATGGAAGGATGGAATCAGTTATAAAAAAAAAGCCAGAGCCCGAAACCAAAAAAAAGGCGAAAAGAAAAGAGGCAAAAAAAGTGAATGATAGAGAGAAAGAGAGAAGTGAGTGAGTGTGACTGTGTGCTTGAGCTTTTACCGAGAGCTCGTGGACCCCCTTTCAACGTCAAAGGAACCGCACGGGCAACAATCATCATCATCATAGTGTTCGTAGGTCACCAGATGAATCAGTATGTATGATAGTGTTCGTAGGTCACCAGATAAATCAGTATGTATGATAGTGTTCGTAGGTCACCAGGTAAATCAGTATGTATGATAGTGTTCGTAGGTCACCAGATAAATCAGTATGTATGATAGTTTTCGTAGGTCACCAGATAAATCAGTATGTATGATAGTGTTCGTAAGTCACCAGATAAATCAGTATGTATGATAGTTTTCGTAGGTCACCAGATAAATCAGTATGTATGATAGTGTTCGTAGGTCACCAGATAAATCAGTATGTATTTTTTTTTTTGAGAGAGAGAGAAAGGAATCACTGGTATAAGAACTTAACAACAGACGTCGGGCTATTCCACAAATCTATACTTCTTAAAAGTGTGTGGTCACAGCGACACGAGAATAAATGACTAGTTGTATGTGGCTCTTCTAAACATTTTGGGCAAAGAGGTGATTGGGCAGCTCCTATTCTGTGTAGGTAGCTG